>JAMWET010001774.1:27500-55141 GCA_024036415.1 Prochilodus magdalenae
TTTGGTGCTGTGGAGGAGTTCACTGCTGGTTAGCCACTTCAAGGCCACAGATGCCCACAGTGTTTTATGAGCAGCTACGATAACAATGTCCGACTTCCTGCTCCTCTGTAGCCCTTCCTCTCAGTGAGGTCTGATTCATTAGCGCCGCTGAGCTGAGCTGAGCTGTCTGTAGAGTCTGTGTGATGTGCGGTAGAGTTGTGTTAGCTGTATGTTACACAGAAGTCCCTACAGATAAGCGGAGAACTGATTGATGATGAATGTCGGCCAGCTGAATTAATGCACCACAGAACGTATCTAGTACTTTCCACTAGCCAAAGTTACAGCATGCAGTCATATGCCAAGTCTGGGCACGCCTGGGTACAGGATGTTTTGTTGGTGAGCAGTGTCAGTAAGAGGACACAGCCTCCGAAGACTGTCTTGGCCCTCTGAGGTTCCTGTGATAATCCATCCCCATGCAGCTTGAACATCTTAACACAGTTCCTGCAGATGGTGCGGTAGGGGTGGAGGGACACCAGGTTTTCTGAACGTGTGACTACAGACCGTCCATCTTGGTGCTGACCACGGTGCCTCCACACACGGGTTCGTTGGGCGTCTCCATCAAGACTAAAGCGGGACTTGTCACTGAAGATGACCCGCTGCCATTCTGAGTCACTCCATGACAGTCTGGTACGACACCACTGCAGTGTTTGGTGACGGTGACGTGGGGTTAAGGACAGTCGTGGTAACGGTCTGTGTGCAGGTAGTGTGAATGTACTTACCTGCTCTAATGTTGATGTTATAGATCATGTAGAATAACAGTGATGAAGTGTCGGACTTTCAGAACCCGAGTGGTTCCCTTCGTAGTCCAGCCGTGATGGACCACATGACCTCCGTTCTCTCTGAGGTCTAGCCCAGGTTCTATCTGGTGTTTGCTTTGAGCTTTCTGACTAGAGAAGAAGCTTGACCACTCCCACCAGACACAGTATGCTGTCCCCATGGAGCTTGGCCTCTGAGCTGCCTGTTGCAGCCATTGGTCTATTTTAGTCACCAAGGGGGCAGTCCTAAAGGTTCTGAGGGGCATTGGTGGCAGTCTGGTAATGCCAGGCAGCTTGAAAGGGTTCTCTGTGCGGCTGAGGACCACTGGTTGGGTTCTGCAGGGCACCATTCTAGAGGGCCCCGAGCATGAGGGTGCCCATCACCATTCTCCAAGTCTTGAACCAGGCGGTTGTGATCTTGTGGCGCCAGGTTCCGGCAGCCTCTCCACCAGTCGCGGTAACACTTGAGAGAGCAGCCAGATTCCCCCTGCTGGCTGAAACTCCCAGCCCTTGACCTGCCGGTCATATATTCAGTTTCTCACTGCACTGTTGGTTCTGGTGCGGGTGCTGCTGGAGTGTGCTGCTCGTTACCCTCGGAGACCTATCCACCACTACTGGCGTTTCATGTTCCGCTGCTTCAGCATCGGTGGCTTCATCCTAAAAAAGCCAACACCCCCAGGGGTTTATAGCCCCGTCGTCCTCGTGCAGCGCCACCTGCAGGAGCCTGAAGGTTCTACCACACACACACAGGGTTACTCACCGTTTGTCTGGTGAGCTTACCTTCATCCATGTAGTGTTGGTTTTGGATTTGAGACCTGAGCTTTAAGTCAGACCTTATTTTTAAACCGACCCGTGTGGTGTGTGTATAAAGACGGATGATGTGGACCCGTGAAATCCGGCCCGGCGCCTGTTCTCCTGGCTTCCCCATTTATTCAATGGCTAGCTTCGGTTTGTCCCCAGGGTTGAGCCGACGTTGGTCAGCGTTTAGTTTTAGGTGTAGGTGGATCCTGTGAGTCTTGCATCAGTTTTAACCGCTCCAACTTTCCTTGTTCCAGCAGCTGGCTGTATTTCTCCAGCAGACAGAAAGAGAAGAACTAAGTGGAACAGAGATGTTATGATTTTCAGGCTGCTGATTGCGTTCAGAAAGGGCTCATCTTCCCCATTCCTCCTAATTTGCTGTATTTTTCTCAGATCCTGCTGCTAATGAACCAAAGAGGGAGCGCTGAGAGGAGTCGTGTGCTGAAACGATTGGTTTGAGATATTAGGTACATCTTTGACCCAGTGGAGCAGGAAGCGGCGCTGCAGAGCTGAGGAGCTGGAGGTGTTTGAGTTGCTGTAGATTTAAACCGGAGTCTTAAAGAGCTGAAGTGGAATTACACGGAATCAGAGTTCTGATTATTCATGACACTACCTCGTCACTACTTACCCCTTATGAATAGTCATGACCCGGCTAACGGGAGCCACAGCTCTCCGGAGCAGTGGGATTCTGTTCTCTGGAATGATGAGCCGCTGGTGGACGTCTGGGAGTCTGATGGACGAATCTGGGACTGGCAGATGAACGCTTGGTACCATAACTCCATATCAGTGCCCATGGTTCTGGAATGGGATGTTTGGCAAGCTCATAGGTGTCCAGGGCTACGTCTGAGACGTACCAGAAACCAGACCTGTGTCTCCACCCACTCACACACACCAGCAGCTGATCTCCAGCAGGCCTCCATGTATCCCCCACTGTTTGCTCTGCCGAGTTGCAAGGTCTCTGTTGCGTACCAGTGTTCCTAGCCGTGTTTGTGTTCCTGATCTGAGTATCTAGGCATATTCATGTTCCTGGTTCTGACCCAGCCCGGGTGTCTTGGTTTGTCTCTGATGTTCTGACTCCTGCCTGTTCTGATTATGACTCCTGGACCACCCCCAATAAAACCTAGATGAGGTTTGGGGATGAGGAAATGGATGAATAGAACTTGTTAGCTGTTGTAATTAACGGTACATCAGAGGGTAAGAGGAGAGGCCCGGATACCATCAGCTGTGTGTCTGCCAAACCCTGTGTGGTGTGGCTGCTCAAACCGGGACTACCAGTGTGAGGTCAGGTGGGAGGTGGGCTCTGTTTAAATTGTGGCCCACAAACATGGAGACAGATACACGGAGCCGTGGGAGGATGATCCTCAGGTCCGAATACTGATAGCCCGGAACGAGGGAGACGTGCTGAGCTGGAACCAAACCCCACCGACGGCCCTTTACACAGGGACCCTGCAGGTGAACCGTTCCAGTGCGTGGCGACGTCGATTCCACTGATCAGGAGACTTTACAGCAGACCCAGCCCAGATCCAACCAGAGTACCCTCTACGCCCCGTTCGGCGAGGACCACGTGCCCCAGTGATTTAAACAGGCCTGCAGCCTCTGCGTTTAAATAATTGAGTGACGCCGGTGGAGGTGCTCCTGGAATAGCTCTCTCTTAAATGTGACGCAGGCTCCTGTTAGCACGGATAGCAGCAGACTGATCTAGAACAGACTGATCTAGAACAGACTGATCTAGAACAGACTGATCTAGAGAACCTGGAACAAACGGGTCGTCATCTCAAACGTATCCGTTCAGATTTAATACGCACCTTTTTAACGCTTGTTTCTAAAATCGCTCAGGACTGGAGCCTGGTGAACCGAACTGAGGGTACTGAGCGTGATCAGACCCACAGAACATCGATATCAGGAAGAACATCGGGCCGGGTCAGGTATCTCTATGCATATGAGCTCCTATGTGGTTCAGTACAGGAGGAGTTTACTAGCCGTGGCGGTGAAGCTTCAGTCCTAGAGAGAAAGAGAGACCAGGTGGAGCTATCCTCCAGTCAAAGTAACAGCTACACCCAGAAGGAGGTGTGGGAGTGCAGGTGTGTGGGGAAGGAAGATAAAGGTGATCAGGATCAATAACTGATGATAAGTTTAGGCTGATATGATCAATATTTATTGAGCTACACATACAGAAGTCTGTCTCTCAGTATGGCGTCGGGCCGCCGTGTTCGCTAACCCAACACGCCAGACGTCTCGGTATGGAGCTGTAGAGGTTCCTGATGGAGTCCTGTGATAATCCATCCCATGCAGCTTGAACATCCTCACACAGTTCCTGCAGATGGTGCGGTAGGGGTGGAGGTGGAGTGGGACTCGTCACTGAAGATGAGCCGCTGCCATTCTGAGTCACTCCATGACAGTCTGGTACGACACCACTGCAGTCTTGGGCGACACACTTCCTTCTGGGTGCAGCTGTAAAAAATCAGCCACCACAGTAAAAGTGTAGTCGTTACAGATGCGGTGTAAAGCTGGGGACGGCTCGGGATCAAAGTGCTCAGCTTCATATCACTGAGGAATTCTGGGTGGAGATAATAAATAATGGCCATCCGCCTCTTTGAGGTCACATGATGCCCTAAATGTGTTTAAGCAGTGAGGAGCTGAACTCCACCCTCCTCTGCTGGCGCTGCAGTCGGGCAGGGCGGTCTACAGAGCACCGCTAGCAGCCTGTTAGTGAGTCCTGTGGGTTCTGTCTGGGCTCTGGTTTATTGGGCGACTCGTCAGACTGACTGTGTTAAAGTCTCTGCTTCGTTTTGCTTGTTTACATAAACACCCTGACGACACCTGATGTATCCGGTTCCTGAAGCGCGGTCCCGTTTCAGAGGGGGAAGAGATCACCACTACCTCTTATAACCCAGTTTAAAGGGGGCGCTGTACACTCAAACACGGGGGAGGGGTCAAAATAAGAAATGGCATTCCCCAGATAATCCCACGCCATCCACAGGGTGTATGGGTAAATGAGACTCAGGGAACCAGGTATCCTTCTGTCGTCGCCCCTGAGGTCACAGCCGGTTGGATGGCACTTTCACTGGTGGGCATCCTGGGTGGTCTGCAGCAGGGAGCGATGTGCTGTGACACATTCTTCCAGGAACCACCGTTAACCGGCCTGTAGGGATTCTGTGTGATCTGTGCCCCAGCAGCCCTGCTGACACACCGGAGAGGCTACGCTGCCCTGGTGTGCCCAGCTCACCCGTCGCTGGTTCATGGTTGATCTCCTCAGACCACAGTAGGCACACGAGTCCTGCTGTTCTGGAAATATCCCAGACTGTTACATGTGCCGTTATCCTACGAATGTGTATTTGTTCCGGGTTCTACGCGTGTTCTCCTAACTCCTCAGGCCTAGAATGTACAGGAAATGGCATTTGGACCCCTTTGTGTTCTCAACCATGACGTTCTGTAGAGTTCTCTATTATCCAGAACATCTGTGTTACATTCAGGACTGACTAGACTTCAGCTAGTTTCTGGAACTGTGAGAACTCTAGACTCTGTTCTAGACACTGTTCTAGATGCTGAGAGAGACACACTCGCTCTAAAGGAGGGTGGAGAGACTCCTGCTCGGAGGGAGGGAGGAGAGACTCCTGCTCGGAGGGAGGGAGGAGAGACTCCTGCTCTGAAGTGAAGAAGGGAGGAGAGACTCCCGCTCTGAGGTGAGGGAGGGAGGAGAGGCTCCTGCTCTGAAGTGAAGGAGGGAGGAGAGACTCCTGCTCTGAAGTGAAGGAGGGAGGAGAGACTCCCGCTCTGAGGTGAGGGAGGGAGGAGAGACTCCCGCTCTGAGGTGAGGGAGGGAGGAGAGACTCCCGCTCTGAGGTGAGGGAGAGAGGAGAGACTCCCGCTCTGAGGTGAGGGAGGGAGGAGAGGCTCCCGCTCTGAGGTGAGGGAGGGAGGAGAGGCTCCTGCTCTGAAGTGAAGAAGGGAGGAGAGACTCCCGCTCTGAGGTGAGGGAGGGAGGAGAGGCTCCTGCTCTGAAGTGAAGGAGGGAGGAGAGACTCCTGCTCTGAAGTGAAGGAGGGAGGAGAGACTCCCGCTCTGAAGTGAAGGAGGGAGGAGAGACTCCTGCTCTGAAGTGAAGGAGGGAGGAGAGGCTCCTGCTCTGAAGTGAAGGAGGGAGGAGAGACTCCCGCTCTGAGGTGAAGGAGGGAGGAGAGACTCCTGCTCGGAGGGAAAGAGGAGAGACTCCTGCTCGGAGGGAGGGAGGAGAGACTCCTGCTCGGAGGGAGGGAGGAGAGACTCCTGCTCTGAAGTGAAGGAGGGAGGAGAGACTCCCGCTCTGAGAAGGAGAGTGTAGCTGAAACACCAGCTGCTGTCGTACGGTAGAGTGGGCTAATAAGTGCTGAGGGGGTCCGAGCATACCGGCCGGTCATTACTGGTGCTGAGGAGCTAAAGGCTCAGATGGAGAAACTTGGAGTCCTGTGACTCTCCTGACCCTGTAACTGTGTAGGGGTTTCTCTGTGTACTGTATTACCCTGTTCTTCAATGGTCAGGTCCTGTGTCCACTGATGAAGGACTAGAGGATGACCCACACTGCACTGTGCAGCAGCAGATGAGCTATCGTCTCTGACTGTCCATCTACAAGGTGGAACAGCAAGGTGGGAGTGTCTAATAGAGTGGACAGTGAGTGGACACAGTGTCTCAACACTCCAGCAGCACTGCTGTGTCTGATCCACTCACACCAGCACCACCCACACTACCACACCACCACCACCACCACGTCAGTGTCACTGCAGTGCTGAGAATGATCTACCACCCACATCATACCTGCTCTGTGTTCTTTGGCCATGTGATATCATCCCCGAGTTATCAGCTACCATTTTCTCTGCTCCCTTCCCACCCCCACCTCTCTCTCTCTCTCTCTCTCTCTCTCTCTCTCTCTCTCTCTCTCTCTCTCTCTCTCTCTCTCTCTCTCTCTCTCTCTCTCTCTCTGTGTGTTCCTCTGTCAGGGTCTGCTTGTGCTGCCAGGTGTCCTTGGACTGGGGAAAGGGAACTACTGAATAACTAAATAAGCAGGATAAAAGGATTATGGAAAGTACGAGATTACAGACGGCAGGGCGACATTAGATTTCTGATTGATCTGGGAGTCCGGGACCAGTTCAGGGAACGAGGGGAAGGAGGACGGGAGGGGGAGAGAGGGGTAGAGAGAGGGGACGAGGGAGCCGATGGAGTTTTCTCCCTCCAGCTCTGTTTTCTGAAGTCTCCTCTCTGTGGCGTGGTAGCTCCTCTCTCCTCTCCGGTTTTAATTTTCCGAATGCTGGGGTTTAATTAAGCCCGGGCTGGAGTGACGGGGAGCCGTGATGAGAAGCTATGGGAGGAATGCTAACGCTCTGATCGCGCAGGGCGCTGGTGGGCGCTGGTTGGCGCTGCTTTTGTTTGCCTGCTGATGTTGGGCTCATTTCACAGGAAATTCTTTTCATTAATAACCATCTGTTCTGATCTGCCGTTAACGGGCCGAGCCAGAATCATGGACACGACCCAGACATCAAACACAGCAGTGTGGCTTATATAAAGCAGGCTTCCTAGGGTGGAGGAACACAGCCTAACATTCAGCCTGTCTGCTACACCTGCCACGTATGGCCCCGACTTACCTGGACTACACTACCTGCTTTACTCGGACCCTCAGAGACCGCGTCGGTATCAGCAGTGCCGATACACAAACCACGCTACCGCTAATGCGCCCTCGGAAGGACCGACACAACCTGGAACTCTGGGAACTCTGCAGAAGTACAGCACTCAAAGCTACACCCAGCTACACCTAGAGAGGTCACCCGTTAAGCTCTGCATTGCTGCACCACAACCGAGGGGCTGTAGAGAAGCTGCAGTGGGGGCTGAACTATACCTGGTCATCCAGAGTCACACCCACACGTCTCTCACCCCTCTCGCTGGGAGGGAATGATCATGGGTGGGCACGCTGGACCGAACACTGAACCGTAGGGTTGGGGTAGGAGGTCAGGAGGTGTGTCTGCACACTGCTTATGGAAGCTCAGTGGGTCTTTAGTGTGGAGAGGAGTTAGCCCAGGGGCCTGTGGGGGCCTTATAGAGGAGGGAGGTGAAGTAAGAGGGTGGATGCTGATTTGTATGTGCAGCCGTGTGTGTGTGTATATCTGTGCATGTGCCCGTGTGTGTATGTCTGTGTGTGTGCCCACCTGTGTGTGTGTGTGTGTGCGTGTGCCCGTGTGTGTGCGTGTGCCCGTGTGTGTGCGTGTGCCCGTTTGTGTATATCTGTGTGTGTGCCCGCCTGTGTGTGCCCGTGTATATCTGTGCGTGTGCCCGTGTGTGTGTGCCCGTGTGTGCGGTTGCCCGTGTGTGTATATCTGTGTGTGTGCCTGCCTGTGTGTGTGCCCGTGTGTGCGGTTGCCCGTGTGTGTATATCTGTGTGTGTGCCCGTGTGTGCGGTTGCCCGTGTGTGTATATCTGTGTGTGTGCCCGTGTGTGTGTGTGCCCGTGTGTGCGGTTGCCCGTGTGTGCGGTTGCCCGTGTGTGCGGTTGCCCGTGTGTGCGGTTGCCCGTGTGAGTCATGTGCCGTGTTAAACTGTCTGTGAGGCTGGTTGTACTCCTGAGCAGAGCGGGAGCGAGGATGGATGCGGACCCTGGGCGGCTCCTGCGTACTCCTGAGCTGTAATAGGAGTCCGGACTCAGCCGTGCGTTAAAGCGGGCTTCCTCTCTCCTCCATCTCTCCTCCATCTTTCCTCCGTCTCTCTGTTTAAAGTAAATGAGAAAACAGAAACCCGATTTCGCACTTAACTCCCGTATTGATCTGCGTTAGCGGCGCGAAGGGAAGTGGAAGGCATTGATTTTCTATTTTTCCATAAGCCCTATTAATGATGATCCTGACCTTTTAAGCACTTAAAGATTTTCCATAATAATTCCGTGCTCCGTCTGTTTGTGTTCCCGGTATGTGTGCGGAGGGTGAGCGGTGGCTCTGTAGTTCATTCAACTAAAAGTTCTGTGATCTCAGTGTTGGTGGTGTCGCCTTTCCCGATTGTTCAGAACCGCAGGCTTTTAATTTGGTCTTAGAAGATTCACAGACCATCAGAACTGCTGAACCCGTACTGGAACCTCAGGCAAGGTCCAGATAGGCCCACGACCGGCAGTGTACAACACACATTCATTTCCAGCAGGACCAGAACATAATGTTCTCCAGCAATTAGATTCACAAACCTGTACAGGAACTGAACCTGACCCTATCAGAACCCGACCCTCACCCTGGTCCTGATCCTAACCCTAATCTCATCCTGTTGGGTAATATTCCCGCTGAGGAATCTGGAGGAACCTCTACATGACTGGAGGTCCTGAGTGCCGTAGAGGCGTTCCCAGTGGGGCCATGCAAGAGAACGCTGATGAACATGGACAGCAAATCCCGCCGTGCTGACAAAGCTACACGACGACGAGCTACTGAGTTCTGGTTTAGGCTGGAGTTCCCCTCTAATGAAGGAACACCGCCAGCCTAGCTCCATACTCCCCACACGGAGAGCTCATTCAACACATCATTAACTTCCACTCCCAAACAGTTCATCATAAATCTGATCACAGGTCGTTAATGTTCAGCCAGGCGCCGCACGACTCCCTGTCTCTGTGCAGAGCCCATCGCTCCCTGACCCGCACAGTCCGCTCTATAGGCACCGAGTCTTCTGTGATCCAGCCCTAATCTGAACCTGTGAGTACCGGGGGCTCATCTCGGACAGTACCGGCCCTGATCTTTAAACCTGCCCACTCAAAACCGTGTCACATGTGGAACGTGAAGGTTTTAGTGAGGGTGGTTAGGAAATATGTAGGAACTGAACCGTCATCACCGTTACAGTCCTTATCCAGAGATGGGCCGGTGGGAAGTGACCTGAGATGGATGTGCTGTTCTGCTGTGTGGTAACAGTAATAACATACACTTACCACACACACTGCTGATTCAATGTGTCCCTCCTATATAAGCATTATTATTAATATTATTATTAATATTATTATTAATATTATTATTATTATAATACTCTATGTAAATTATGTGTACACTCATCATACTGTGATGGGAGGAAGATAAAGGAGACCAGGATCAATAACTGGTGATAGATTTAGACTGATATGATCAATATTTATTGAGCTACACATACAGAAGTCTGTCTCTCAGTATGGCGTCGGGCCGCCGTGTTCGCTAACCCAACACGCCAGACGTCTCGGTATGGAGCTGTAGAGGTTCCTGATGGTGTCCTGTGATAATCCATCCCATGCAGCTTGAACATCCTCACACAGCTCCTGCAGATGGTGCGGTAGGGGTGGAGGTGGAGGGACACCAGGCCTTCTGGACGTGTGACAACAGACCGCTCATCTTGGTGCTGACCACGGTGCCTCCACACACGGATTCGTTGGGCGTCTCCACCAAGACTAAAGCGGGACTCGTCACTGAAGATGACCCGCTGCCATTCTGAGTCCCTCCATGACAGTCTGGTACGACACCACTGCAGTCTTTGGTGACGGTGACGTGGTGTTAAGGACAGTCGTGGTAACGGTCTGTGTGCATGTAGTCCTGCGTGGTGCAGCCGTCTGCCGATGGTGCTGCACTAACAGGATGACTGATGGAGGACACCACTGCTCACTGGAGGTCTGTTCTCTGTTTGTGACTCTGTACTGAGTACTGAGTATTTGTACTCGGTGTTTGTTAGTACTTGTAGTCCGGGAGGTGCTCGTGTGTAGGAACCGGTGTGGTGAGGGTGACCCTGTGTGGAGGTGATTCCTGGCTGATTGTGAGTGGCTGTAACAGAATCAGTGGTGGTGACGTCGTGACTGGCTTCAGGCAGAGACTGGACTGTGGAAGGATCTGAATGATGTTCCCGGTTGTTCCTGCAGGAACGCTATCCGGCACATGGAACGTATTAACGGCCCCCAACTCACCTGACTCAGCTAATCAGAACCGAGTCTCCTGGAGGAGCAGAATTATTATTCTTCATTAGCAGCAGCATCTCTGTGAACACTCCCTCTGCCCAGCGGCAGGACGCTTCTGGGAAATCAGGATCTCCAGCTCGTTAACATCCACTGAATATCAGTGATGTGCTGAAGCAGGGAAAGCACAGACAGGGCAGGGCCGTGTCTCTCCAGGACCAGTGGTCCTCCACTCATGATGCTGCCGGGCTGGAAAGGTGAAGGCTACAGGATCTCCCTCGGAGACACGTGAAGCAGTGCTACTGTATTATCACTGGACAGCTCAACACGCTTGGAGGAGGCTGCTCCCCGCCAGTTCTGGCACGTCAGCTATCGGGTGTCCAGTGTGGGGTATGAGGAGCTATCAGTGTCCCGGAATCCGTACCGTCACCACAGCTTTCTTAAACATGACTGACAGGTCTGATCTGGGCGGGACTGAGGTCGCTCAGGAGCACCGATATTCCTAATCCTGTTCCATCCACATGGTGTTTTAGTTACGGATTCAACTCCGCCCACCTGCTCTGGGGTCATTATAGTGTGAGTGAGTGTCAAGCCCCAGGTGTCTGTTATTGTACCTGGTAAAGGATGGCACGACTGTAACGTCACCTCTCAGTTTGTGACCTTAGGGAAGCACAGATCGAACACTGCTCTGGTTACTCAGGGAGTCCCTCAGGGTTCTGTCCTGGGTCCCCTGCTGTTTATCATCTATATTTTACCCCTGGGTAATATTATCCGTTCTCATGGCCTCAATTTTCATTGTTATGCCGATGATATTCAGATTTACCTCAGCCTCAAACCCACTGACTCTTCTCCTCCAGCCTTCCTCATTGCTGCATTGCATTCAGGAGCTTAACACGCTGGTTGAATGCTTAACTTTCTAAAGGCTTAATAGTAAAAAAACTGAGTTTATAATTATTGGTACTAAAAGGAAAGCTTCTGCTCACTCCGACTGTGTGCTTGTCGTTAATGACACCCCAGTCACCCCGTCCACTACTGTGCGGAACCTTGGTGTTCTGTTTGACCCCTGCCTCAGTTTTGTTTCCCATATCAAATCTCTGACAAAGTCTGCCTTTTTTCATCTTCGTAATATTGCTAGGCTCCGCCCACTGCTTACTTTGAAAGATGCTGAGACTCTGGTTCATGCTTTTATTTCATCTAGGCTAGATTACTGCAGGTCTCAGTTCCATGGTCTACCCTCCAAAACCCTTCGCCCTCTACAGTATATTCAAAACTCCGCAGCCAGAGTCTCAGTCCGCCCACATCACCCCCATCCTTCTTCAGCTACACTGGCTACCAGTTACAGAGCGCATCCATTATAAGATCCTTCTCCTGACCTTTAAAGCCCTACACGGCCTAGCACCCACCTATCTGTCAGCCCTCCTTCATCCTCACGTTCCATCACGTCAGCTAAGGTCCTCAGATTCTGGTCTCTTAGCTGTACCTAGGTTCAGGCTCTCCTCTATGGGTGGCAGGTCATTTAGTGTTGCTGCCCCCCCCACACTCTGGAACTCCCTACCTTCATCTATACGCACTTCACCCTCTCTTTCCGTCTTCAAAACTCACTTAAAACTTACCTTTTCTCTAAACATTTTCATTCTTCATGATCTTTTTTTTTTTTTTTTTTTTGTAAAGCGTCCTTGGGTTTGTGAAAGGCGCTATATAAGTGTAACCTATTATTATTATTATTATTATTATTATTATTATTACCTCTAGAAACTGTGAAACTGAGTCCCGTCAGTGTGTGTGTGGGGGGGGGGGTCGTATGTCAAATTCCTCCATTCTAAACTAACCTGCCCGTGTGTAACTCCGCCACCAGTAACAGCTGGGACTGGATCGGGCGTGTACTGGATAAGGTTCTGGACGTAGCCACACCAATGTTCAGACACTTACATCACAGAGCTGGTCAGGTGGTCCTGATTCGGCGGATGCCGTCCCTGGAGTTTTACTGGCTGTTCCAGGTAGTTTTCCAAGGGGATTTAAATCTGGGGATTGTGTGGGCCAGTCCAGATGTGTGAATACTCCTGAATGTTTATCATGCCAATCAGTCACATCTGCAGCCCTGTGAACACGGGAACTGCCATCCTGGAGTACAGGGACGGGAATGATTCTTTGTAAAGCTGCTGTGACATCTGCTGTAAACAGCGCTATAGAAATAAAGCTCCCCGGTGAGATGATGAGCTACAGGGGAAACCTGGTGGTCCAGCAGCTCAGTGTAGGCTCTGTAGTTCAGATCAACCGAAGACCCCATTTCCACGTCACTAGAACCCCCCAGAACACCACAGAGGGGCTCGCTTATTGTGTTGAGAGCTTAAGGCCACACACACACCCACACACACACCCACACCATACACAGATACACTATATACACACCCCCACACCCCCACACAGCAGCAGAGTGAAGAGAGTAAACGGAGCCGTCAGCAGTTGGACCACGGCTTCTCTTTAATGTTCTCTAGAAACAGCTTCTGCAGTCTGGTGGTGTTTGATAACAGACAAAAAGTTTGAGAGTCACAGAGAAGGAGCGAGAGAAAGAGGGATAGGAGAACGAGAGAGAGAGAGAGAGAGAGAGAGAGCACAGGATGAGGACCAGGCTGAGGGGGGGGAGGGTGACAGCACGGTGCACTTCATGTCTGAAATTATAAGAATGGACGAATAGAAAAGAGAAGAATGCATGACTACAAAACCCCTCCCCCCGCGAGGAGGACCACCCACAGTCTTCTCAGAACGTGACGAGTGTTCTCAAACCGCTGCTCACGGTGCCGGTCCGCTCGGCGTACTCTCGGCTCGCACGGTAGAGATCCCTGTGAGCAGTCTTTAGGGTGAACCGAGAGAGGGCCGGGGGGAGCGTGCCGTACATCCTCCAGTCCAGAGGGGGCACTGACGGTTTTCTCACTCTCTGGAACTTTTTCATTGGTCAGAATTATGGCTAAGGGGTTTGAGGGCGGTCCCGAAGGCCCCCCCTTTGGTCCGGGGACCCTGTAGCTCCAGGGCGGACGTGTGTGTGGACGTGTTCAGGTGTGCAGACGAGCGTCTCTTTGTGCTGTCCTGTAGATTCCCTTGACCGTGGCGTGCAGCTTGTGCTGTAGAAAGATTCCCGGCGAGCAATGAAATGGAGAAGCCCCATGTATCGCGATGATGGATGGCGCACTTGAGCGAACTACCACGGGAGGAGCTATGTTTGACCTGGTCACCTCCTTTACTGCCATCTGCCCGCTGGTCCTCCTAATACACCTTCCACTGCACACGAACCCACAGCCAAGCAAACGAGACTCTCAGACCCGCGGCCCCTGGCGCGGAGTCCCCCTCCGGCTAACCCAACCGCACTGGCAGCTCCAGGGCTTCAGACTTCAGTGTGCTTTGATACAGGTGGAGATTCCACAGAAATGTGATGAAACAAAAGGACATAACAATCTCACAACCCGCCCACGCACGAGCCGAGCACCGCTTCCATATGGCCACGTCTCCGTCTAAAGCTGGAGGAGAGGCTGAGTTAAGTGCCCTCCCGTTAGCGCTGACAGGCTAATCCTTTAGCACACGCGTACCTGAAAGCGCTGTGTTAATATTTGGTTGCTGTGTCTCGCCCACGCACTTCGCCCTGCTGAGCACAGCGTGCAGCAGCGTGTCCGTGGGCCGAAGGCTCGGTGCTTGTGATGGGGAGAAGGTAATGGCCGTCGTCCAGAGCGCGGTGGGTAGCTAATGAGCCCGCGGTGCTCTGTAGGTTGGAATGTGTGCAAAAACGTACCCTCCATCGCTTGTTACCGAGTACATGGCATATGACCTTGGATCTAAACTGTGTTTGTACAGAGCGTCGGAGAAGACGGGGACAGAGTCGAGAAGGCTTTAACCAGCTCCTGGGGGAGCTAGTGCCGGATATACGCACTCCACCACAGCATGTACTGAAATCCCGGGCTTCTGTTTCAGCAGAGGCTTACCACGTACACACACACGTAATAACCACACCCACACACACACCCATACAGATCCACACACGCACACTAGTGTAGGAGCCAGAGTAGACTGAGGACTGAGTTAGTATCTGAGTGGAACCACAGAGAAAGGGGCGTGCTGGCTCAGCGCTGTATCAAGGTTATGAGGGGAGCCAGCAGGGTGAAGGGAAGGAGCAAGGAATGCACCAGGGCCATTGCTCTGTTGGTGGCTCTCTGAACCCCACTAGGAGGCCCCACTGAGGTCCTTGGGATGCACTTGTTCCTTCGCCTCGGTGGGGGGTTTGAGGGATCGTACTTGCCGTCCCCTTCCTTACTGCCCAAGTCTTTGAGGCTGTACACCTCGTTCTGGTTTTTGCCCTTCCGTCCGCGGTGCCTCGTGCAGTTCCTGTTGCGTCCTGCCTTTGGTGGCGCGGGTAGTGGGGACGAGGAAGGGGGAAAGTGCTGGTCCTGGTGAGGCAGATGGGGGTGGTGGTGGTGGGTGTGGGATCGGTGAGGGTGATCCTTCTTCAGATACACTCCTACATCCCCCTGGCTGGATTTGCTCTGGTGCAGAGACTCGGAACCGGTGCAGGCAGGCAACTCCTCCTTTTTCAACAGCTTCAGGTCTTTTCCCGCAAGCTCGGGTGGAGCCATGCACACCACTGAGGAGGTTGAGCCTCGGAAGCGCCGCAGCCAATCCCAGAGCGGAACGGCCTTGCAGTCGCATTCCCAGGGGTTGTCGTTGAGTCGCAGATACTCCAGGGCTGGCAGCATCGCCAGGCTCTCGGCGGCCAGCTCCGGCAGGGAGTTGTTGAACAGGTAGAGTGTGGTAAGGCGCCGCAGGTCGTGGAAGGCCAGCTGGTGGATCCACTGGAGCCGGTTCTGGTGGAGTAGCAAGCGGTCCAAGGCGCCGAGGCCACGGAAGGTGTTCTGGTGGAGGCTCCACAGCCTGTTGCCATGCAGGAAGAGGTGGCTGAGGTTCAGGAGGTCCACAAACATGTCATCCTCCAGGAATTCCAGCTGGTTGTCCTGCAAAGAGACAGGTCAGACGGTTCAGACAGTCAGACAGTCAGACACCCAGACACAGACATGCCTTCAGTAGCCTCCGTTTTAGCTCTGCACCACCTCCGCCCTTCCGGCAGTCCTTCCTTTATATTCCCAGTCAGTAGGTCATGTACGCTGCATAGAGCTGAATTCACTGTCTGATGACGCGTCTCTTTGAAAGGGACACAAATCCTCTACTCTGTTCCAGCACCCCACGCTGGCCTCCAGCACCCCACGCTGGCCTCCAGCACCCCACGCTGACCTCCAGCACCCCACGCTGACCTCCAGCACCCCACGCTGACCTCCAGCACCCCACGCTGACCTCCAGCACGACTGGAAACCACAGATACACAGACTCGGTTTATCAGGTGCTTTGTGCTGACATGTTCGTACGAGTGGATCATTCTCAGCACTGCAGTGACACTGACGTGGTGGTGGTGTTAGTGTGGGTGGTGCTGGTGTGAGTGGATCAGACACAGCAGTGCTGCTGGAGTGTTGAGACACTGTGTCCACTCACTGTCCACTCTATTAGACACTCCTACCTTGCTGCTCCACCTTGTAGATGGACAGTCAGAGACGATAGCTCATCTGCTGCTGCACAGTGCAGTGTTGGTCATCCTCTAGTCCTTCATCAGGACACTGCTCAGCTGATCCACTCGCACCAGCACCACCCACACTAACACACACCACCACGTCAGTGTCACTGCAGTGCTGAGAATGATTCACCACCCACATCATACCTGCTCTGTGGGGGTCCTGTGGGGGTCCTGACCATTGAAGAACAGGGTAATACAGTACACAGAGAAACAGATGGACTACAGTCTGGACCTGTACACCTACAGAGTGTCCTGTACGGTCAGTGGAGCTGGTGGAGCTGATGGAGTGGACAGTGCGTGTACATGAGTGTATATAATTAGGTGTGTACCTAATAAAGTGTCCGTGCACCACCGGGAGTGAGGGTAGGGTGGTGGTGCTGAATGATTGTTCCTATTGAAGTTTCTAGGGTTAGGGTTAGTTCGGTCTTTTCTTCACCGTAACGGAATGAATTTGTGCCGCCAGGAATGCGGGAGATATTGAACATTCCGAGCAGCCTCCGTCATGCTTTGGTTGGCCTGTTGGAGGTATCCTCAGCTGCAGCAGGGACCGGGAGCCCCGCCAGCCTGATGAATTGATGTCTATACAAGACTTTACGAATGTTTGCTGGGTTGTTTTTGTGCCAAGCTAAGCGCTTCTCAGACTCGCATTCAACTCCTAATATAGCTGCACAGAATGTGAAGGCAATCTGACAGTCAGTTATGGGAGGGGTCTGAAGAAGCCCCCCACCTTAGCCTCCCCCCCTATTCCCTAGAATTAAAGATGAGGTGTATTAGCTCCATACAGGATCATTTTACTGGCTAAGATCTCTGGATCTCATTTGGGGAAAAGCATTCGGCCTTGTTTCCATATACGGGGTCATCTGCATGACTCTCCGCTCTCGGTGTTAATCCGCCTCCTGGTCAGGGGTGTGATGTAGCACAGGGTCTGTAACGCCACCCCAGGGGGCCTGTGGAATTCCCTTTTTAATGATTAACATGTATTTTAAATGGTGTTAGTCAGGTCAACCCACAGAAACCGAATCCCTGATGTCCTTTCTGACGGCTCACTGGGAAGTTCTGATGGCTGTGGCCTGGTTCTGTTTTTATTAATTTTATTATGTTTTGTTTTTCATATCTAATTTTGACGATGTTTCCTGGTTATTCCAACGGGGGACTCTTATTTTGAATATAAATCCTGATTTGGAAACAGGAAGGGGAAGCGTGGCAGCCATTTTTGATGGAGGATCAAGTTTGGGGAAGACAGGCCAGGTGGATCATTGCTGTTCCAGCCCTAACCAACTTGCACTCCTGATTCTACTCCTCCTCGTCCTTGAAGACTGGATTCCCCTTTACCTAGGGGGACACCTCGAGGAACTGGGTGAGCTCATTCCTGTGGTTTGTGTTTGTTTTTGGCAGTGCTGGGCCTCGTTTTGATTTTTGAGTGTTTTTGAGAACGTTGTTCTTTCAGATTTTTTTTTTCTCATTAAGAGACTACCTCTGGACACTATCCCGCTTACTAGACCTCCGCTATATTATAATCTACTGCTGTTGGTGTGGTGTTTGAACTCTAGCTGGTTCAAGCTCTGTGGTTTGGCTCTGCGGGTTCATAGTGTTGGTGCAGTCCTACTGAACGCTTGTCTGCTCTGTTGGACAGTAAGGCGATGCAGGTCGGATACTGCTGGACTGTACTGATGACCCAAACAGGATCAGCTCAGGGTGACCATTCGTCCTTATCTCTGACACCTGCTCGTTTTGGGACCCTGTCTGGCTGGGAATTGTAAATCTCCGGTGAACGAGGAAGGGTCTACAGCTACCTGCTAAATACTGAGCACAGTTCTATAAATAGAACTACATCACAGGTGAGCACCGTTCAGATCCAGGTCACATGCGGTCCTCCCGTGTGCTACAGGCTGATGATTTCCATTCCACCTTAAATGGTGCAGCAGCTGTATTCTAGCACCTGGGGCACCACAGTGTAACTGCCACGCCATTTAAGTTCAGAGTCATGAGGCGGGTTCGGGAGTCACAGGCGACCCGGCATCCAGCCAACACGTCCGCACGTATACAGCTGTGGTATACAGATGTGCAGAAATGGTGCCCCGAAGTGTAATGGGACACTGTACTGACCCCTGTGCTGGCTCTGCCTGTGCTGGCTCTGCCTGTGCTGGCTCTGCCTGTGCTGGCTCTGCCTGTGCTGGCTCTGCCTGTGCTGGCTCTGCCTGTGCTGGCTCTGCCTGTGCTGGCTCTGCCTGTGCTGGCTCTGCCTGTGCTGCCTCTGCCTGTGCTGGCTCTGCCTGTGCTGCTCTGCCTGTACTGACTCTGCCTGTACTGACTCTGCCTGTGCTGACTCTGCCTGTGCTGACTCTGCCTGTGCTGGCTCTGCCTGTACTGACTCGGCCTGTGCTGGCTCTGCCTGTACTGACTCGGCCTGTGCTGCTCGGCCTGCGCTTGCTCGGCCTGTGCTGGCTCTGCCTGTGCTGGCTCTGCCTGTGCTGGCTCTGCCTGTGCTGCTCTGCCTGTGCTGGCTCTGCCTGTGCTGCTCTGCTGTGTGAACTCCCACTTAGCCCAGGCCCCGCTCGGCCGGTCTGGAATGACATCAGTGTGTGCTAGGGGAGGAAGTGATTCCGGTTATCCCAAAGGGCTGGGTTTTCTTTACTGACACCAGGGGTGTCCGATCGTATCCACAAAGGGCCGGAGCTGCTGCAGGTGCTCACCTGATCTTACCTGATTAATCAACTGCCTTCAAACAACTGATCATGTGATCTCCTGCTTTGTTGGGATGAGGCCGTGCAGGCGCCCCGGCCCTTTGTGATGAGATTAGACCCCCCTGAGAGAAGCTGTAGACCCTGCCTGTGTATTAAACAGGGGCTTTTGTAGCTGCAGTTCTCAGTCCCACCTCTAGAGGCCACTGGAAGACACAGCGCCGGTCAGTTCTTTAGGTGAGGTGTTGAACTCGGAGGCGGCATGTTACACGTTGCAGGGGCCGCAGGGTGTCCATACGGCAGGCAGGGCCTCGTGGAACTGTGACCTAATCCAGATTACTACATCCAGTAACCTAATATCTGTTACTTTAGATTACAGGTCTTTTATAAAGGTGTAGAATTAAAGACTAATAAACGTTTAATAAAATACGGTTTATGTGCTGTTTATATTCAGCATCAGCGATTGATAAAGCGTAGGTCAGATCATACTGAGCAGTGATACCTGGGTACGTATCTAACCTGAGGATGATCCGTCTGTGCAGTGTGACCTGTTTGAGTTCCTCCTGAGCAGTGAAGGTGGTGTTCAGTTCATTAACAGCCCTCCTGAATGGAGGCCGTTCCTCTGAATGGGCGTCATCAGTGTCTGCTGAGAGGCTGAGCTGCTCATATGGGCTCCTATCAGTGCCCCAGGCTTTAACTGTGCTGATCAGGTTTGGGATGTGACTCTCCACACACACGTCCTACCAGTCTTACGGGAACTCCTGATCACCCCGACTGAAGAAGCCAGAGGCCTTGGAGTGATTCTGGATGGCCAGTTATCGTTCTCAGCTCATATAGAGAACCTGACTCGGTCATGCAGATTCCTCCTCCACACCATCCGGAGGATGCGACGCTCCCTCCTTTTGGCGATGGTGAAGAGTCAATCTGTACCTCGAGCCCTTCTACCCACCATAACCTGTCTTCTCTCTAGATAGGAGCGCTGGGCTGGGTTGCCAGGTACCGCCCCTTTGCTTATATATGTCTGTGTGCTGATCTCTAGGTATCAGTGCTGGCCCGTGTTCGGGCAGTGTCTGAGCTCATGGAGAGGTTTAGGCTCTAACCTTCCTCTACTAGCTGGGAAACATCAGACGGAACACTGAGACGCTCCGGATAAGACCATCTGCTGTAAATGTAAACAGTCAGTACACCATACACCATATGGACCCAGTACTGCACCAGGCTGAACCAGATAATTCCAGTTACCTGGTGCTGCCAGGCTGGTGCGGTGGTGAGGAGCGAGTGGCATACATGGTGGATCTGTGGTGGGTTGAGTTAATCCACAGCACCTTAGAAGAAAACCTGTGGCCTTTAATGTGCAGGTAAAGTCAAAGGTGGAGCTCGGTGGATCAAATTAAGAGGAATCTAATGTGGAGGTAGTGAACGGAGCTTCGGAGGTTGGCTACATCGGGCATTTAAGGAGTTGGCAGGTGGCCACCCTATCCCTGTGTTCACCGTGTGGACCGGGGATTTAAAGTTACCAGTGTTGGTGTTGCTTCAAACCCGTACCTGTAGGTAAAGGTACTGCAGGTTGTGCAGGCCATCGAACAGGCCCGCAGGCAGGCTCAGGAGGCCGCAGTGGTAGAGGTGGAGCGCGTGGAGGCGGCTCAGGCCCTGGAAGGTGTCTGCGGCCAGCGAGCCCAGGTGGCGGTTGTCCCCCAGGTCGAGCTCCTCCAGGCGTGTGAAGCCCATGAAGGTGGAGGGCTGGATAAAGGAGATGTTGTTAGAATAGAGCCACAGCATGACAGTGGTGGGGCTGAAGTGGCCTTGGAGCAGGCGCTGGATCTTGTTGTTCTGGAGGAAGACGCGCTCGCTCTGCGCCGGGATGTCTTCGGGAACCACCTGGAAGTTGTGCGCCTGGCAGCTGACTGTGCTGGGCGAGCTATAGCAGATGCAGTGGCGCGGGCACGACTGCGACAGCTCCAACCCACACAGCACCAGGAGGAACTCCAGACCACAGCCTAGATGGAGAGAGAGAGGGGGATTGTGGGTAAATACAGTGATTCACTAAACACACAGGGCGGTCTCGGCGCAGCTCATGCAGCTTGAGCTGCAGGTGCGCATTCAAAACAGCATGTAGGAGACAGCGTTGGAGAGACTCCAGCCGTCGCTCTGAATGTAAACACAGGCATTCAGAGTGGAGAGACCCGAAATGATTCACCGTGAGGAACCTGAGGAGCTGGGAGCTTCTGAACACGCCCGCTCAGAGAGTTAGCATGTGGTGATACGATCACCGGACGGTGAACGAGTCCCCTGTGACTGACCCGTACCTGCCAGTGTGTAACACCTCCACCAGTACCAGTACCAGCTGGGATTGGGCATGTACTGGACTGGGTTCTGGATGTAGCCACATCAGTGTTCAGACACTCTCACATCAATGAACTGGTCAGGTAGTCCAGATGTGGTGGATCCTTCCCTGGCACAGTTCCGAGGAGAATTCCCTGTAGGCTGGGATTGTATCCACTGCTGGTAGACCCGTATGACCGTACGCTTCCACACACCTGCAGATTCAGCTACTTCCTTCACACTATGGTCTTTGGCCACGCCCACATGCAGTCCCCCCTTTTAGCCAATCATTAACATCTGCTCTGGAGCCATTTTCCACACATGGAACAAGACATTCCCTGCACTGTAGCACCTCCTCCCAATCTATGGATCCCGTCACTCACACCCTGCAGGGGTTTATAGCTCCATCACCCTCGTGCAGCGCCACCTGCAGGAGCCTGAAGTTACTACCACCTAGCTCTGTCGCCTCGGAGCCTGGTTCAGTTCCCCGGTCAGGCAGCCTGGGTGTTTCGCGTGATGTGTGGGTTCCTCCCACAGTTCACACTGCTATACTGCCCCCTAGGTGTGAACGTGTGTCCAGGGTGTTTCCTGCCCTCTGGCCAGGGAGTGCTGGGATAGACAATCACCGCGACCCAGGAGCGTCTCGGAGGATTAATAAATAAATGTGAAGTCGATATCCGGACCCCTGGTTCCCATCACCACCAGTGATAAGAGCCTGAAGCCCCCTACAGTCAGCCATTCCACATGAACCACTCGAAATGACTTTGTTTACTCCCAACAACTGAGTTATGCAGAAAATGTTCAGAATCAGTGGAAATCCGCTTCAAAGGGAGGGAGATAAGGAGGGAGATGGGAGAGGAGGGGTGAGATATTGGGGAAGAAACAGGGAATCAGATATGGTAATGGGATTAGAGGTCTGGATCCTGCAACAGCTGTATCAGCCCATCTTCATCTTCCAGCTACGTTTGTCAACACCACAATACCCAGCTTACAGCCCACACAGCTGCGCTGCTCTGCACCCAGGAGTTTTATTGCTGCTAGCCCTGAATGAGGAAGCCACATCCACATTCACTAGCTCAGGGCCCAGCTTCCCTACCGCCGCTTACACGGCATCCCTGAATACCGCACGCACGGGGCTTCAAGGTTGCTGTGAGAAATCAATGGGGTAAGCTGAGCGACCACACAGCTGCATGTACATAGCTGCATTCCCTTCCCCTCAGCGTAAAAATGAAACCCCCTCGGAACAAGCCCAGCCTCCCGCCAACAGAGGACGGAAAGGAGAGAGCGGGTGTGTGTGCGGGAGCGGAGGGGTAGTGATAAAGCCAGGCCAATGAGGATCCAGTCCGGATGAAGGACACCATGGTAAAATGAGAATAGGCCTGGTCGAGCATCAGTTCAGCTCTGGAATCTGGAGGGCATGATCGGGGAGGAGAAGGGGAGGGGTGCGGAGGTGGACCATGGGAGGAAAGGTGAGGCACTGGAGAGGTACGAGAAACGTCAGGTACAAGAATAAGAGAGATACATCCAGACCCCCGTCTAACGAGGGAGTCCGCACTCTGACACAGGGGTTTGACTGAGCTCAGGTCGTATAGCCTCCCTAGGTAAGCCCTGCTGCTAGAATGGAACCCTCGACAGCAGCGGGGTCCATACCAAGCATAGGATAGAAGGCTAGCAGTGGAGCTGGCTTCTCTGGAATGATGGAGCACCATCCGGGACCCCAGAATGAGCTACAGAGGGGTTTGTGGACCAGAACTAATTGTCCAACATCAGCACATGACCCCACTAACGCTGTAGTCCGTCTGTTTCCCTGCATGATGTTACCTCATTCATTACCGGTCACCACCACAGAGCCGACTCTGGACGTACGAGCTGCCTGTGTGGTCAGAGAACCTGCTAAACTGGACAACAGCCTACATACAAGTGTAGGTCCAAGCTCCCGGAGCTAATAACAGCTGACTGAGTGCTCCAAATATAGATATTAATAACAATCCAGAGAGGGGAAACGGGTATACAGGCGCATACCCCCAGTCCCTCGTCCACTCCAAACCCACACACGGTACAGGGGGCTCAGACACGTGAGATGTTCAGTAGTCAGACACTGAGTTATCGGTGTTAGAGGAAACAGTAGGGTTTGAATGGGGCTGAGATGAATGCGAGTCTGTAGGAGGAACGAGTGTCAGACCCACAATGAATTTGTGTTCGGGGGTCAGGACCACCACAGGACCACCACAGAGCAGGTACTATGTGGGGGTGGATCATTCTCAGCACTGCAGTGACACTGACGTGGTGGTGGTGGTGGTGGTGTGGTGCTGGTGTGTGTGGAAAGCCTGTTTAACTCGTGGCTGGACTGCGGCAGTGTCGGCGCTCCTGCGTTCTCGGCTGGCGGAGATGAAGCCGGCGCAGGGCTGTATGAGTGTGCTGGTCCGGATGAGGGTGGCTGAAATCCTGGAAAGCTTGATTACACGTGTCATGATGACGGATTTGTCCTGTCAGTCTGTGTGCAGTCGTCTCATGATCTCCCTCTGTGTGTGAGTGTGTGTGAGTGTGTGCGAGTGTGTGTGCGAGTGTGTCTGTGTGTGTCTGTGTGTGTGTGAGTGTGTGTGTGTGTGCGCCCGTCTGCGTGTGTGTGCCTCTGTATGTGAGTGTGCCTGTGTGCGTACGCCTGTGTGTGCACCTATGTGTGCATGAGCCCGTCTGCGTGTATGTGTATGTGTGAGTGTGTGTGCCTGTGTGTGTGTGTGCCTGTGTGCGCAAGTGTGTGAGTGTGTGTATGTGTGTGTGTGTGTGTGTGTGTGTGTGCGCCCGTCTGCGTGTGTGTATGTGCACCTGTGTGTGCGCCCGTCTGCGTGTGTGTGTGTGTGTATGTGCACCTGTGTGTGCGCCTGTGTGTGTGCGCGTGTGCCCGTCTGCGTGTGTGTGTGCGCCTGTGTGTGTGTGCGTGTGGCTGTATGTGTGTATGTGTGCGTCCTTGGCGCAGCCCCCCGCCACGCCTGACGGTTGACCTTTTCCAGCTGAGCTGTTTGTTTTGAATCAGGTTCTGATGTTTACCCAATCCCACGGCGTGTGTCGACCCTGGAATTTAATGTTACATCATTCAGTTCCTCGTTTCTGTGGCTTTGATCTCGGTGGCGTATGTTCTGGTAAGCTAGAACACTGAGCATCTGGTCTGAAGCTAAGCACAGCTGCAGTCCGGTTCTCTAACAGAACCTCGGCATGTCCAGGTGTACTACACCGTGAGGGGTTCAGCCACGGGGTCTGTCTTTAGCCTGAAGGTCACTGAAGTGTAACCCTGTGATATACAGGTCCAGCTGTAGTCTCAGTCTGGGTAGGCAGGGGCCACAGTGTTCCCGATGATGAACTGGGAAAGGAAACACTGGATGGGAGCGCTGGTCGATACCCGATATCCAATACTGCTTAATCAATAGATACGTATATGAGGGAGTGCGGGGGTTACACCACACACGTTCTTCACGCAGACTGATCAGTAACGACTGTAGATTCATTAGGACAACTTCATATCTCATCTTTAAATCAGGGATTCAGACTGGCAGCCACAAACACAGCGTGCCTGCAGCGCGGGCTCTTCGGAGTGCATGCCGATCGCTGTGAATGCCTGCCAGTCGTGACTATAAAACTCCAATTGAGTTTCAAGTGTTGTTGTGCTTTCCCTGTACCTGCACATCCATCACCGGGGAGAACAATCCAACCGCACACCCGGCTAAACAAACAATTCAGCTTCAGACTCGCACATCTCTCTCTCCCATGATTCCTCCCACCATCATGTCACATTTCCCAGCTCTCAGTGATAGTCATCCATCGTTTCCGCTTCCAGTGCTTTGATCTCTCCCTCAGCTCGGCGGCCTCTCCGTCCTAAAGCACGCAGCACGCTGGATTATTGAGCTTCATAACTCAGGTAAGATGGAGACGCATTACACTGAGAGAGATGCTCATCAGAGGATAGTCAGCTCAATAACCCTGACGATAAACTCAAAGGGAAGCGAAGCAGCGCTGCATAATGAGCATCATACATCAACAGTTATAGTCCTAACGCTGAATGGAAACAGCCCGTCCTCGCCCGCACCGCGCAGACTGCCGTCGATAGTCCGGCGTCACCAGGAGTGTTCTCGATGCTCAGTCGGCGTTCTAAACGTTACTGACGATCGGAAATCTCATACTTCATTCAAGCCACGAGCGATTCAGAGCTGCAAAACTGTGAATGAGGTTCAGAGGAGATGGAGTTCGGGCTTCCTTAGGTCCAGGAGTCCGTAATGTGGAACCCGAACACAGACGTTCCACAGTTCTAGTGTTCTGGTCAAGGTTAGGGATGGGGAACGACTCACCTGTGCGCTTCATTACTGGATCAGAGGGTTTGTTGGGGTTTCAGGGGAGACTGACGCTGGCGTGTACTAGACGCATGGAAGCAGAACAAGGTGGCGCTGGCTAAGAGCAGGGGTAGGAGTTTGGGTGTGCCGCTTGCTGAACAGATCTCCTAAACACGGCCTCATGCGACTGCACGTTGGCAGGAGGCGCTATAAGCTAGCGTTAGCTTAGCCTACCAGGCCACACCTCAGAACGCCACAGAGCAGTTAGGGTTTCTGTCACTGAGCTCCAGTCAGCAGACTTCGCTCTGGTGGTTTTTATCGTGAACCCGTCTGGAAAAGCCACCGGAACAGTTCAGGACTCTCCATGCTCAGAACCCCTTGGCCCCTGTAGTGGGGAAGAGGCCCCTGACTGTGAGTGGTACAGCAGTAGTTTGATTTGCTTGTGTGTTGAGGTATGCAGCCTAAGGCTCCTGGGATTGGTAGAGGGGTAGGAGTGTACGGACCAGTGGAAGGATGAGCGCTCTGACTGTAACGCGTATCTCCTGTATGTAAATGTAGGTGAGCGTCGTGTGCCCACTGCAGTCCTGCAGACCCCGGTCTGTACCCTGCTCGAGTGCCTTGTTCTGAATGAAGTAGGCGGAGTCTCCTGGAAACAACCAGGAGGAGACTCCGTGGCAGACTGCTCCGGCAGCGCCGTGTTAAAGAGCTCCATGTTAGATCTGCTATACGGCTCCACCGCCAGACCCCGTACTGCGGAGTGCGCCGGCCTCCCGCTGTCTGAACTGGGCTGAACCACCATCACAGCTCATCTCTGTAACACAGACTGTAATACACACTGGCCGAGATCATCTGCTCCTGCAGGGACTCTGAGCACCGTACACGGCAGCACGGCGGATACTCCCAGTGATTCATCCACCTCAGTTCATTTAGAGCTCCCGTCTACATCCAACCAATCAGAAACCACTGCTCCCGTCTACATCCAACCAATCAGAAACCACTGCTCTCATCTACATCCAACCAATCAGAAACCACTGCTCCCGTCTACATCCAACCAATCAGAAACCACTGCTCTCATCTACATCCAACCAATCAGAAACCACTGCTCCCGTCTACATCCAACCAATCAGAAACCACTGCTCTCATCTACATCCAACCAATCAGAAACCACTGCTCTCATCTACATCCAACCAATCAGAAACCACTGCTCCCGTCTACATCCAACCAATCAGAAACCACTGCTCCCGTCTACATCCAACCAATCAGAAACCACTGCTCCCGTCTACAACCAAACAATCAGAAACCACTGCTCCCGTCTACATCACCATTCAGAGTACCACTGCTCCAGAAAACACCACAATCAGCTCCCCGTCTCACATAACTCCAACCAATCAGAAACCACTGCTCCCGTCTACATCCAACCAATCAGAAACCACTGCTCCCGTCTACATCCAACCAATCAGAAACCACTGCTCCCGTCTACATCCAACCAATCAGAAACCACTGCTCCCGTCTACATCCAACCAATCAGAAACCACTGCTCCCGTCTACATCCAACCAATCAGAAACCACTGCTCCCGTCTACCATTCCAACCAAATTTTGCATCAAAAACCCACTGCTCCCGTATCTACATCCAAACCAATCAGAAACCGACCTGCTCCCGTCTAACTCCAACCAATCAGAAACCACTGCTCCCGTCTACATCCAACCAATCAGAAACCACTGCTCCCGTCTACATCCAACCAATCAGAAACTACTGCTCCCGTCTACATCCAACCAATCAGAAACTACTGCTCCCGTCTACATCCAACCAATCAGAAACTACTGCTCCCGTCTACATCCAACCAATCAGAAACCACTGCTCCCGTCTACATCCAACCAATCAGAAACTACTGTCACTTTTGGTGGCTCCCGTCTACATCCAACCAATCAGAAACCACTGCTCCCGTCTACATCCAACCAATCAGAAACCACTGCTCCCGTCTACATCCAACCAATCAGAAACTACTGCTCCCGTCTACATCCAACCAATCAGAAACTACTGCTCCCGTCTACATCCAACCAATCAGAAACTACTGCTCCCGTCTACATCCAACCAATCAGAAACTACTGCTCCCGTCTACATCCAACCAATCAGAAACTACTGCTCCCGTCTACATCCAACCAATCAGAAACTACTGCTCCCGTCTACATCCAACCAATCAGAAACTACTGCCGCCCGTCTAC
>JAMWET010001775.1:0-40289 GCA_024036415.1 Prochilodus magdalenae
GGTGTGGTGTTGGGAGTAATTGTGGGTCTTGGTGTTGGAGTTAGTGTGGGGTCTGGTGTTGAGTAAATGCGGGCTGGTGGTTGGAGTACTGTGAGTCTGGTGTTGGAGTATGAGAGTCTTGGTATTGGAGTTAAATGAGGGTCTGTGGTTGGAGTAATGGGAGTCTGGTGTTGGGAGTAATGCGGGTCTGGTGTTGGAGTAATGTGGGTGTGGTGTTGGAGTAATGTGAGTGGGTTGGAGTAATGTGGTGTGGTGTTGGTACTGTGAGTCTGTGTTGGAGTATGTGGGTCTGGTGTGGAGTCTGGTGTTGGAGTAATGTTGTGTCTGGTGTGGAGTGGATCTGGATGTTGTAGTAATGTGGGTCGGGTGTTGGAGTAATGTGGGTCTGGTGCTTAAGTAATGCGGGTCTGGTGTTGGAGTAATGTTGGGTCTGGTGTTGGAGTAATGTGGGTCTGGTGTTGGAGTAATGTTGAGTCTGGTGTTGGAGTAAGGAGAGTCTGGTAATTGGAGTTGAGGGTCTGGTGTTGGAATGTGGGTTCTGGTGTTGGAGTATGGGAGTCTGGTGTTGGAGTAATGTGGGTCTGGTGTTTGGAGTAATGTGGTGGTGTTGGAGTAATGTGGGTGGTGTTTGAGTAATGTAGTAGTTGGTGTTGGATATGTGGGTCTGGGAGTAATGTGGGTCTGGGTTGTGGGTTGGAGAAATGTGGGGATCTGGTGTTGGAGTAATGCGGATCTGGTGTTGTAGTAATGCTGGTCGGGTGTTGGAGTAATGTGGGGTCCTGGTGCTTAAGTCGCGGGTCTGGTGTTGGAGTAAATGGGCTGGTTTGGAGTAATGCGGGTCTGGTGTTGGAGTAATGTGAGTTCTGGTGTGGAGTAATGAGAGTCTGGTATTGGAGTAATGAGGGTGTGGTGTTGGAGTATGGGATGTTGGCGGGTCTGGGTGTTGGAGTAATGTGGGTGTGGTGTTTGGAGTAATGTGGAGTGTGGGTGTGGTGTTGGAGTAATGTGGGTCTGGTGTTGGAGTAATGTGGTAATGTGTTGGAGTAAAGGTGGTGTTGGAGTAATGCGGCGGGTCTTGGTGTTGGAGGTTCGGTCTGGTGTTGGAGTAATGTGGGTGTGGTGTTGGAGTAATGTGGGTCTGGTGTGGAGTAATGTGGAGTCTGTGGGTGTTGGAGTAATGTGGGGTCTGGTGTTGGAGTAATGTGGGTCGGGTGTTGGAGTAATGCGGGTCTGGTGTTGGAGTAATGTGGGTCTGGTGTTGGAGTAATGTTGGTGTAGTGTTGGGTAATGAGTGGGTGTTGGGTGTTGGAGTTAATGTGGGTCTGGTGTTGGAGTAATGTGAGTCTGGTGTTGGAGTAATGTTGGTCTGGGTCGCGATAATGAGAGTCTGTTTTGGAGTAATGCGGGTGGTGTTGGAGTAATGTGGGTCTGGTGTTGGAGTAATGTGAGTCTGGGTGTAATGCGGGTGTGTGTTGGAGTAATGTTGGGTCTGTTGTTGGAGTAATGTGGGTCCGATGTTGGAGTAATGTGGGTCTGGTGTTGGAGTAATGTGGGAGTAATGTGGGTGTGGTGTTGGAGTAATGTGGGTGTGGTGTTGGAGTAATGTGGGTGTGGTGTTGGAATAATGAGGGTCTGGTGTTGGAATAATGTGGGTCTGGTGTTGGAGTAATGAGAGTCTGGTGTTGGAGTAATGTTGGTCTGGTGTTGGAGTAATGAGAGTCTGGTGTTGGAGTAATGCGGGTGTGGTGTTGGAGTAATGTGGGTCTGGTGTGGGAGTAATGTGAGTCTGGTGTTGGAGTAATGCGGGTCTGGTGTTTGAGAGTAATGTTGGGTGTGGGTATTGGAGTAATGTGGGTCTGGTGTTGATTTAATGTGTAGGGAGTAATGTGGTGTGGTGTGGAGTAATGTGGGTGGGGTGGTGTTGGAGTAATGTGGGTCTGGTGTTGGGTCATGTGAGTAATGGGGGGTCTGGGTCCTGGTGTGGAGTAATGTGGGTCTGGTGTTGGAGTAATGTGGGTCTGGTGTGGAGTAATGTGGGTGTGGTGTTGGAGTTAATGTGTGTCTGGTGTTGGAGTAATGTGGGTCCGGTGTTGGATTAATGTGTGTCTGGTGTGGGAGTAATGTGGGTGTGGTGTTGGAGTAATGTGGGTCTGGTTATTGGAGTAATGTGGGTCTGGTGTTGGAGTAATGTGGGGTCTGGTATTGGAGTAATGCGGGTCTGGTGTTGGAGTAATGTGGTCTGGTGTTTGGTAAAATGCCGGGCGGGTTGGGAGTAATGTGGGTCTGTGGTGGAGTTGTGGGTCTGGTAAGTAATGGGTCTGGTGTTGGAGTAATGTGGGTCTGGTGTTGGGTAAGCATCTCAGGGTACAGGAGGTCAGATTCCTCTATTCAGGTTGATTCTAATCTGTGGTCTGCTGGAGGACTGAACTCTACTGAACCAGACAGCAGGACACTGCCCAGCTAACACAGAAGCAGATCAGACAGCTTTCACTTTCACCAAAGCCAATAAACACAGAACCCACAGAACGCTGAACGGTTCATCACTGAGGCCTGTCCTGTCAGCACACGCACCCTTCTAACGAAACCCAGCACACTGTCCCGCACAGAGCACTGACGGTTATCAACACCACCATAATTAACTTAACATCTCCTTCTGGGACACTCCAGCTGGATCCAGCTCCTTCAGGCTCCCAGCTTCCACTGCTCCATCATAACACTCATGACTCACACTGTGTGGGAGTAAAGGACTCTAACGCTATAAGATCTCTGATATAGAACCACTTTAATATCGATCCACAGTCCTACAATACTGCTTCTGCTAGCAGAATGTCCCCCGGTTCATATTTCAGATTATAATGGTGAAGTGTGCTGCTGTTGACCACATGTGCTGGAGCTGTGCGGACTCCACACACGCTTGTGTAAAAGTCTCTGATGAGCAGATCAGGTTCACCACAGCTGGCTACATTTAAACAGTGACCTGAAGCCTCTCTATTACACAGTAGATTCACCATTCCTTCCTTTCTGACTAAGTGACAACGCCAAAACCAAGAGGACAATCCAGAGATGATAAAAGACTATCATGGAAAGCTGAGTAAATATTAAAACTCCTTATAGAATACAAAGTTAAAAGGAACAATAAAGAAACGTATTATTAATCAAAGAGTCTGAAACCTAACACTCTGTCTCTCTCTGTTCCCCCAACACAGGAAGCAGTACATCTGCTCTACTCAGGCATCATTCAGTAACTCTTTTTAGGGATGTACTGATCCGATATTAGGATCGGATATCAGTTCCGATATTAATTAAATTAACTGGATCAGGTAATTAGGCCAATGCCCACTTCAGTCCGTTTGGGATGTGTGCTATGCCTTCACTCGCATGTTTGTGAGGTACCTGTAGATGTAACGGGGAACTACTACACCTGAGTGAGGCTCGAACTGTACAATAATACATACCACAGTCATTAAAGCTGTTATGATGCTTCATCATACAGTAAATACACTCCCACCACTGCTCTGTAGCTCAGTGGTAGCCCCATTATATAAACTGCACATGCATATTTACCCCAGCAGAAGTGGACACATGCGACAGGAAATTCCTGGAATAGTCTGGAAGCGCCAGCGCTGGAGCCTGTAACCTCTGTTTTGTCTCAAATGCCAAAAGACCATCCTGTGTCCAGGAAAGACTACAATGGAGTAGGGCGTTCCCAGTATCTTTAATCATAGATTTCAATGGTCCCGTTAAACTAGCATAATCCTCGAGCCATGCTGAGGAACAGCCAGCAATACCAAGAAAGGTCATCTTCTCTCTGACTGTGAATCAGAAATACTCCTGTGTCCCTGTGTTACTGTCTGTCCCAAATAAACCACCCCCTCCTGACAGCACTGCAGCGTTCTCAGAGAGGCCTTATGCCCCTCTCCTGACAGCACTGCAGCGTTCTCAGAGAGGCCTTATGCCCCTCTCCTGTCAGCACTGCAGCGTTCTCAGAGAGGCCTTATGCCCCTCTCCTGACAGCACTGCAGTGTTCTCAGAGAGTCCTTATGCCCCTCTCCTGTCAGCACTGCAGCGTTCTCAGAGAGGCCTTATGCCCCTCTCCTGACAGCACTGCAGTGTTCTCAGAGAGGCCTTATGCTCCTCTCCCCCCCTCTCAGAGAGACAGCACTGCAGCGTTCTCAGAGAGGCCTTATGCCCCTCTCCTGTCAGCACTGCAGCGTTCTCAGAGAGGCCTTATGCCCCTCTCCTGACAGCACTGCAGCGTTCTCAGAGAGGCCTTATGTCCCTCTCCTGACAGCACTGCAGCGTTCTCAGAGAGGCCTTATGCCCCTCTCCTGACAGCACTGCAGCGTTCTCAGAGAGGCCTTATGTCCCTCTCCTGACAGCACTGCAGCGTTCTCAGAGAGGCCTTATGCCCCTCTCCTGACAGCACTGCAGCGTTCTCAGAGAGGCCTTAGCGTTCTCAGAGAGGCCTTATGCCCCTCTCCTGTCAGCACTGCAGCGTTCTCAGAGAGGCCTTATGTCCCTCTCCTGACAGCACTGCAGCGTTCTCAGAGAGAGGCCTTATGTCCCCTCTCCTGACAGCACTGCAGCATTCTCAGAGAAGCCTTATGTCCCTCTCCTGACAGCACTGCAGCGTTCTCAGAGAGGCCTTATGCTCCTCTCCTGACAGCACTGCAGCGTTCTCAGAGAGGCCTTATGCTCCTCTCCTGACAGCACTGCAGCGTTCTCAGAGAGGCCTTATGCCCCTCTCCTGTCAGCACTGCAGCGTTCTCAGAGAGGCCTTATGCTCCTCTCCTGACAGCACTGCAGCGTTCTCAGAGAGGCCTTATGCTCCTCTCCTGACAGCACTGCAGCGTTCTCAGAGAGGCCTTACCCCCCCTCTCCTGACAGCACTGCAGCGTTCTCAGAGAAGCCTTATGTCCCTCTCCTGACAGCACTGCAGCGTTCTCAGAGAGGCCTTATGCTCCTCTCCTGACAGCACTGCAGCGTTCTCAGAGAGGCCTTATGCTCCTCTCCTGACAGCACTGCAGCGTTCTCAGAGAGGCCTTATGCTCCTCTCCTGACAGCACTGCAGCGTTCTCAGAGAGGCCTTATGTCCCTCTCCTGACAGCACTGCAGCGTTCTCAGAGAGGCCTTATGCTCCTCTCCTGACAGCACTGCAGCGTTCTCAGAGAGGCCTTATGCTCCTCTCCTGACAGCACTGCAGCGTTCTCAGAGAGGCCTTATGCCCCTCTCCTGTCAGCACTGCAGCGTTCTCAGAGAGGCCTTATGTCCCTCTCCTGACAGCACTGCAGCGTTCTCAGAGAGGCCTTATGCTCCTCTCCTGACAGCACTGCAGCGTTCTCAGAGAGGCCTTACGCCCCTCTCCTGACAGCACTGCAGCGTTCTCAGAGAGGCCTTACCCCCCCTCTCCTGACAGCACTGCAGCGTTCTCAGAGAGGCCTTATGCCCCTCTCCTGACAGCACTGCAGCGTTCTCAGAGAGGCCTTATGTCCCTCTCCTGACAGCACATATTGAATAGCAGTGCTGTTTAAAGCCTGATCTATCCCTGCTCAATCCTCCCACACTGAAAATGTGCAGACTGTGTTTAGAGCCGTGTGGTAGTCTCTTATACTCATAGGACTGTCCATCGTACATAAACCCAAACAAACCCTGACGCTCTACACTAACTGGAACACTAGAAAAAGCCCCACACAGATCTAACACTGTGCAGAGCAGCACACCTGGAGGAGTGTAGGCTAACAGAGTATGCAGCTCTGGCACACCTTCTGGAAAATCAGCTACTACTGCTTTCACCGCTCTCAGATCATGTACCAGGCAAAGAGAATCCTCCGGCCCCAGCTGCTCCTTGTGGTCCCAGTGCAGCATGAACGAAGGTGAACTTGCTTTGGTTGACGACTCTCAAAGACAAAGTTACTCTCTGAATCTCCATCACTGTCTCCATTATCACTTTCATCAGAGCTGTCGTCTCCTGAGTCCTCTTTCCTCCTTGTTTTATCTCCTCTCTTTTCCGCTTTGGCCAGCATCCGCCTGACTGCAGGGTCATATCCACACATGAATCCCTCCAGATCACTTTCATCATCATGATCTCCAAATTCCATCCTCCTGATCCTCAGTTCACGCATAGTATTCAGACTTGCTGGTTCCTTCTTACTTCTGGAACCTGGATACTTTATAGTTATTCCGCTTGTCCTGAATGAACTGCTCAGTCTGTTGGCAAGTTTAGAATAAGATAAGATAAGATAAGATAAGATAATCCTTTACTGATCCCACAGTGGGAACTTTACAATGTTACAGCAGCACAGAGGAAAGAACAGAAGTGTCAGGAAATATACAAATAATAAATAAGATCTATGTAAAAACAAAACACATAAAAAATATAAATAAAATACTAAAAAATTCTGCATTTAAATACATAAGATTAGGATCAGAGGAAACATTGCACATAATGATGGTAAACAGATTATGCTATGCATGGTCAACTTCGGTATTGCACATAGTAAAGCACTAGAGTAGTAATAAATAAAATAACCAGGTTTATTACACATAGTAGAATAGAAACAGACTACTGAGTTTTATTGCACATAGAATAGAAATAGACTACTGAGTTTTATTGCACATAGTAGAATAGAAATAGACTACTGAGTTTTATTGCACATAGTAGAATAGAAATAGACTACTGAGTTTTATTGCACATAGTAGAATAGAAATAGACTACTGAGTTTTATTGCACATAGAATAGAAATAGACTACTGAGTTTTATTGCACATAGAATAGAAATAGACTACTGAGTTTTATTGCACATAGTAGAATAGAAATAGACTACTGAGTTTTATTGCACTAAGTAGAATAGAAATAGACTACTGAATTTTATTGCACATAGAATAGAAATAGACTACTGAGTTTTATTGCACATAGTAGAATAGAAATAGACTACTGAGTTGTATTGCACATAATAGAATAGAAATAGACTACTGAGTTTTATTGCACATAGTAGAATAGAAATAGACTACTGAGTTTTATTGCACTAAGTAGAATAGAAATAGACTACTGAGTTTTATTGCACATAGTAGAATAGAAATAGACTACTGAGTTATATTGCACATAGTAGAATAGAAATAGACTACTGAGTTTTATTGCACATAGAATAGAAATAGACTACTGAGTTTTATTGCTCATAGTAAAATAGAAATAGACTACTGAGTTTTATTGCACATAGTAAAATAGAAATAGACTACTGAGTTTTATTGCACATAGTAGAAATAGAAATAGACTACTGAGTTTTATTGCACATAGTAGAATAGAAATAGACTACTGAGTTTTATTGCACATAGTAGAATAGAAATAGACTACTGAGTTTTATTGCACATAGTAGAATAGAAATAGACTACTGAGTTTTATTGCACATAGTAGAATAGAAATAGACTACTGAGTTTTATTGCACATAGTAAAATAGAAATAGACTACTGAGTTTTATTGCACATAGTAGAATAGAAATAGACTACTGAGTTTTATTGCACATAGTAGAATAGAAATAGACTACTGAGTTTTATTACACATAGTACAATAAAAATAGGTTACTGAGTTTTATTGCCTATAGTAGAATAGTAATAGACTACTGAGCTTTATTGCACATAGTAAAATAGAAATAGACTACTGAGTTTTATTGCACATAGTAAAATAGAACTAGACTACTGAGTTTTATTGCACTTAGTAGAAATAGAAATAGGCTACTGAGTTTTATTGGACATAGTAGAAACAGAAATAGACTACTGAGTTTTATTGCGCAAAGTAGAATAGAAATAGACTACTGAGTTTTATTGCACATAGTGAATTAGAAATGGAATAGAAATAGGTTACTAGGTTTGATTGCACATAGTAAAATAGAAATAGACTACTGAGTTTTATTGCACATAGTAAAATAGAACTAGACTACTGAGTTTTATTGCACTTAGTAGAAATAGAAATAGGCTACTAGAATAGTAAAATAGAAATAGACTACTGAGTTTTATTGCGCAAAGTAGAATAGAAATAGACTACTGAGTTTTATTGCACATAGTGGATTAGAAATGGAATAGAAATAGGTTACTGGGTTTGATTGCACATAGTAAAATAGAAATAGAATACTGAGTTTTATTGCACATAGTAGAATAGAAATAGACTACTGAGTTTTATTGCACATAGTAGAATAGAAATAGACTACTGAGTTTTATTGCACATAGTAGAATAGAAATAGACTACTGAGTTTTATTGCACATAGTAGAATAGAAATAGACTACTGAGATTTTTTGCACATAGTAGGATAGAAATAGACTACTGGGTTTTATTGCACATAGTAGAAATAGAAATAGACAACTGAGTTTTATTGCACATAGTAGAAATAGAAAATAGACTACTGAGTTTTATTGCACATAGTAGAAATAGAAATAGACTACTGAGTTTTATTGCACATAGTAGAATAGAAATAGACTACTGAGTTTTATTGCACATAGTAGAATAGAAATAGACTACTGAGTTTTATTGCACATAGTAGAATAGAAATAGACTACTGAGTTTTATTGCACATAGTAGAATAGAAATAGACTACTGAGTTTTATTGCACATAGTAGAATAGAAATAGACTACTGAGTTTTATTGCACATAGTAGAATAGAAATAGACTACTGAGTTTTATTGCACATAGTAGAATAGAAATAGACTACTGAGTTTTATTGCACATAGTAGAAATAGAAATAGACTACTGAGTTTTATTGCACATAGTAGAATAGAAATAGACTACTGAGTTTTATTGCACATAGTAGAATAGAAATAGACTACTGAGTTTTATTGCATATTGTAGAAATAGAAATAGACTACTGAGTTTTATTGCACATTGTAGAATAGAAATAGACTACTGAGTTTTATTGCACATAGTAGGATAGAAATAGACTACTGAGTTTTTTTGCACATAGTAGAATAGAAATAGACTACTGAGTTTTATTGCACATAGTAGAATAGAAATAGACTACTGAGTTTTATTGCACATAGTAGAATAGAAATAGACTACTGAGTTTTTTTGCACATAGTAGAATAGAAATAGACTACTGAGTTTTATTGCACATAGTAGAATAGAAATAGACTACTGATTTTTATTGCACATAGTAGAATAGAAATAGACTACTGAGTTTTATTGCACATAGTAGAATAGAAATAGACTACTGAGTTTTATTGCACATAGTAGAATAGAAATAGACTACTGAGTTTTATTGCACATAGTAGAATAGAAATAGACTACTGAGTTTTATTGCACATAGAATAGAAATAGTAATAGACTACTGAGCTTTATTGCACATAGTAAAATAGAAATAGACTACTGAGTTTTATTGCACATAGTAAAATAGAACTAGACTACTGAGTTTTATTGCACTTAGTAGAAATAGAAATAGGCTACTGAGTTTTATTGGACATAGTAGAAACAGAAATAGACTACTGAGTTTTATTGCGCAAAGTAGAATAGAAATAGACTACTGAGTTTTATTGCACATAGTGGATTAGAAATGGAATAGAAATAGGTTACTGGGTTTGATTGCACATAGTAGAATAGAAATAGAATACTGAGTTTTATTGCACATAGTAGAATAGAAATAGAATACTGAGTTTTATTGCACATAGTAGATTAGAAATAGAATAGAAATAGGTTACTGAATTGTATTGCTCATAGTAGAATAGAAATAGACTACTGAGTTTTATTACACATAGTAGATTAGAAATAGAATAGAAATAGGTTACTGAATTTTATTGCTCATAGTAGAATAGAAATAGACTACTGAGTTTTATTTCACATAGTAGAATATAAATAGACTACTGAGTTTTATTGCACATAGTAAAATAGAAATAGACTACTGAGTTTTATTGCACATAGAATAGAAATAGACTACTGAGTTTTATTGCACATAGTAGAATAGAAATAGACTACTGAGTTTTATTGCACATAGTAGAATAGAAATAGACTACTGAGTTTTATTGCACATAGTAGAATAGAAATAGACTACTGGGTTCTATTGCACATAGTAGAATAGAAATAGACTACTGAGTTTTATTGCACATAGTACAATAGAAATAGACTACTGAGTTTTATTGCACATAGTAGAATAAAAATAGACTACTGAGTTTTATTGCACATAGTAGAATAGAAATAGACTACTGAGTTTTATTGCACATAGTAGAATAGAAATAGACTACTGAGTTTTATTGCACATAGTAGAATAGAAATAGACTACTGAGTTTTATTGCACATAGTAGAATAGAAATAGACTACTGAGTTTTATTGCACATAGTAGAATAGAAATAGACTACTGAGTTTTATTGCACATAGTAGAATAGAAATAGACTACTGAGTTTTATTGCACATAGTAGAATAAAAATAGACTACTGAGTTTTATTGCACATAGTAGAATAGAAATAGACTACTCAGTTTTATTGCACATAGTAGAATAGAAATAGACTACTCAGTTTTATTGCCTATCGTAAAATAGAAATAGAGTACTGAGTTTTATTGCGCAAAGTAGAATAGAAATAGACTAATGAGTTTTATTGCACATAGTGGAATAGAAGTGGAATACAAATAGGTTACTAGGTTTGATTGCACATAGTAGAATATAAATAGACTACTGAGTTTTATTGCACATAGTAGAATAGAAATAGACTACTGAGTTTTATTGCACATAGTAGAATAGAAATAGACTACTGAGTTTTATTGCACATAGTAGAATAGAAATAGAGTGAGGAATTGTACAAATAGGACTACTGAGTTTTATTGCACATAGTAGAATAGAAATAGACTACTGAGTTTTATTGCACATAGTAGAATAGAAATAGACTACTGAGTTTTATTGCACATAGTAGAATAGAAATAGACTACTGACTTTTTTGCACATAGTAGAATAGAAATAGACTACTGACTTTTTTGCACATAGTAGAATAGAAATTGACTACTGAGTTTTATTGCTCATATTAGAATAGAAATAGACTACTGAGTTTTATTGCTCATAGTAGAATAGAAATAGACTGCTGAGTTTTATTGCTCATAGTAGAATAGAAATAGACTACTGAGTTTTATTGCACATAGTAGAATAGAAATAGACTACTGACTTTTTTGCACATAGTAGAATAGAAATAGACTACTGACTTTTTTGCACATAGTAGAATAGAAATTGACTACTGAGTTTTATTGCTCATATTAGAATAGAAATAGACTACTGAGTTTTATTGCTCATATTAGAATAGAAATAGACTACTGAGTTTTATTGCTCATAGTAGAATAGAAATAGACTGCTGAGTTTTATTGCTCATAGTAGAATAGAAATAGACTACTGAGTTTTATTGCACATAGTAGAATAGAAATAGACTACTGACTTTTTTGCACATAGTAGAATAGAAATAGACTACTGTAGAAATAGATAACTGCAGATATTCAGTGGACTTCAGTCACACAGGCACTGGCCAGCTGCCCGCTCGTCCAGGGTACCCCTCCTTTCTCTTCTTCTCCTCTCATTCCTTTCTCTCCTTCTCTCCCTCTAACTCTCACACCACAACTGCAGAAACTGAGACAGACAGGAATTTAACAGCTTATGAACGCAGTGCACCACAACCCACTATACAGTTCAATATGATTCACACTTCATCTACCAACACCTAGATTATCACCTGGAGTTCTCTAAACACCTGGTTATGACGTCATCACCAGTAAAGAGATACTCAGTACACTGTACTCTAGGTACATCTAAACCTTCCAATAATATACCACCCACAGGCCACATTCCCTAGTACTGTTATCCTCCTTCTCTCTTTCCCTATCCTCTCTCTTATTTACTTTACCCTGCAAATACTCACTGAACTCTCCACCTCTCCACAAAATCACCCCGGCTAACCACTACGCCCCCTCGGAAGAGGCTCATAGATGTTGTATTCTTGAACAAGAGTGCACACACAGAGACCAGCTCCGCCCACACAGAGAACGTACAAACAGAGACCAGCTCCAGCCACACAGAGAACGCGCACACAAGGGGGCGGGGAGGGAGGGGGGGTTGCAATCACCCCTCAAACCAGAGCGCACACACACAGAACGCACACATAGAGACCAGCTCCGCCCACACAGAGAACACACACAAAGAGCGGGGCCAGTCACCCTTCGAAACCAGAGCGCACACAGAACAAAATGAAATATTATTATATTATATTAAACATGTACATATATTGATATATATGGAATGAACTTTGATATATATATATATATGAAGAACTTTGATATTTATATGGAATGAACTTTGATTAGAACTAAAGTTACTGAAAATCAATATTATTTTACCACTGGGCACTGGGCACTGGGCACTGCATGGCAGAAAGAGTCCGGGAGTTGGTTGCATCAATTCTCAACCACGGAAGCGGTTTATTGACACTGTTGCAGTATAGTAGTGCTCTTATAGCCCGGCCGTCATTTGGACATGTAGAGGGTGGAGTTAACCCAAATACATGTAACGTTATTCAAACCAACCAAAGCAGACGCCTCAAATTATACGACAGGGCAGCCAATGGCGGTGGACATGACATGCCACTCGTGTGCAGCCTGAAATCACTGCTGGTTTGAATGATGTCAGATTCAGACTGAAGACACACCTGTTTGTAAAGCACTCGGGTGAATAATCACTGATAGATGTATATACTGTAATGCTTTGGTACCTAACTGGAATTCAATTGAAACCTTTCTATCTCTCCAGGTCCGAGTGCTGGGCTGCTGGGTTGCTGTGTTTAACTCGTATCAGCACTGGCCCTTGTTCAGGCAGCGTTTGAGCTCAAGGTGAGTATTAGACTCTGACCTTCTTGTACTAGCTGGGAAACACTCTCAGATGGAACACTGAGCACGGTTGGAAGTCACTCTGGATAAGAGCATCTGCTACATGTCCTAAATGTAAATGTATGGTAACATGCATCTGGGTCGGGCCCTCTGACTTGTGGGCCTCTATTGAAAAGTGAATGAACTTCATCCTCTACATGCCCAAATGACGGCTGTGTGTTAGGAGCACTACAATGAACATTGATATATACAATTAAATTTAATATATATGGAATAACTGTTGATATATACACAATAGACATATATGTGTTAGGAGCACTCCACGTATTTGGAACAGTGTCTATAAAACTTTTGTCATTGAGAATTGATGTAACAAACTCCTGAGTTCATATTGCCACATGGTGCGTAGTGACAAATTAAAATAGAATTTCTTTCCAGTTACTATTAACTTAGTACTGACCCTTTAATTATGAAACCATGTCGATTGTATATATAAATATCATGGTTCATTCCATATATTGTAATATATTGTACATATCAGGAATCTACACAGACGCTGCTGTGACAAATAAAACTCAAAACTTGAACTAGCAGAAAGCTAACACGCTAACACACTAATAATAAAATACGTTGATGTCTTGAACAAGAAAGAAACTGATTTTTTCCCATTTTTATTTGTTTATAGCAAAAATAACAAAACAAGTAATCAACATTTCAATTACTTTAGCTTAGCACAGACACATACAGTGAGTATTGGACCATATGGTAAAGCATGTGTTTGTATGTTTTACCCCTTACACGTCTTGTTTAATATTTTTATAATTATGATTCTGTTCATAAAAACTCAGAAACTACACTGCTGAAAAACATATCCACCTCTAGTTGCTCTGCCGATTGGTAGAGATGCCACAAACGGGTTGAGTTAAATAGAACACCTTCTTCATTAAGATACAGTAATTTAACACTGAGCAGACTGTTAAAGAAACCGAGACGGACCAGGACAAAGACAGGCTTCCATACAGCTTCCATCACACTTATATTTAACATGACATATTTATAAAGGTATTGATTAATACTGTTATATATGAGGAAATGATTAAACACCACATCTCATGTGTGCTTTGATTTAACAAAGGACAGAGTGCAGGTATAATTTTGGAACCAGGTTTATACAGAACAGTAAAATAAAAGGATGGTTCTACAAGGGCTCTGTAGCAAAGAACATGGTTTATATAGCACCAAAATGGTTCTACTATAGCCATAATGTCTGCTTGTATAAAAGAACCCTACTCGGTACCAAACAAGACCATATTTAAGAATTTAAATAAGAATTTTAGATTATTTCTATATAGAAACCATCTACAGCACTTTCTCCATCCATCTGAAGAACCTTCCAGAACCCTCTTTGAATATGAATGGTTCTATGTACAGCTGTTTCAGCTGTGATGCTGATTGGAGCATATCTTTGAGGGGAAATATTCTGGACTAGAATGTGTCGCTAAATTTGGTGATACTATGAAGTGCCTCTACAGTTACATGTAGTCCTTTAGAGTGAGGTGGTGAGGTGTGAGAGTAAACGAGGCCTCAGTTAGATAAACTCTTACAAGACACTGTAGAAGAAGTCCAGAGGTCACTGGTCTGTCCATTATGGAATGGGTCCCTAGTTATCATTGGGGTTTGACAGCCCCCTCTGTTTCTGGACTGTGGTCACTGTGTCAATTCATTTAAACTGTTCCTGTCATTTATCTGGAGCCGGCGATTTTTTTTCTTTTCCCGCAGAATCACCACCACTATCCCACGATCACAATGAGCGAAAGTACTACAATCGGTACAGTCCCCCACACTGGTAGAACAGCTCCAGAACCTGCCCGGTCATCTGCAAAACAAGAACACAGGTTAGTACCACAGTGAGTTTCAGGTAAACCAGCATTAAAGCTCAGCACAGACTCCTGCTTAGTGAATTCTGACTGTACAGAAGGAGAAGACGGGACTACATACTTACCACCCTACAGTACTACAGTCCCCCTGTTCTGGTTATTACATAGTTATAACAACACTTACAGTAATAGAGAATCTACAGGACACAGTCACACATACCATATACTGTTATTACCAGGAGACACTGCTCTATCAGATCTCTCACTGTCGGACATGTACATTCTGAAATACTGCTAATATCTTTATTCATTTAGACCAAAACTCTATTTAGTTCTCTCTAATTTATCACCTTTATATATACGCATACAATCAAACCACTCCAGCTCCCATATCCCATCATACACCACTAGACTAGAGGCTCTGAGAGCTGGAGATACAGTCACTGTCATGGTGGTTCATTCTGTTCTTATTACTGAGGAGAATAATTTAATAGAAGGAGGCGGCCATGTTTATTACTGATACTCCGTCCTGCTGGGTCCATGCTGAGGACTAAAACCCAGGACAGGTCTTAGACTGTCTTCCTGAGCCCCGAAACAAAAGATCCACAATTCTGAAATTATTTTAAATTTAATTCTTAATTTTATCTGATTTTATACCTGAAATTAATGAACATTAAAAGATAAAAGTGAAGGATATTACTATTTAAAGTATATTTATTATTATTAAATAGATTTATAGATTTATTCATTCCTGATCACTTTTATTTTAAACTCCTGGGTGTTTAATGGGAATTAACCCAGACTTGAGTATTAGAGCAGACCCCACTGTACCCTCATCCCCACCCCTCCACCCCAAAGCTCTCTCAGAGATGTAGATGCTGAGAGCACCAGCTGAGCATGAGCTGAACCCCGGTTCCACTGTATCAGCACTAGGTACCAGCAGATACACTCAGTACAGAACCCAACACAGTGTTCTGATACCCAACACTAATAAATCACAGTGAAATGAAGACGCTCAGTGTTTCTAGGTGTACACTGAGAATCCCTCATTCCCACATCCCTCATCCTTCGTTTTCCAGAGCGCTTTGAGGAATCACAGTGCTGTACTACTCTCTACACTCACTCAGAGAACCCAGGAGAACCTCCAGTGTTGGGTCCAGTTGGGTTCCCCCTCAAAGTCACACATACAGGAGGATAAACGGACCTGCACATTCACCCAGCACTGAAACTACAGGAAGCAGTAAGGGTCAGAAAGTCTTAGGAAGCAGTTTTAGGATCCGATCAGCATCAAAACCAGGATTAACACTGATCCTGGACCTTTCAGCTTTCTGTAGCTCCAGTGGTGACCGGTGCTGATCTCTGCTCGGAGAACGTGGGCTCTAGAGGACTGGACTCGTTAAGGGGAGCGTGAATTTGAGGGGGAACTGAATCAGACACCCCAACACACACTCTGTAATGTGTACAGAGGATATAACCAGAGATATGGAGATTAGACATGGAGAGGAGTTCAGGTGGTTATATAAGCAGGACTACTCTCTGATACTTCACCACAGCTGGATGAAATCACTCTGGATAGAGCTACCGAGTCCTGCTGGAGGCTGTTTAGTGATAGCGGTGACTCAGTGTTAAGCCTGTACTGAGTGGTGAAGACTAAAAGCAGAGCTGGACACAGTAAGTTCTGCTGATTCCTGGAATCCCTGTACCATGTCTGTAGCTGAAACCGTTCTGTAATGCCGTGTGAAGCTGCAATGCTGTGGCTCTGTGACAGTGTGAGGGGACAATACTGTGGTACTGCGCGAGGCTGCGGAACTGCGAGGCTGCAACGGTGCGGTACTGGCGGGTGTAAGGCTAAGGGTGTGCTACTATGAGGGTGTGGTACTGTGAGGATGTGTGGCTGTGGTACTGTGCGGGTGTGAGGGTGAGGGTGTGGTACTGTGAGGCTATAGTACTGTGGGGATGTGATACTGTGTAGGTGTGATACCATGAGGTTGTGGTACTGCAGGGGTGTGGTAGTGCGAGGTTGTGGTACTGTGAGGGTGTGGTAGTGTGAGGGTGTGGAAGTGTAAGGGTTTGTTACTGTGAGGGTGTGGTACTGTGAGGATGTGGTACTGTGAAGCTCTGGTACTGTGAGGGTGTGGTACTGTGAGGATGTGGTACCCTGAGGGTGTGGTACCCTGAGGGTGTGGTACCCTGAGGGTGTGGTACCGTGAGGATGTGATACTGTGTGGCTGTGGTACTGTGAGGGTGTGGTACCCTGAGGGTGTGGTACTGTGAGGGTGTGTGGTTCTGATTCCTGGTTTCCTACATGACTGTGTTCCATGCTAGGCTAAGTACTGCACCTACACGGTCAGTAAGGAGAACTCAGCAGGGCTTACGGTAAGTCTGTACGTCCACATCACAGATGTTACGGGCATCACACCAGCAGGTGAACCAGGTTTTCATACTGTAATCAGCTCTAGTGATGGTGAGAGAGAAGTTCCCCTTCGGGTACTGATCATGGATCATCTGATATCCCTCCTTCACTGGTCTACAGGACGTCTGATTACACTCAGCCAGAACCTCAGTGGGTTTTTGGTACACAGTCCATTTGGCCACACCAGAACACCTCCCAATGCAGTGCAGAGTAGCGGGGTCATGGAGCTTCACTGTGACTGTAGTAGAGCAGAATTCAGGCCCTGAAAGAGAGAATAAGACACAGTAGAGTGAAGACATGGACTAGCGACAGTGCAGGTACACCATGTTCCTCACCTGCAAGAGAACACAGGTTAGTACCACAGTGAGTTTCAGGTAAACCAGCATTAAAGCTCAGCACAGACTCCTGCTTAGTGAATTCTGACTGTACAGAAGGAGAAGATGGGACTACATACCTCTTATTTCCACTGTGTAGATGTGAATGTCCTCTCCGCTCTGTTTGTCCACTATCCAGTAAACTCCACTGTCAGATGGAATCATTCGTCTCAGCTCCAGGATGGTTGGAGAAACAGATGTAAGATTTGCCCTCTGTTCATATTTAGGACTACACCATAGGGCACGTCCATTCACTGTACAGATCTGAACTCTGGATGGTCCAGCTCCACCTGTGCTGTTATAAAGAACCTCCACTGGATCGGACTTTCCTAGCTGTAGCTCTAGAGATTCACCGGCTATTATCTGATGTGTACTTCTCAAAGCTGAAGAGAAAAACAATCAGGAACTGAATTAGTCATAAACACACCACCACCACACCATTTACACATCAGTATGTAGGCAAGCTCCACCACTGTGAGGGCGTGAGGATGCTGTGCTGTGGCACTGTGAAAATGTGGTACTGTGAGAATGTGAGGCTGCGTTAAATGTGAGGTGGCACTGTGAGAGTTTGGTACTGTGAGGGTGTGGTACTGTGCATGTGTGGTACTGTGAGGCTGTGAGGCTGTGGTACTGTGAGCGCGTGGTACTGTGAGCATGTGGTACTGTGAGGGTGTGGTACTTCGACGGTGTGGTACCGTGAGGCTGTGGTATCATGAGGGTGTGGTGCTGTGAGGGTGTAGTACCGTGAGGGTGTGGTACTGTGAGTGTGGTACTGTGAGGGTGTAGTAGTGTGAGGGTGTAGTAGTGTGATGGTGTGGTACCGTGGGTGTGTGGTACTGTGAGGGTGTGGTACCGTAAGGGTGTGTGGTTCTGATTCCTGGTTTCCTACATGACTGTGTTCCATGCTAGGCTAAGTACTGCACCTACACGGTCAGTAAGGAGAACTCAGCAGGGCTTACGGTAAGTCTGTACGTCCACATCACAGAGGTCACGGGCGTCACACTTGCAGGTGAACCAGGTTATCGTATTGAATTCAGCTCTAGTGATGGTGAGAGGGTAGTTCCCCTGATCATGGATCATCTGATATCCCTCCTTCTCTGATCTACAGGACGTCTGATCACACTCAGCCAGAACATCAGAGGAGTTTTCTACAGTCCATCTGACCACACCAGAACACGTCCCAGGACAGGGCAGAGTGGCGGAGTCATGGAGCTTCACCTTCACTGAATTAAAGCATGACTCAGACCCTGAAAGAGAGAATAAGACCCAGTAGAACCGGTCCGGTACCAGTATAAGCTGTGCAGGTAACATGGAGTAGTGACAGTGCAGGACGTACCTGTAGTGATCAGTAGGACCAGGACACAGACAGCAGAGCTGCAGGACTTCATGACTGACCTACAGACACACCAGCAGGAGAGACATCAGGAGAGATCAGTGCTGATCCAGGAGGAGGCTGTACTACAGTGTTCACCTCCACAACAAGTCAGGACTGGCTCACTGGTGTTCCATTAACCACACTGCAGGAGGGGCTTTCACTTCCACTGCTGACCAGCACCGCTCAAGAGCTCTCTAGAGCAGCTAATGGACGACCCGCCATAGAGAATATGTAATGGAGTGCTGTAAGGGCGTCTCTACATGTGAGAATGTGAGGACAGTTCCTATTGGACGTCCCTCCAGTAGACAGACTGTGATACAGTGTGCTGGTCTGCCCTGCACTAGTCTCTCTTCCTCAGTGTCCCATTCCTTTTAGGCCCCACCCAAACTCTACTGTCTCCTTTAACCTACAGGGACCAAACTGTGTGTACTCACTCAGGGCAGATTCCCAAACTCTACTCCACAGCCGTGCTGACCCACACTCCTCTATGTACGTTATTCATCCCTCCTTCCTCCCATAGACACCCAGTCATTTTAGTACCACCTCAGCAGGGGGCTAGCAGCAAAGGGTAACGTATGTAACCTAATGCTAACTCTGATTAAGGATGGAGATTATTTCATCATACAACATCCATCAGAGCTTCCTACATGCTGGGGAGCCTCCACGTGGTGTAGCAGGTCCCTGCTGGTTAAACAGCCTGACTAAAGCTCTTAATAATAATAAAGGTGGTGACTCCTTCTCCATCCTCCTTCCATCCTCCAACTTATGTTTTAATATCAGACCTGATCTCTACACACTAAATTACATACCAGGTGAATTACGCTTTACTGGGTCATACATCAGACCCAGATCAGACCCAGTGTCCAGCGTACTAGACAATCGGAAACGTGAGAGTCTCCCTTAGCATAATTCCAGTCTGAAGTGCACTGGACAGTGAGATCCGCTCACATCACCTACAACCACTACTGTCCCCAACTCACAGACCAGCTACTGACCCCAAACTCACAGACCAGCTACTGTCCCCAAACTCACAGACCAGCTACTGTCCCCCAAACTCACACACCAGCTACTGTCCCCAATCTCACACACCAGCTACTGTCCCCAAACTCACAGACCAGCTACTGACCCCAAACTCACAGACCAGCTACTGTCCCCAAACTCACAGACCAGCTACTGACCCCAAACTCACAGACCAGCTACTGTCCCCAAACTCACAGACCAGCTACTGACCCCAAACTCACAGACCAGCTACTGTCCCCAACTCACAGACCAGCTACTGTCCCCAAACTCACAGACCAGCTACTGACCCCAAACTCACAGACCAGCTACTGTCCCCCAACTCACAGACCAGCTACTGACCCCAAACTCACAGACCAGCTACTGACCCCAAACTCACAGACCAGCTACTGTCCCCCAACTCACAGACCAGCTACTGACCCCAAACTCACAGACCAGCTACTGTCCCCAAACTCACAGACCAGCTACTGACCCCAAACTCACAGACCAGCTACTGTCCCCCAACTCACAGACCAGCTACTGACCCCAAACTCACAGACCAGCTACTGACCCCAAACTCACAGACCAGCTACTGACCCCAAACTCACAGACCAGCTACTGACCCCAAACTCACAGACCAGCTACTGTCCCCAAACTCACAGACCAGCTACTGTCCCCCAGCTCACAGACCAGCTACTGACCCCAAACTCACAGACCAGCTACTGACCCCAAACTCACAGACCAGCTACTGTCCCCCAACTCACAGACCAGCTACTGTCCCCCAACTCACAGACCAGCTACTGTCCCCCAACTCACAGACCAGCTACTGTCCCCAACTCACAGACCAGCTACTGTCCCCAACTCACAGACCAGCTACTGTCCCCAAACTCACATACCAGCTACTGTCCCCAACTCACAGACCAGCTACTGTCCCCAAACTCACAGACCAGCTACTGTCCCCAACTCACAGACCAGCTACTGTCCCCAAACTCACAGACCAGCTACTGCCCCCAATCTCACAGACCAGCTACTGTCCACAAACTCACAGACCAGCTGCTGTCCCCAAACTCACAGACCAGCTACTGTCCCCAATCTCACAGACCAGCTACTGTCCACAAACTCACAGACCAGCTGCTGTCCCCAAACTCACAGACCAGCTACTGTCCCCAAACTCACAGACCAGCTACTGTCCCCAAACTCACAGACCAGGTACTGTCCCCAAACTCACAGACCAGCTACTGTCCCCAAACTCACAGACCAGCTACTGTCCCCAAACTCACAGACCAGCTACTGTCCCCAAACCCACAGACCAGCTACTGTCCCCAAACTCACAGACCAGCTACTGTCCTCCAACTCACAGACCAGCTACTGTCCCCAAACTCACAGACCAGCTACTGTCCCCAAACTCACAGACCAGCTACTGTCCCCAACTCACAGACCAGCTACTGTCCCCAAACTCACAGACCAGCTACTGTCCCCAAACTCACAGACCAGCTACTGTCCCCAAACTCACAGACCAGCTACTGTCCCCAAACTCACAGACCAGCTACTGTCCCCAACTCACAGACCAGCTACTGTCCCCAAACTCACAGACCAGCTACTGTCCCCAAACTCACAGACCAGCTACTGTCCCCAAACTCACTGTCCCACTTGGACACACATTAGATTCTGCTTTTAAGACAGTGAGCTAAAATCCTGAATTACTGACTTCCGTATAATCTGTAACATCTGCTACGCTAATAAATAATCAATTATATTAATCAATCATCTATTACACTAATCAATCAGCTATTTTACTAATCAATAATCTATTTATTAATCAACATTATTCACTCACATTTCATTAATATATATTGTAAATATATTTGATCTATTATGCTAATCAGTTATCTAGCATACTAATCAATGACTGAGTCCAAACGTAGAGATCACTGGACCACTCTGCACCTGAGTATGTGTGTATGTAGAAATGAAATAGATGAAAGCTTTAGCGGAGGTTCTACCAGGAAGACTCTAAAGCTACGTCACTCATCCGTGCTGCCATTTCTACACCCTGTAATGCTGTTTTCACGGCCGCTCTGTCACCGCTGTTGTCCCCCTGTCGGAGTCTGACGGTGAAGCTACCATGTGTCTCTGCGCTCGTGACTCTTTATGGTCTGCCTGGTCATCCAAACTACTTTTCGGGTTTCTGGGTGATCGTGGCATTCCTGGCATTAGTGGTTTGTACAGGGAGGATCTCCTTCTAGCCGTTAAGGCTCTGGGGGTTTTAGGTTCTAGACTCGTCTCCTTGACTGTTGGAACATCATCTCTTTCTTATATGCTGTGGCGGCTGAGTCTTCTGGTTCTCTGGAATTGTTTACTGAAGCTGCTCCGTTTTTGGGGGTATTTATGTTCGTAGGAAATTAAAATTTTGACTTTGCATTTGTATCTGCTTCCTCTGCCTTTTACAAAATGTATAGAATTCTAAACTCAGTTAATTCCATTTACCTCCTGTAAGGAACTGGTGGTGGTCACATTAGTGATTTTAGGGTTTTGATCTTTAAGGTGTAGCATGGCTGTATTAACACTACTCATGCTGCATGTGCAGGCCCAAGGCCTGAGCCAACATCGCACATTTATAATAGTGGGCAGGTTACCCTAATGGAAGAACCTCAACACACACTCTAGAACTCTGCACGTAGAACATCACAGTAACATACACATCTACTCCATTTCAGCACAGATCAGTCTGTAGTAACAGCTCATATACCAGCTTAATCCTCCTGTTCTACCTTTTAAAGCAGAAGGTTCCGGATCGCTCACCCGCCTCTGTCTGTTAGTTATATAGCTCTTGTGTTTTGTTTCAGAGTTACTGATCCAGGTGAAGACGTCTCCGGTGGGGACCTTTACTTTTCATTTCTATAATACACTTCTGGGAGAAAGCTCTGGCTCTGCCGTCCACGTTTTGCCCCTCGTGTCTTTCTGGCAGAACTACTTTCCTGTTATCACCAGAGGAACGTTTAAATAGAACCTACACACAGAATCATCTCTGAAATAAATACAGGACCAGAAACCGGGTCTGTTCTGATTACCAACCAATAGAACGTAATGGTGAAACGTGCAGGACTGTATACAGAGAAGTAATAGTGAACACCACAGAGAAGTAACAGTGAACACTACAGGACAGTAATAGTGAACACTACAGGACAGTAATAGTGAACACTAGAGGACAGTAATAGTGAACACTACAGGACAGTAATAGTGAACACTACAGGACAGTAATAGTGAACACTACAGGACAGTAATAGTGAACACTAGAGGACAGTAATAGTGAACACTACAGGACAGTAACAGTGAACACTACAGGACAGTAATAGTGAACACTACAGTGCAGTAACAGTGAACACTACAGGACAGTAATAGTGAACACTACAGGACAGTAATAGTGAACACTACAGGACAGTAATAGTGAACACTCCAGGACAGTAATAGTAAACACTACAGAACAGTAATAGTGAACACTCCAGGACAGTAATAGTGAACACTCCAGGACAGTAATAGTGAACACTCCAGGACAGTAATAGTGAGCAGTGCTATAAATGAAGGAGTGATAGAGACTTACAGGGAGCACAGCTGGCAGGAGGTGAAGGTCAGTGTGAAGGTCTCTGTACTGAGGAGCTTCAGTGAGGTTTCCTCAGTAACCGTTCTGCCGTTGGAGTAAGATCATGTCTCCGCCCCGACTCTAGTTAGACCTGCCCCGTCTGCAGGGCTCCTTCCAGTTCCTCTTCTGCCCGGCTCCACCCCTTCATCATAACAAACACCTGTTAGTCCCTCTAAGGCTACAAACTCAGAAGACAGGTGAAGGTGCACTGGAGGGTTAGATAGTAAATGAAATGTGTGTTGTAGACACAGAGAACCCTGGTTACCATCACCACCACTGTACCGAACATCTGAAACGCCCCACACCAAACCCAGTGCATTATGGGGGAATGATTCAGTGAAGTTCCCCTTTAACTAGGGTTGCCACCTTTCTGAAATGAAAATGAAGGACCCGGGGGGGGGCGGGGGAAGGGGTTCATGTGTGAGTGTGTGTATTGGACATCTATCAAAAAACGGTTCCGGGGGTGGCTGATGGAGATTGTGATCGTTCATGTGTGTGTGACAGACGTGTATATCGGACATTTACGGAAATATCGAACGAATCAACATGTAATTGCCAAATAAAATATGATTCTGTATTTTACAGGACGGGAGGCACCCCCACCTTTAACACACGGGTAATCTGGGCACAGTGGAGAAATTTGCTCAGCCTTTCAGGCTGCAACCTGTATTTCCCCCTTGCACCTTAAACTCAACCATAACTCAACCTTTGTTCAATGTTCTTGCTATCTGGGTTACTGAAGCTGGGAGGCAGATTTAACCGCTAACAAGTATTAGCACTCTCATTAGCATCGCGCTAACTCTACGCTAATGTCACTTAAACCACACCGAGTCGTTACCTCAGCGCTCTGGTCTGAACTCCCACGGGTTTGGGCTCCTTTACCTATAAACACCTGTAATAACGTAGGTTGGTAGATGATGGGATTAAGCTTTCCTGAGTTTCACTTCTTAGTGGAGGTTCTACTATGCTAGCTAGGTAGCAGTGTAAGCTAATAATGTTTCAAACTGGCGATGTCAGAACGCTGCAGGCATCAGGCCAGGAGATGTCATTGTCCACACATACACTGGTAACCAGAGATCACATGAACATGCACACTGCACACTACAGTAGTATGTACTGCACACTGTATACGCCCCCTGTGTGTGGTATACAGTACAGTAACAGGTTCTGACCTACAGTGTAGTATACTAATACAGTCACATGACCAGCTACCTTACATTTACCTCAGAGCTGTTATTACTGTATCCACTGTTTAGAGCTAGCTGCTGCTAACGCTGCTCAGTTCCCCTGAGATACGGTTAGCCTAGCTGTTAGCTCCCCTCGGCTATTTCACTTTAAAACTGATCCTCTAAAGCGAGTTCATCTTTTATTAATCTTCAGACCTGTATATTTAACTTTCTGAGGCTCATTCTGATGATCACACACCCCACTACAATCACTACACCCACAGCTATACTCGGAGTGGGCTGCGTTTAGCTCCCCAGTGTTACCCGCCGCCATTTACTCTGGGTGGAGCAGGCTGAGAGCTGGTGAGGCCGCGGTGCATGATGGGATACAGTACACAGGAAGATAGCTCCACCTGTACACTAGAACCTCTGACTGGAGTAGAACACCACCCAAAGCAGGAAGTTAAAACACCCCTGTGTTAGAATACTCGTGTTGGTGTGGACTAGGCCTTACAGGGTTTGGTTCCTGTCCAGTGTTCTGCAAACTGATGAGCTGAAACACTGTCCCCCAGAATTCCAGCTGTCTCATGTCCACATTGAAGGGTTCCTCTTCATTATTGGAGACGCACAGCACAGCTGTAGTCTCACCAGCACAGTGTTAATGTGATTACTGTGATATTTGATGATGCAGTCACGGGTCAGCATTAAAGACCATATCATTAGCATAAGCTAAGCTAGCTAACAGCGTGATGGGTAGTGTTTCTGCTGGAGGACCTGAAGTAGAGTAGAGTACTCTCTCTCATATTCATATCTCATGTTCATATTAGTCTGACATCTTTAACTCTGTAGGTCTGAGAGAGAATGATGCACACGCTGAGAGTGAGTGTCAGGACAGGATGTGGGTGCCCGGTGGTTTTCGTACCCCTGCAGTAAAACTCGTCTAAAGAGGAACGAGCTTTCTGTTCTGTGTTCTCAGAACTACACAGGAAGGATGGGTTCCCTACACAAGTCACTGAATGTGGTACTTAATGGACGTCCCTCCATAGATAGAATGTGATGGAGTGCTGTTAAGGGTGTCTCTACATGTGCTGGTGTTGGAGCTCTAAGGTGTACAAGTACTGTCCCTTTAAAGAGGAGACGAGAGCAGATCTGTTAAAATCACAGACATGTCCATCAATAGGGACAGTGGCTCGCTCCTCACCCCGCCCTACTATGCACACGGAGATTCTGAGGCAGTTAACTCATCTGATACTCGTGCAGAACGTACAACTGCCACCTACTGTCCAAATCTGGAACTGCAGGTGAATATACAGTCATGCTTCCCCAGAAAACTCAGACGGTAATAACTTTAACATGCTGCTGTTTACAGGTCTTTCTTTCAACACCTCTATATCATCCATCACACTGACTGACTGTGCTTCACTAGACATGTCCCTAATGGACCTCCCTCCAGTAGACAGAATGAGGTGGAGTGCTGTAAAGAGTATGTTAGTAATGCATCGTACCGCCTTAGCTCAGTGCTAACCTAGGGGTGTGTTTCATTAGCCTATGGAGGTAGCTACGTCTGTAACTTATATAGTCCGAGCCATCATTAAGCGACACAGGTGTTTCCCTAAACACCTGAACGCTCACAAACACTGTGGTTCAGTAGTCTAGGTGGAACTACAGCTGTAGACCTGAGGTTAGAACCTTTGTTCCTGGTGATGATGTCATCAATGACGCTAGACGCAGTAGAAGCAGCCCAGTAATGTAGTTTTATGTGGATTTTAATGCATGTCCTGATTTTATATATATATATATATATATATATATATATATATATATATATATATATATATATATATATATATATATATATCTGTGTTTGAGTACAGCTGTATCTATCAATCACTATAACCCTGAGCCTGGCTTTGTTCGGCCGGTCGTACCTGTGTTTAATTCATTGTTACGAAACGTCCCACTGTTTCACTGCAGGGCTTACAGATATAAATGGAGCAGTGTGGTCATTTCCACCATTCCTGTATCAAATTCATAACTGTGGCAAATTAATAATATATGTTTGTGTATGGTAGTATTATTTTAGTCCAACAAGGAGTGGAATTTCTTTGTTTCATTTATTTAATTTCTGGTTATTTATTTAGTAAAATTTTGCACAAAACAATTTTGATTTAATGTGCTCCAGAAACAAGATGCAAGCATATTGATTTGTGATGGTCAAAAATAATAATACTGTATAAAGTGTATTGCTGTAATATTTTGCATTAACAGAAATGTTATACATTTGAAGGCCTTTGTTTAGGCATTTATTTAAATTATATATATATATATATATATACACAGGTATATTTACATGTACACACACACACACACTGTGAAATGAATAATAAGAGCTAGTAAACAAATATATGAAGAAAGCTGCTAGGGATTCTGGGTAACTCCTCCCCGTGTTCTCTTCTGTGTGTCTTTCTGCTTTTGTATTACTAAAATAAGAACACTCCAGTTTCCAAACAGGAAGTGCGTCAGGAGTTTATATCCTGATTATAAAACCTAGTTTAATGTGATGCTACACGTCACTATGGGTTTACAGGGCGATGAGTCGAGTCTCCCGGGCGAATAATCGATTTTAGACTCGGATATCATAAAGACTATTCAGATATCAGGTGTACCCGCGTGCTCTCCTTTAACCGAGGTCTGTCCATCATTCCAGCACCACTGTATGTACACTGTACAGGATCCTCATGGTTACCTACCAGCACTGGACGGGTTCCTCTCAGAAGAGGGTTCTAAAGGAACCTAGCGCTCTGTAGCGGTACACGTTCATCCAGGTCCCAAACCGAAACCCAAAGCTCGGGTGACTCGAAGCTTCACAGGAAGATCTGAGGAGCGGTTTGAACACAAAGCTCATTAAACTGGTTCCAGCTGAACTCCGGGTTACTGGATTACTGACCGGGATAATCTGGGATTATCTTACCGGGTGAAGATGTAGAGTTCGGTGCTCGCTGTTCCGCCCGTAAATACGCCACAGTTTAGTTTCGGTTTGGTTCCAGGAAGTGAAGGGGTGGAGCAGATCCTCCGGTATAGAACACGAGCAGCTATCTAGAACCGAGCAGAGCGGTTATACTGTATCACTAATTACAGTAGAACATTATATCTGATTAATCAGGTCACGTGACCGAACGGTACTAGATCTACTCATAGCGGTCCGATTAGAACTCACCACAGCAGGTCACCGAACACACACAGCTGCTGCACACTGAAGAAGAGGAAGTATTCTGGGGCAGTCACGTGACGGGGTGTAGTTAGAGCGCTGAGCTCAGTGTCTCTGTTGCTCAGGGGAAGTCCTGGAATACCGCACACAGCAGACTGATCTGCTCCATCTAGTGTTCTACACACACACCAAACACTGACAGAGATCACCCTCCATCATTAACACCCAGCTCCCAACACAGTTACAGATCACCCTCCATCATTAACACCCAACTCCCAACACAGTTACAGATCACCCTCCATCATTAACACCCACCACCCAACACACATACAGATCACCCTCCATCATTAACACCCACCACCCAACACACTTACAGATCACCCTCCATCATTAACACCCAGCTCCCAACACACTTACAGATCACCCCCCATCATTAACACACATACAGATCACCCTCCATCATTAACATCCAGCTCCCAACACACTTACAGATTACACCCCATCATTAACACCCAGCTCCCAACACACTTACAGATCACCCTCCATCATTAACACCCACCACCCAGCACACTTACAGATTACCCTCCATCATTAACACCCACCACCCAGCACACTTACAGATTACCCATCTATCATTAACACCCACCACTCTGCACACTTACAGATCACCCTCCATCATTAACACCCACCGCCCAGCACACTTACAGATTACCCTCCATCATTAACACCTACTGCCCAACACACTTACAGATCACCCTCCATCATTAACACCCACCTCCCAACACACATACAGATCACCCTCCATCATTAACACCCAGCTCCCAACACACATACAGATCACCCTCCATCATTAACACCCACCTCCCAACACACATACAGATCACCCTCCATCATTAACACCCAGCTCCCAACACACATACAGATCACCCTCCATCATTAACACCCACCTCCCAACACACATACTGTCCTGTACTGATGAACACTGGACTGTCCATCTGAACTTCATTAGTCTCCGCCCACAGATGTACTCAGACCATCTGATATCTACAGTGTCATTAAACTGACCACACAAATCCGCACTGAGATTGTCAGATGTATTCTGATTGGCTGTTCCCTCATCACTGTGTACGGACCTCTGTTACATCACTACTGCAGAACTACTACTAGTCTGAATAATCCAGAAGCTGTAGATTAGATATATTACACGTGTAGATGTATATCACTTTCTCTAATGCTGGTTTGTTTTTGTTTCTGAGGTTGTAGATTTCATCAGTCTAATTCCCCTTACCTGTAACAGTGTACAGTCTACAGCTGTGTTAGACTACAGGGTCCTGGTTTACACCTGGGGTTTAGTTTTGGGCGTATGTATTTACACTTGGAGGCCGAACACATCCCTGGTTAGTTATATGGGGGAGGAAATATGCAAATCCACTCATTTGAATATTGCATGGTTCCTCTAATACACCCACAGGTTGTTTAACACAGTGGTGTTAGTCCGCTAAGAGTTAAAGTTGCCCTGGGAGGAGTTAAGGTTGTACTGGGAGGAGTTGAGGTTGTACTGGGAGGAGTTGAGGTTGTACTGGGAGGAGTTGAGGTTGCCCTGAGAGAAGCTGAGGTTGTGCTGGGAGGAGTTGAGGTTGTGCTGGGAGGAGTTGAGGTTGTGCTGGGAGGAGTTGGGAGAACCCCAACTCTACCAACACTCTCACACCCAGTTACACAGCTCACACACACCAACACTGTTTAATACAGAAGAGAAATATTATTTATGACTGTACTAAAGTTGTTTTCTACTGAACCTGTAGGTGAACATGATCCTCTTTATTATTTACTGAGCTCAGGACTTACACCATGGAGACACATTCAGTACAGTAGTACAGATGATGATACACAGATCAATAGACATACAGTCACTGATTCAGGCTTCACAGAGCACGTACCCCGATTTCACCAGCAGGTGGCGCCAGGGTGACTGAATGAACAGTGAATTCAGAGGCTCTCCTACACTTTGGAGGAAATGTCGAGGGACCGTCTCGTGTGTGGCGTTAATGATGACCGAATCCAGAGGAGGCTGTTTTCAGCAACAAATCTGACATTTGACAAAGCCTGGAAAATTGCTTTGGCAGTAGAAACTGCTAATAAAAATGCACAGGGTTAGGGAAATGAAAACCGAGGGCTGTCCAGTAACATGTGAGCTTGATACAGGCAGCAGTGTCACCATCATGAATGAATCAGAATTTCAAAAAGTGTGCAAGACTGCAGACAAGCCCAAACTAAAACCCACAGACCTCCTTTTAAAAACATATACGGGAGAGCATATTAGCATAGCAGGGGTAGCTCGTGTTAGAGTGACTTACCAGAACCAAGAGGAAACACTCCCACTTGTAGTTGTAGAGGGGGCGGGGCTGAGTCTATTAGGAAGAGGCTGGCTGGAAGAAATTCAGTTACATTGGGCAGAGCTGAAACATATCCATGGCGATTCTTTGACACTACCACGAGTGCTACAGGAACATGCTGAGGTGTTCAAGGAGGAATTGGGAACTTTAAAGGGCACCAAAGCTGTTATCCATGTTGCTGCAAATGCTACCCCACGGTTCTTTAGACCACAGGCTGTTCCTTATGCTATGAGATCAAAGGTAGAGCAAGAGATAGCTAGGCTATTAAAAGACGGTATCATCTCTCCAGTCAAGTATGCAGAATGGGCAGCACCTGTAGTTCCAGTACTGAAACCTGATGGCACAATTAGATTGTATGCGATTATAAAATGACTGTAAATCAGGCATCGTCGCTGGAACAGCATCCAGTTCCTAAAGTGGAGGATCTGTTCTCAGTGCTTTCAGGAGGGCAGACATTTTCAAAACTTGATATGAGCCATGCTTACCAGCAGATAGCCTTGGATGAAGAATCAAAGAAGCTGGTAACCATAAATACACACAAGGGATTGTACACCTATAATCGGTTGCCTTTTGGAGTTTCAACATTACCAGCTATTTTCCAGAGGACCGTGGAAAATCTGTTGCAGGGGGTGCAGCATGTAGCTGTGTATTTAGATGGCATTTTAGTCCCAGGATTTACCGATGAAGAACATTTGAAAAATCTGGCGGAATTGTTGAGACGGTTGGAAGAGGCTGGGTTGCGCTTGAAAAGACACAAATGTGCTTTTCTGAAACCTGAAGTTCAATACTCGGGGCATGTGGTGGACTCACGAGGGTTGATCCAGGCCCTGGAGGAAGCACCAGCACCTACAAATGTCACAGAACTGAAGGCATGTTTAGGTTTACTCAGTTTACTTAGGTTTAAATCTCACCACGCTGTTAAACCCCTTATATCAGCTACTGCGAAGGGAGGTGCTATGGTCATGGCAAAGACCACGAGAACAGGCTTTTCAGAAATCCAGGACTTCGCTGAGATCGGCGGATGTGCTTGTCCACTATTCAGCAGACAAAGAGCTCATACTGTCATGTGATGCTTCGCCTTACGGGGTAGGAGCCGTGCTATCACACAGAATGGAAGATGGTAGCGAAAGCCCATTAGGGTTCATGTCCCGCACCCTGACTTCAGCTGAACGTCAGTATTCTCAGTTAGACAAAGAGGGTCTTGCAGTGATTTTCGGAATTCAGAAATTCCATAAGTACTTATATGGAAGAATCTACACAGACCACAAGCCACTGATCACTCTGTTTAATGAGAGCTCCACAGATGGTGTCATCAAGAGTTCAGAGCTGGGCAGTTTAGTTGAGAGCCTATGAATATAACATTCTGTACAAGCCTGGGAAACAGCATGGAAATGCTGATGCCTTAGGGAGGCTGCCCGTACCTGTGAAGGAAGAAAACCCTGAGCCTGCTGAACAAGTGCTGATGTTAGAATGGCTGGAGACAGCTCCACTGAAGGCTGAGCAGCTTAAAACGTGGACAGCTCAAGACCCAACACTGTTGCAGGTGCGTGAGTATGTTTTGAAAGGATGGCCAGCCATTATAGATCCGGTATTACGACCATACCACACAAGACGTTTATAGATGAGCGTCAGAGATGTTTGTCTCTTATGGGGTTCTAGGGTGATAGTTCCACCCCAGGGCAGACAAATCATGCTAAAGCAGCTACATCAGACACATGCAGGGGTGTCTAGGATGAAGGGCCTTGCCAGGTCATATGTATGGTGGCCTGGTATGGATAAAGATGTTGAGGAAGAAGTAAGAGCATGTGAGGAGTGCCAAAAGAATGCCAGGTCACCCCCAAGTGCACCTTTACCTTCTTGGGAGTGGCCTGAGAAACCGTGGTCCCGCCTGCATGCAGACTATGCTGGTCCCCTCATGGGGAAGATGGTTTTAGTGCTGGTCGATGCACATTCCAAATGGATAGATGCATATGCCATGATTTCATCAACAACTCAAGCCACTATTGAGAAAATGAGTTTCAGTATACCTGGCATACCTAAAGGCCAAGGTCAAACCAAAACAAGGGAAACAAAAACAAGTCCATGACAAAAGTGCCAAGATGAGAGCATTCCAACCAGGGGAAGAGGTGATGGTTCGGAATTACAGTGATGGGCCTAAATGGGTCCCTGGCATTGTTCATACTTGTACAGGGCCGGTGTCCTACTCTGTGGTCACAAGAAATGGACTGTCCTGGCGTAGACATGTTGATCAAATGAGAGCTCGATCGATGAAGCAAGTCCCCATAGAGCTTGAATGTGCCCTAGAGAAAAATCTATGGGTACCTGAGGAGAGTAGCATGGAACAACTGGCTCCCTCAGCATCACTGGGGATTCCGACAGTTGAAAGGAGTGAGACTGGGATGGCAGAGACTGTAGTAGAGCCACCAAAGTTCCCGGTCCAAAAGAAGAGCACACCTGGCGTTCAGGAACTGAGACGTTCAAACAGAGAGAGGCGTTCTCCAGCACATTTAAAAGACTATGTGAAGTAAAAAGAAAAGACTGCTGTGAGATTAGTTGAGAAACCTTGTTTATTCAGGGATGAGTAGTATAATTTCAGTTTAAACTATTCAGGGGTATTCTCCACAATCCACAGGAGTTAGGATGTTTCAGTTTAGGAGAGGGGGGATGTAGTATAGTAGAACCCCATGTGTTTATATTGGATTTGAAGAGTTCAGCCACTAGGGGGCACTGTTACTTACGTGGTTGTGTGGTACAGGGGAGTTAGACAGAGAGAAGAAGCTGTCTCTATGTGTTGTCCTTTCAGCTGAGCTAAGCAAGTTGTGTTTTCCTCCCCCACACCCTGTTATGTTGGGTTATAAATGAAGATCTGTGTCTGAATTCATCACAGGCTTTAACCGTGTAACGATTTCCATCTGCACCAGTCAGCAAGTTCAGATTTACTGTGGGACTGTGTGAGATGTCTGCAGTCCTTTTTTTTTTCAGCTTCAGCTTTTTCTGGATTCTTTCTTCATTTCCCAGCACGATCATATTACCCAACACATTTAAGAGGTTGGCTGATGTTCTAGCAATGTTCGTGTGGCATTCTTTTACAGTGGATGGGGTCCAAGCGTTTGAGGACACCAGTGAAGGGGCTTCTGTAATATGTTCAGAGGTCTTTATTACAAAATACAGTTTAGCGTAGAAATTTAAGGTTGATTTATTTCCCATTTATTTATTTATTTATTTATTTATTTGCTGAACTGAATTACTTTCTGACATTTGTGAACATTTGTGTTGTATAGAATTGAATAGAAATGGTGCACAATTGATTTTCGTTATGCTGAAACCTGTTTATCGTTCGGTTTAAATAAAAACACTCCTAGTTTCTTAGTGTGGCCTCAGAACACATACTGAAGTGATGAGATACCTGTATATGTATAATATCTATAAGTGTAGGAGTGTCTTTAATGTGTGTGGGGTAATGCTGCAGTACTGATCTGGGCGTCTCTAATATCTGAGGAGTAGTACAGTGTGATGAGTGTGTCTGTGTTAGTGTCTCAGTGGTGCTACACAGGGCCTTCAGGTAGATCTAAACTGAACTGCTGGGTTAAACTGCGGACCCTCCCACACTGCTGCACACCGACTCCCCCCAGAGAGACAGAACGAAACAGAGAGAGGTAATAAACGACAGGAGAGGATTAACTGGGGCAGATCCTTCAGAGGTCCATCTCCGCTGGTCTGGGTCGTGGTGATGGTGTTCAGTGATGTGAGCTCCCTTCATTTTATAAGCACCTAATTTTTGCCCACGCCTGCACCAACACCACTAACCCCACTACCACAACTCCAATCACAGCCAGCACAGTGATCCACTCTGGTAGAGCAGCTCCATCTACAACCAACACAGAGTTACAGGATAGTGAGTTTAACTGAACACCCAGCTAACGCTAGCTCCTACTGACCAAAGCTAAACGGGCCCTTTGCAGATCCTCCATACAGCCTGTGGGGTTTTAGGGAGCTCCTGCTCTGAAGTCACGTCTTCATGTTTCATTCGTCCGGCTGGTGGCTCAGAAAAGGGCTGGTGAAGGCAGAGCTAAGGCTAGCTGTATTAGCTTTAGCTGGACAGCACATAACAGCTAACAACCGGAACATGAAGATGCGGGTTCATAACCAGAACCAACCTAGACACCCCCAGTCTAGTCAAGGGTCTCCAACAAGGGTCAGTTTGGTGTTTGCCAGTGGGAGCCAAAACAGGAACTCAGAAATTCAGTTGATTTTTTATTTGAACGAAGTTTTATACTGGTAATCCAAAATGAAATACAGAATGAAATTGTATATTTTTTTGTATATTATTATTTTGTATAATATGTTCATTACTGTTTCATATGTTTACACCGTTCAACCACAACATTATGACCACCTCCTGGTATCTACACTCACTCCACCCTATCAGCTCCACTGACCATACAGGACACTCTGTAGGTGTACAGGTCCAGACTGTAGTCCATCTGTTTCTCTGTATACTGTATTACCCTGTTCTTCAATGGTCAGGACCCCCACAGGACCCCCACAGAGCAGGTATGATGTGTGTGGTGAATCATTCTCAGCACTGCAGTGACCCTGACGTGGTGGTGGGTCTTGACTGGTATATGAGCCTGCATGTTTACAGTAAATTTCTTCGTTACACGCTGGGCTGATTTCCTGGAAGCCCTGTCCTGAAAATCAGGAAAGGTGGGAGGGGTTATAGGGGTGGGGTGTAAACCTGAAAGTGAAAGTGTTGTAGGCTTAAGATCTCAGACAGACAGATTTCTGAGTTCCAGGGCTTAGAATTATAAACCCAGTCTACAGAACAATGACTCATTCTAACAGCAGGCTAATGAGAGTCTGGTGTTGGAGTAATGCGGGTCTGGTGTTGGAGTAATGCGGATCTGGTGTTGGAGTAATGTGGGTCTGGTGTTGGAGTAATGTGGGTCTGGAGTAATGAGAGTCTGGTGTTGAAGTAGTGTGGGTCTGGTGTTGGAGTAATGCGGGTCTGGTGTTGGAGTAATGCGGGTCTGGTGTTGGAGTAATGTGGGTGTGGTGTTGGAGTAATGAGAGTCTGGTGTTGGAGTAATGTGGTTCTGGTATTGGAGTAATGTGGGTCTGGTGTTGGAGTAATGCGGGTCCGATGTTGGAGTAATGTGGGTGTGGTGTGGGAGTAATGTGGGTGTGGTGTTGGAGTAATGTGGGTGTGGTGTTGGAGTAATGTGGGTCTGGTGTTGGAGTAATGTGGGTCTGGTGTTGGAGTAATGAGAGTCTGGTGTTGGAGTAATGAACGTCTTGTGTTGGAGTAATATGGGTCTGGTGTTGGAGTAATGTTGGTCTGGTGTTGGAGTAATGAGAGTCTGGTGTTGGAGTAATGCGGGTGTGGTGTTGGAGTAAAGTGAGTCTGGTGTAGGAGTAATGTGGGTCTGGTGTTGGAGTAGTGCGGGTCTGGTGTTGGAGTAATGTGAGTCTGGTGTTGGAGTAATGTGGGTGTGGTGTTGGAGTAATGTGGGTCTGGTGTTGGAGTAAAGTGAGTCTGGTGTAGGAGTAATGTGGGTCTGGTGTTGGAGTAGTGCGGGTCTGGTGTTGGAGTAAAGTGAGTCTGGTGTAGGAGTAATGTGGGTCTGGTGTTGGAGTAGTGCGGGTCTGGTGTTGGAGTAATGTGAGTCTGGTGTTGGAGTAATGTGGGTGTGGTGTTGGAGTAATGTGGGTCTGGTGTTGGAGTAATGTGGGTGTGGTGTTGCAGTAATGTGGGTCTGGTGTTGGAGTAATGTGGGACCGGTGTTGGAATAATGTGGGTCTGGTGTTGGAGTAATGTGGGTCTGGTGTTGGAGTAATGAGAGTCTGGTGTTGGAGTAATTAATGTCTGGTGTTGGAGTAATATGGGTCTGGTGTTGGAGTAATGTTGGTCTGGTGTTGGAGTAATGAGAGTCTGGTGTTGGAGTAATGTGGGTCTGGTGTGGGAGTAATGTGGGTCTGGTGTGGGAGTAATGTGGGTCTGGTGTTGGAGTAATGTGGGTCTGGTGTTGGAGTAATGTGGATCTGGTGTTGGAGTAATGTGGGTCTGGTGTTGGAGTAATGTGGTTCTGGTATTGGAGTAATGTGGGTCTGGTGTTGGAGTAATGAGAGTCTGGTGTTGGAGTAATGTGAGTCTGGTGTTGGAGTAATGTGGGTCTGGTGTTGGAGTAATGTGAGTCTGGTGTTGGAGTAATGTGGGTCTGGTGTTTGGAGTAATGTGAGTCTGGTGTTGGGAGTAATGTGGGTCTGGTGTTGGAGTAATGCGGATCTGGTGTGGGAGTAATGTGGGTCTGGTGTGGGAGTAATGTGGGTCTGGTGTTGGAGTAGTGCGGGTCTGGTGTTGGAGTAATGTGGGTCTGGTGTTGGAGTAATGTGGGTCTGGTGTTGGAGTAATGTGAGTCTGGTGTTGGAGTAATGTGGGTCTGGTGTTGGAGTAATGTGGGTCTGGTGTTGGAGTAATGTGGGTCTGGTGTTGGAGTAATGTGAGTCTGGTGTTGGAGTAATGTGGGTCTGGTGTTGGAGTAATGTGGGTCTGGTGTTGGAGTAATGGTCTGGTGTTGGAGTAATGAGAGTCTGGTGTTGGAGTAATGTGAGTCTGGTTTTGGGAGTAATGTGGGTCTGGTGTTGGAGTAATGCGGATCTGGTGTGGGAGTAATGTGGGTCTGGTGTGGGAGTAATGTGGGTCTGGTGTTGGAGTAGTGCGGGTCTGGTGTTGGAGTAATGTGGGTCTGGTGTTGGAGTAATGTGGGTCTGGTGTTGGAGTAATGTGGGTGTGGTGTTGGAGTAATGTGGGTGTGGTGTTGGAGTAATGTTGGTCTGGTGTTGGAGTAATGAGAGTCTGGTGTTGGAGTAATGCGGGTGTGGTGTTGGAGTAAAGTGAGTCTGGTGTAGGAGTAATGTGGGTCTGGTGTTGGAGTAGTGCGGGTCTGGTGTTGGAGTAATGAGAGTCTGGTGTTGGAGTAATGAACGTGGGGTGTGGGAGTTATATGGGTCTGGTGTTGGAGTAATATTGGTATGTTGTTGGAGTAATGTGAGCCTGGTGTCGGAGTAATGTGGGTCTGGTGTTGGAGTAGTGCGGGTCTGGTGTTGGAGTAATGTGGGTCTAGTGTTGGAGTAATGTGAGTCTTGTGTTGGAGTAATGTGGGTCTGGTGTTGGAGTAATGTGGGTCTGGTGTTGGAGTAATGCGGGTCTGGTGTTGGAGTAATGAGGGTCTGGTGTTGGAGTAATGGGAGTCTGGTGTTGGAGTAATGCGGGTCTGGTGTTGGAGTAATGTGGGTGTGGTGTTGGAGTAATGTAGTTCTGGTGTTGGAGTAATGTGGGTGTGGTGTTGGAGTAATGTGAGTCTGGTGTTGGAGTAATGTGGGTCTGGTGTTGGAGTAATGTGAGTCTGGTGTTGGAGTAATGTGGGTCTGGTGTTGGAGTAATGCGGATCTGGTGTTGTAGTAATGCGGGTCGGGTGTTGGAGTAATGTGGGTCTGGTGCTTAAGTAATGCGGGTCTGGTGTTGGAGTAATGTGGGTCTGGTGTTGGAGTAATGCGGGTCTGGTGTTGGAGTAATGTGAGTCTGGTGTTGGAGTAATGAGAGTCTGGTATTGGAGTAATGAGGGTCTGGTGTTGGAGTAATGGGAGTCTGGTGTTGGAGTAATGCGGGTCTGGTGTTGGAGTAATGTGGGTCTGGTGTTGGAGTAATGTGGGTCTGGTGTTGGAGTAATGAGAGTCTGGTGTTGGAGTAATGAACGTCTTGTGTTGGAGTAATATGGGTCTGGTGTTGGAGTAATGTTGGTCTGGTGTTGGAGTAATGAGAGTCTGGTGTTGGAGTAATGCGGGTGTGGTGTTGGAGTAAAGTGAGTCTGGTGTAGGAGTAATGTGGGTCTGGTGTTGGAGTAGTGCGGGTCTGGTGTTGGAGTAATGTGAGTCTGGTGTTGGAGTAATGTGGGTGTGGTGTTGGAGTAATGTGGGTCTGGTGTTGGAGTAAAGTGAGTCTGGTGTAGGAGTAATGTGGGTCTGGTGTTGGAGTAGTGCGGGTCTGGTGTTGGAGTAAAGTGAGTCTGGTGTAGGAGTAATGTGGGTCTGGTGTTGGAGTAGTGCGGGTCTGGTGTTGGAGTAATGTGAGTCTGGTGTTGGAGTAATGTGGGTGTGGTGTTGGAGTAATGTGGGTCTGGTGTTGGAGTAATGTGGGTGTGGTGTTGCAGTAATGTGGGTCTGGTGTTGGAGTAATGTGGGACCGGTGTTGGAATAATGTGGGTCTGGTGTTGGAGTAATGTGGGTCTGGTGTTGGAGTAATGAGAGTCTGGTGTTGGAGTAATTAATGTCTGGTGTTGGAGTAATATGGGTCTGGTGTTGGAGTAATGTTGGTCTGGTGTTGGAGTAATGAGAGTCTGGTGTTGGAGTAATGCGGGTGTGGTGTTGGAGTAATGTGGGTCTGGTGTGGGAGTAATGTGGGTCTGGTGTTGGAGTAATGTGGGTCTGGTGTTGGAGTAATGTGGATCTGGTGTTGGAGTAATGTGGGTCTGGTGTTGGAGTAATGTGGTTCTGGTATTGGAGTAATGTGGGTCTGGTGTTGGAGTAATGAGAGTCTGGTGTTGGAGTAATGTAGTTCTGGTGTTGGAGTAATGCAGGTCCGATGTTGGAGTAATGTGGGTCTGGTGTTGGAGTAATGTGGGTGTGGTGTGGGAGTAATGTGGGTGTGGTGTTGGAGTAATGTGGGTGTGGTGTTGAAGTAATGTGGGTCTGGTGTTGGAGTAATGTGGTTCTGGTGTTTGGAGTGTGAGGCTGGTGTTGGAGTAATGTGGGTCTGGTGTTGGAGTAATGTGGGTCTGGTGTTGGAGTAATGTGGGTCTGGTGTTGGAGTAATGTGGGTCTGGTGTTGGAGTAATGTGAGTCTGGTGTTGGAGTAATGTGGGTCTGGTGTTGGAGTAATGTGGGTCTGGTGTTGGAGTAATGTGGGTCTGGTGTTGGAGTTGCAGGAATGTGTCGTAGTTATGTGGGTGGTGTTTGGAGTAATGTGGGTGTCTGGTGTTGGAGTAATGTGGGTCTGGTGTTGGAGTAATGTGAGTCTGGTGTTGGAGTAATGTGGGTCGGGTGTTGGAGTAATGCGGGTCTGGTGTAATGGGAGTCTGGTAGTGGGGAGTAAGTGAGTGTGGTGTTTGGAGTAATGTCGGGTGTGGTGTTGGAGTAAAGTCTAATGTGAGTCTGGTGTAGGAGTAATGTGGGTCTGTGTTGGAGTAATGGAGTAGTAATGCGGGTCTGGTGTTGGAGTAAATGTGAGTCTGGTGTTGGAGTAATGTGGGCTGGTGTGGGTGTGGTGTTTGGAGTAATGTGGGTCTGGTGTTGGAGTAATGTGGGTCTGGTGTTGGAGTAATGTGGGTCTGGTGTTGGAGTAATGCGGGGTCTGGTATTGGAGTAATGTGGGTCCTGGTGTTGGAGTAATGTGGGTCTGGTGTTGGAGTAATGTGGGTCTGGTGTTGGAGTAAATGTTGGGTCTGGTGTTGGAGTAATGAGAGTCTGGGTGTTGGAGTAATATGGTTGGTGTTGGAGTAAAGTGGTCCCTGGTGTTGGAGTAATTGTGGGTCTGGTGTTGGAGTAATGTGGGTCTGGTGTTTGAGTAATGCTCGAGTCTGGTGTTGGAGTAATGTGGGTGGTGTAGTGTGTGGAGGATATGTGAGTCTTGGTGTTGGAGTAATCTGGGTCTGGTGTTGGAGTAAGCGTGTCTGGTGGTAGTAATGTGGGTTTTGTTTGAGTAATGCGGGGCTCGTGGTGTCTGGTGGAGTAATGTGGGTGTGGTGTTGGGGAGTAATGTGGGTCTGGTGTCTGGTTTGGAGTAATGTGGAGATTCTGGTGTTGGAAGTAATGTGGGTCTGGTGTTGGAGTAATGTGGGTCTGGTGTTGGGAGTAATGTGGGTTCTGGTGTTGGGAGTAATGCGGGTCTGGTGTTGGAGTATGTAGTTCCTGGTGTTGGAGTAATGCAGGTCCGATGTTGGAGTCTGGTGGGTCTGGTGTTG
>JAMWET010001776.1:0-182500 GCA_024036415.1 Prochilodus magdalenae
CCCCTCCCCCGGGGCATCAGACGAAGAATTGGACCGTGATTATTCAAGGCTGCCGAATACAGTTCCTTTTCATACACCGACGATGATCGCAATTACTCGATACCCCTTTTACAATAACTAACCCCTCTATGCCGAACGGTCAATGCTAGGAACTCATACGGGACTATGTTCGGCCGGGACCCTGCCTATGTCAAACATTAATGGACACTCCCTGCTGCCATTGCGGAAGACCCACAATTTCCATGTACAACTGCCGTTGGATGTCTAAGGCAAGGTTAGGTGTAACTCCGTCCACGGAATTTTTGCATGTAAAATAGAGCAGTTAATTAAACACTGCAGAAGAACGACGACATAGAAGGATCGAAACGTAAAAGATCAAAACGTAAAAACTAAAAGTCCCATATTCCAGTCCGACTCAACCCTTATTAGTCAAAGGTTTAACGTCATTAGGTATACAGCTGTATACAACGGTTTTGGGAGCCATGGTCGATTTACATGTTTTGTTGATTTTCTAAGTGAAGGGTTCTAAGATAAGATAGATAGATAGATAGATACTTTATTGATCCCAGAGGGAAATTCAAGATAACACACTCGCTCTACAGAGTGCATATGGCGCTATTAGTGCACTATTATTGTTTGTCTTTATTATTGTGAATCTGTAACATTTTAATGGGCGGGGCATAATTCTGTCCTTTTCCCAATATATTAAACCACCATTACAGAGGAGGACACTGGTCACTGGTTACAAAGATATGAATGTAATGCTTAACGTGGTCCCTTATTGTTGTGTAGATCGATGTGCAGTAGCCAGAACAAGCTAAAAATCAGGTCTTGTGTGTGTTATTTTCGTTTACGGGATTTAGCTGACGCTTTTATCCAGAGCGACTTACGAGGATATTCGTATTAGTGGTAGGCCAATGTAGTGTTAGGAGGACCTGCCAACCTCCCACTAGGCCAGGAATCCCCCCCGTCTCCCCCCCCCTGGCAGGTTAATGGTGTTAACCGACCACTGCAAATTTGACCCAACCCCTGCAAGCTGTTTATCAGTGATCTGGTTTTGGAAGAATATTGTGACTTCCTTTTCTAGTTTGGAGTTTATTGGCCGTCCCCTTTGAAATAGACAGGGGCCTGGAAATGTGCTGTTCAGTGGATAGACTTTTTTTAATATATATATATATTTTTTTAATATATATATATCTTGAGCATTTCAGCATCTATTTCATACGTCTCAGGGTTTTAACAGAACCTTCTCAGTTTCTGAGCTGGTGCCCTTGTTTGGGTTTGAGTGGGATTTAGGGGACAGAGAAAGTCATGTACAAATCTCAGGAGCTGCAGCTGCGAAATATTAAAATCCTTCAGACACACGGTGGTAAGGTGAAAAACCAGTGTGACGCACAGTACAAACAGAATGTGTAGGTGATATGGAGATATCACATGACAAGCTTATATAGGAAAACTGCATGTGTGTTTCCTTAAGAATTATTTCTATATGGCAATTACATACAGCATCATTTTGACAGCAAAAAATAACCCAGGACATGCAGAAGTTAAAATGAACATTGTCTTATTCATTTGGCATTGTTCTGAGTTTTAGAATTGTATAGCTAATTTTCTGAATTTTAATATTGAATAAAAAAACACCACAGACCATTCCCATACTCTCACATAACTCTGTGTGTGTGTGTGTGTGTGTGTGTGTGTGTGTGTGTGTGTGTGTGTGTGTGTGTGTGTGTGTGTGTGTGTGTATGTACACGTGTGTAGTTTTCTGGAGCAGGTTCGAGATGATGAGGAGCTATGTGCGTGTACCCAGGAGGCGGGACCTGCAGGACACACGCACATCACTGGGCTGATCAATGATGCATATGAGGTGAGAATGTGTGTTTGGAGCCGAGTCTCACAGGATTACCAAACATGCAGTCATTCGCAAACGTTTGGGCACTTCAGATCAAATTAAAGTGAACTAGAGATATTTAGAGTTGTATTTTTTTTACTGTGTATTTATATAATTTAAATTATTTGTGCCTTAAATGTTTAAAAATTGTGTTCTTTATAGAGCAAATGTTCATTTAGTTTCACTTTGAAAATCAACAAAACACATAATTTGAAATGCGGTGTTTATACACTCTATCTATCTATCTATCTATCTATCTGTTTATTTATTTGTTTGTTTGTTTATTTGTTGGCGATTGTTTAAATAATTTTATTTGGTGTTTGTCATTTTAACCCTAATTAAATATACACATATGATATATATGACAGGATGAGCTGGTTGAAACGGTCTGTCTGTGTTTGTGTAGAAATTTGGGGACCTGACTGTAAAGCAGCTGGAGAGGATGAGATGCAGACACAGGATACAAGTGCTCCAGACTCATGAGGACACCACCAAAGAGAACACAGTGAGACACACACACATATACACCCCATGTCTTGTTTGATTGTGTTTAGATTATAAGAACGTAAAGATGTGGCATGTGCCCATATGTTTTATATACACTCATCGTTAAATGAACAGTTAGACCGAGCTGGACCGAGAGGGACTCTCAGACAGTCGTCTGGAATGAAACTTGCTGGGTAGGTTTGAATGGATAGTGGATGGATGGTAGGATACCCATCTAGGTAGATAGATACTTTATTGATCCCGAAGAAAATTTAGCAAACGATGTAAGCAAGGACAGGTGTTATCGTCCAGATCATTACAACGACTGCCCACGTCACCAAAGACTGCAGTGGTGTCATACCAGACTGTCATGGAGTGACTCTAAAAGGCACCAGGTCATCTTCAGAGACGAGTCCCGCTTTTGTCTTGGTGGAGGCGACTAACAGATCCGTATGTGGAGGTACCGTGGTCAGCGCCAAGATGAGCTGTTTGTTGTCACCCATCCAGAAGGCCTGATGTCACTCCACCTCCACCCTAACTGCATTATCTGCGGGAACTGTAAGAGAATATTCAAGCTACATGGGATAGATCATCACAGGACACCATAGTGGTTGGTGTAGCACAGCGGATAACACCACTACCTGTCCAGAAAGCTACTGTCCCATTTGGGAGACTGGGGTTCTGGGTGACTTTGGGCAAGACTCCTAACGCCACACCGGCATACTTGTAATATGATTAACTTTGTAAGTTGCCCTGGATAAGAGCATAAGCAAAGTCCCATACGTGTAAATGTAAATTAGGAACCTCTACAACTTGGTCCGACAGTATACCGACAGACACTACTTCTGTATGTGTAGCTCAATAAATATTGATCATATCAGTCTAAATTTATCATCATGTATTGTTCCTGGTAACCTTTATCTTCCTACCCAACAGCTCTACAATCCCACACTTCCCTCTGGGTGCAGCTGTTCTTTAAATGATGCATGTATACATAAGAAAGCTGGTGATGGTCATCAGAAGTTTAGCGCCCCCTTGTGGATATATGTGATTAATGCCTCTCTGTTGTCTCCTGTGTCTCTGTAGTTGAGGCTGGTCTCACCTGACGTCTCCCTCTCTCAGGACGACCTGTCCAGTCTCTATGACCTCTTTAAGGTAGGTCTGGCCTTTAAATGTTTATGTGTCCTGAATAGAAAGTTGTTGTGGTTTTAGGTGCATGTAATTAATAGTTGCTTAACAACTATGGTATCTGGTGGTTATGAGTTTCTCCGTTAGCCTCATATCTCCTCTGCCAAAGCTAAGGAAGCAAACTTCAGACAAACATTAACATGTCTTGACTAACTGACTTGCCTTCGTCGGAGAATAACTGGGTGAATAAGATCATCTCCCAAACTTTCCCTACACATTGTAATATGGTGTGGCCTGTGTTGGTTTTTCAGACAGAGCACTTCATCAGTCTGTACTGGGGGGACGTTGTGCGTCCGACCACCCCTGAGTCGCGGGCCGCAAGCCGTGGTTACACTGAAAGCTATCATGTGGACTGTGCTCAGTTTAAGAGCCTCTACGTGCTTCTGACTCCGTGGCCGTGTGGATCTCACACAGACACAGTGGCCCAGAGGACCTTTACCCTGCTGGACCAGAACATGCTAAACCGCATCAGCTTCACGCAGTTCGCCCGCTGGCTTGGTGCGTATGCTGTGCACGTCTACTAACCTGAGTATAACGTTTTAATCAACATCATGGGATCGACATAAAGGCTGTTACAGACCAAGGGCGACCGGAATAAACAGTAGGAAGAGGGAAACAACGAGCACTGCATGTGGTTTTAGGGATTAGCCATGTTCTAAAGATGATGCACTACAAAACCAAAACAAAGACATACAGGCAGAATGCCCTAAAAGCCTCGAGAAATTCTTTGTGCCTCACAAAACATGCGAAAGGTTAAATCAGGTTTTGCAAAAGTGAAAAGAGCACAGTGAATTTCACCACCTCAATCAGGAGCTGAAACTTTATGGGCACTTTTGCATGTAGCTGTGCAGTCCGTATCTCAGTTTCAGCTAATGTAGAAGAAATACAGACCTGTCTGTGATTCCCACACATCATCACATGGCAGTGCCTGAGACAACAGTGATTGGTTGAGTGTCTTCAAATTATCTAATCAAACAGAGTTCAAATAAAACAACAACGCATTTCACCATTTATTGACATCCAAATAAATCATGTCTGATTATTTGAAAGCTATGAAGTCTAATAATAACAATGATAATAATAATGATACTAATATAAGTATTATTATTATTATTATTACAATAATAATGATGCTAGTAGTAGTAGTAGTAGGAGCATAAGTAGTACTCTCCATTTACTTAACTAAACAAAAAATATACATGTTGAAAAGGAAGTGCTGCTGCAGGGAGTGTTGATGCTTTCTGGTCCTCATGTCTTCTCTGTAGACACTCTGTACTGTGAAGACTTTAATGAGAAGGTCAGGCTCCTCTATCGTCTGCACATTCCCCCAGGTGAGTTAACACTGCCCAAAGACACAGATGAACCTGCATATTGTATTCTACCTGAATATCCCTGTTAGAGGCGTGTTGACCTTGTTAGTGCTGCTTTTCTGCATCATTAACTTCAAATGTAGTGATCATTAGCATGTTACTTAGGAGCTAACAGAAGCCCCTCCATTGAAGCACCACCTTCAGTCTGACAGGCAGCTGCTTGCAAAAATATATTGCCCATTGGACAGGTTGAAAAGGAGCACACACAGTTACAGTGTGCGAATAGCCAATCAGATCCCAGCTGATGATATCCTGCTAGCTGACAAAATCCTGGCCAGCTTTATGAGCAATAGATATCGGACAGCTCATAAGTCTGTGAGTAGACTGTCGTTTACTTTAGCTCATCTGCTGCTGTACAGTTTGTATCCATCCAGCCGTCAGCTCTAAAAGAAGGGCTCTTAGATGGCGGTTACTGGGGTAACAGTGCTTGTAACCTAGCAAAGACACTGACGTATGTACAAAAATATTTTGTACCACCACAAAACACCACTGTGTCAGTGATGAGAGAAGACCACCTATGAAATAATATCTGAATAATGGTGGTCCTGTGGTTCTGTGGTCATACGCTTAGCACATGGGTTGCAGTATGCAATTGTACACCTACATAGTTAATCTGTAAGGCAGGGGTTTCTAATAAAGTGGACAGGGAGTGGAAGCGCTGTGTTTGTGATGACTGTATTGTGTTTTGTTTGTAGCCCTGACCGAGAATGAAGATCAGTCTTCTCTGACGAAGAACCCCATCCTTTCCACCACCAGACCCCTCTATGTGGACCTGCCTAACGGTACCAAACCATAATACAGCAGATCCAAATTACCCAGTGAAACACTGAAACACAAAACAAGAGTAACAAGGGTGCTTGGGCGGAGTTCTGTTTGGTTTGAGAGGGTACATGATTTCTTAGAGCTTAGACTAGCATAAACAGGAAACACAAACAACAGCAGCAACCATGGATGAGCTTCAGCTTCAGATCTTTTACTGCATCTGGTTTTGAGTGACAGACTCGATCTTGATCGCCTGATCTTCTCCAGACTTAGAGACTTAACATGGAACATTGGAAAGCGATTCTAGCTAGCTAATTTTTCTGTCTAGTCATCTGACTGCAGTGACACCTTGTGGCCGTTCTGTGCCAATTGCATTTGGACAATAAGTTGTTTAACCCATTACCAGTTTCACTGATACGTTCTAGCTTGGAATGCTTGGTATCCCAGCAAGAGGTGTAATCAAATTCAGTAAAAGTGCTAATGTACAGTGCAGTTCACTTTGCTGCAGAGATGATGGCACAGAGTGAGATCACAGATTTATAGCCACACTGTACCAAACTGCACCACACTGCTCAGTGGAATAGTGCCATGAAGGACACAGCCAGATTTGGTATTGTGGCCATAAATCTGGTTCCACACAGTGAATGGTAATTTAGCTTTTGAACTGTTCTGTCTGATTCTCAGGGGAGAGGAAGAGCCATGAGGAACAACTGAAGCAGATGCTGAAGGACTTGGCCAAGGAAAAGGACAAAGGCCAAGAGAAACCCCTCCCTCACATGAAACAGGTGGGATCCCGTTGGTTCCTCGTTTTGGGTGATTGCCCTGGGATGATCTGGTCTGTCTAAATGTCCTGATTTGAATATGTCTGTAATACTGCACTGGTTTCTTTGAGGAACCTATCAAGAACCTATCCGTTCCTTCAACACTTGTTTCTTTGAAGTTTATGAGAACATGACTGTGTCCTTTCTCCAACAGCGGGAGTTTGTCCAGTTTTGCAAGACGCTGTGCAACATGTTCCATGGCGACTGTGCCGAGAACGAGCTTTTCCAGGCCATCGCAATGGTTACCAGTCTTGTCCTGCAGATCGGGGAAGCCAGAAACAAGGGACAACGGATGGAGGCAAAGCCAAAGGAAGGGGAAAGCCCAGATCAAGCAGCATCCAGCATGTCTGAAGCGGAAGGTGATTGGACAGCAAGTTTCGAGCAGATCCTGGCCTCGCTCCTTACCGAACAAGCCCTTGTCAATTTCCTGGAGAGGCCTGTGGATCTGAGTGCAAAGATCGCCTCTGCAAAGGAAAGGCAGTACCAGGTGCGGGCCGACCTGCTGATGATCCAGCATAAGAGCAGATGAGAACCTGAGAACTGACTAACAGTCTGAGTTGCAATGCTGTAGGTTTATAGAGAAGCCAGGATGTACCTGTGGGGAACTAGTCAGACCAGGAACCTGGTGAAACCTGGGAGTGGCTGTCAACCCTGGTCCACCAGGACATTCCTCGCCCTGCAAATGCTTTTTGCTCTAACATGCACACTTGTGTGAACAATACCGTACCTTAAAATAATTACTATGTCAAAATTTCTGGAGCTGTAAGTCCTTACTTTGAGATAGCAAGTCACACTTTTAACTTACTTGATGTACTTCTACCAGAAACAGGAAGTGGAAAAATCCTAAAATCATTTTCCCCTCTTCCACCTGGTAGGCCTGAGCTTCCACACAATTTGGCTCAGGAAGGGCTTGATAATTAACTGCTCAGTAAATTCCCAAGTTGGAGTGGGTTTGTTAGAGCAAAGCGAGGTCCACGACCAGGTTCGAGAACCACTGATCTGATCTAGTGGACCCCAGTGAGCCACTGATACTGAGCCTAATGGCTTTGGGACCACTGAGGGAAGCTGGCCTTCCTTTACACGACCATAATAGCCAAAGAGAGGAACATTTCATTCCGAACTCCAGCACTGTAGCTGTTTGTCCTCCACGGGCCTTGCGTTCAGAGTTTACCTATACATGTGACCTTCTACGACCTTCAGTTGAATGCTTTATGCTTGTTCTTAAACAACAATGAAGGAAACCTGAACGAGTGGTTGCTTGCTTTGAAGGAGGCAGTATAACTCGATGCCCAAATACAGGAACTGAAAACTGGTGGCGGAACGTTAACAGAGACACATGAACACAACCTCAAGCTAGGACGGGTTTAGAACACAGCTATCAGATCTCGCATGTTTTGGGAAAGTCGTACGAAGTGCTGTGAACACATGAATCATGAAAGTAGTGCCTTAACCATTAGCTGCCTCACTACCGTGCTAATGGTGCTTGCTGTACAAATGCTACTTGGTGTTAAGAGTTATTTTATTTTTACTGTGAAGATTTTGAGAGACAGCACTCGGCCAAGATGAAGTGACCTTCCTTGCCAAGCTCAGTGAAGTATTAAGTTGCTTTAAAAACAGTCTATGCTGTAGCATATGTCAGACTATGTACGGATCTTTATGATTAGAGGTGGGTGATATGGCATCGTTAAGGGCCCTGGGCCTCATTCACTAACTGCTCCTGAGAATAAACGTCTTCTTAAATCCCGTGTTCTTAAGATGCAGTTTTCATCTTGTTGTCTTAGTTGGGATCAGCACACGATCAGGAGCACCAAGGTGCAAGCAATTCTGCGGTCTACGAACACAATGAAACTTGCTTTTCTTAGGACCTCTCTCAAGAACCAATTAAAGGAAACGTCGGTGAATGAGGCCTATTGTTTCCATACACAGTATTTATCAGTTGGAACAGACAAAAATACAGCTGTGCAAAAATACCTATTACAAATTGGGTTATTTCTTTTTAAACAGGTGTAATTAGACAGTCGAGTCACATTATTATGACCACCAGCTAATATCCAGAGGAGTCAGTGTGCAGCACGGATGGCAGCTAGACAGATTGGGATTGACTCAAAAAGGTCCTTATAGGTTGAGACTGGTATCCGGAGCAATGCTAACTGCAGTGCACCCCACAGCTGTTTGAAGGTACATGGGGGGATGAGCCATAGAGCAAACACGATGCTCTGTTGGGTTCCCCTTAGTCAGGGGAATTAGGTAGCCAAGGTAGTGTCTAACATGTCGCATTGTCTTGCTGGAATATCCCATCCACCCCAGGAAAGACGATCATGCTGATCGTGGTGTACATGAGCTGAAAGGATGCATTCATACTCAAATCGGTTGAGTCCTTCCACATGGATTAGGGGGCCCAGAGCATGCCACGAGAACTTGACTTGCATGAGCTATGCGATGCTGCCATCAAAAATACTAAGGGGTCATAATGTGACTAGACAGTGCAAGTTTTCTATATATAATGAAACACAGAGGTTAAGATCTACTGTACGCCAGACAGCAGTAACTGACCCCAGGATAGATAATGTCATATTGCCCACTGGAAGTAACAATCACAAATTCATTGCTGAGAAGGGATCCAAGACATGTTTAAATGTCTCATGAACAGAAATACAAAGTTTGGCGTTTTGTCTGCTCCGCTTAAAAGAACGTGCCTTTAACATACACATGCATTTCCTCCTTGTACTTGGCATCTTGGCCTTTTCTTTTTCTACATCAACTGACATTCTGCTTTATCTATCAGACATTGCAAGTACTTGTAATGCCAATGTTTTTGAGCACTGTATTTGTTTATTGTTTTATATGTTTGGATTTATTTGCAAATTAAACTCATTTTTCCCCACCATACACAAATGAATTTGATGGTGCAGTGCTTGTGCCTTACGTTCACTTCCAGTAATCAATCGTCCTGCAGATCTACTTTCCTGACAGGTTTAGTACCAACATGCATCCAAAACGCTGCACCACCCAAAACTTATGAATCTAATCCTGTGAAGGACATCTAAACAAGTTATTTAAATGGAGACTGTGTGGAAGACTGCATTTGGAACTGTATTCTGAACAGGTCTCAAACACCAGTTATGCAGGAAGACCAGTAATGGCTTCTGGAGCATATCTGGAAGTCTATAGGACTGTACTGAATTCTTACAAAAACCTGCTGACTGAAGTCGGCTGCAAATTGTCTGTCTTGAATATTTATGCAGCATATTTTTGTTTACCCATTGGAAAATTGTAGATTCAGCTACAACTAGAGTAGTTAACTTCAGTGCATTTACTGCACATTTCTGGAACAGGGAATAAAAACTAAGACAACAGGAATCCTTTTATAAATTTATTCCAACATCCACGAAATGAACATTAGTTTTCGTCCACATTGACGGTCTGAAGACCTGTGAAGAGAGCACAAACAATAGGACAGGTTAGATTTCCTCACTTTAGAGCAGAAAGACCAATAATTCTAGTCTCCAATATGGAAATGAACAGCAAGCTCTCCAACTGAAGTTACTACGGACTGTCAGAACTTAAAGGCTGCTCTTCACACATCCTGTCCTAACCAAATCATCACATGCTCTTTAAAATGACACGTCAAACAACCTTTCCGGTAACTCGTTGTTTGTAATTTTCCAAAACAACCTGAAGCATCCAGCAAATCAACACATTGCACATCAAGTTTCTTTACCAACACTGCCATATTGTCTGGCACCAATATATGTATAGACCACTGGTCTTTCCCCTTATACATATTATTTGGCAAATCAGAAACATAAGTACAAGTTAATAGCTTGGAGCAGGCACTGCAAACTGTGGTACAAGGCTTCGCTAGAATTTATCTGACTCATGACTGCCATGGACCATGGCGCTATTTCTAAGCATAAACAAACCCCTTGTTTCCAGACAGCACTACATCCACACAAATGTATAAAGAATCAAAAATTAGGCACTGCTACTAGTGAGGGCAGGAGAAAAAGGTCAAAAATGATCCAGTCCTAGACATGTGACCAATTAAAAGGACTATTGAATCTCCCAGTAACTGACCCCCATATATATAAAAAAGGTTTTTTTACATAGACTGAGCAAGGACTTCCACAATTTGTGGCAGACAAAATCGTGACACACTGGCGTCAACTATATGGTTATCTAGAGTCGGAATCAGCTCGACACCCACAAAAGAACGCTTTACCCAAAAAGAAGAAAAAAAAGAAACAACTCAGACACTTAAGCCACATTTTGAAAGAGCCAACAAATAAGCAAATATTGTCAGCGTATCAATTATGGTCCCTGTTTAGATCAGTTACAGCAACATGTACTGGTTCAAGTTAAAATGCTGAAGTTGGCACTGCTGAAACCCACCTTTGTATGTGGTGACGGGAACGTATGTGATGAGGGTGTACAGTTTGTTGGGGGAATCTTCATCTTCATTGCGTTTCCTGGAGAGACGCACCCGTATGCGGTATGGAACGTTCCTGCAGGGACACAAATCCATGAGCCACAGTTTACACCACAAACCCGAGACTCATTTAAATCATTTAGCCCAACCCCAAACTAAAGAGGCCAGTGAAGACTAGCCTAAACACAAGTGTGATATGATGTGACAAATTGCAGCATGATACGCATTGAGTATATAAAGGATAACATCAGCACTACCACTAAACAATGACAAATAGACTTATTTGCTTAGATTCGCACTGGAATGCAAGTTGTTGTGAAATGTAATTTTTTTTTTTTTTTTTTTTTTTAATTCCTGTTCAGTGGATTTCAGACCCCAGGACACAAAGCAAACTAAATAATTCACATTTCATATTTGACTAGGTGCCAAACAACAAATCTTTATGGCAACTGCCCCTATTAAAACAATGCCTACATGCATCAGTCAGAATAAAGATAAACCTGTCTGAGCAACTGGTTTAATTACACATCAAAATGAATTTGAACAGCTTGTTGATGCCACATTCAGCAGCCAATGTCAAAAACAAATGCGTCATTTCCTTCCTTCACCATTATTAAAAGCAACTCAATGCAAAAATATCTGCAAAGGCTTAACTAATAAAACAGATCACAAAGAAAAACTGAAGTACTGTTAAAAAATGGAAAAGCACACCCTGATGTTCAACTATGTGGTACAAGCCATTATAAAAACGTTTCCACTGTTGTGGAATAAACCTGAATTCACTTGGTAGCGGTCAGAAACCCGCAACAGTGCAATCATTGTTTGGTGTTCACCCAAGCACAGGCTGGGTATTCACACCAGCTGAAGAACCGAAATAAGGTTTAACTGGTCTGCACCAAACAAAGTAGGTGTGGAAGCACCTATAGGCTTCCTCCCAATTTACAAGGCTGCAGAGTGCATAACTAGTCCTTCTACCTAAAAGTGGTGACTCCATTCACTTAAAGCCAACAAGAGTGTACTTTTCTTTAATCCTCATGCTGATCCATTTTGTCTATTCAAGTAGATGAAATCTAATGAACAGATTTCTCTCAGAAGTTCAAAGTTGAAAACGTTACCTGACTCCTTTGGCCCACACTGCCTTGTTCAGACGTGTATCGATGCGGACATCAGGGGTGCCCATCTCCTTCACTGCAAACTTGCGGATTTCTTTAATGGCGCGAGGTGCTCTCTTCTTGAAAGAACTGCAGGTGATGAAGGAGCAAACGTTGTCTTACTACTGACTAGCTTTAAACAACCTACTCATCATCATCATTGTTCAGTGCACACATGATCTTACACTAAAACCTTGTGGCCTTAACCTAAACAACCAGCTCAAAAAGCAGGACACGCTGTTAGTACTTACATGCCATGGATGCGTTTGTGGATGTTGATGGTGTACTCCCTGGTCACCACCTCGTTGATGGCAGAGCGCCCCTTCTTTTTCTCTCCTCCTTTCTTAAGTGGTGCCATCTGGAAATACACACCATTAGGAGAAACAGTTAGTTCTGTGCACTTTGCAGTTACAGATGGTTAAATGGCACATACAAGTATTCAAAAGTGGGCAATAGCCACAACTACAGAAAGATTCCCCAATCAACTTTTAAAAATGGGTTCCTCTAAAAGAACTAAGCAGCACATGTTTCCCCCTGTATCCCAATATGGACATAGCCAATGTGATATCTTCATACTTGTAACTTCAACAGAAGACAGCTTGGCAGTGTGACCACATCTGAGCAAAGCCGGGACCAAATGGGTAAGGCAGGTTTTTCAGTGAACTAGTCCTCTAACAGTAACAGGTTCTCAACCACTCGTGTTTCTTAACCCTGGTTCTGGAGACACATTTGGCGTATACCCTGCTTTAACACTTCCCCTGCAGCTCTGAATGGGCTTGTTAATGAGCTGACAAGTTGAATCAGGTGAGTTGGATACAGGGAAAAAACTAAAACATGCCGGGCACTGTGCCTCCATGACCAGGGTTCAGAAACACCGCACTAGCTATATAGCATTCAGCCCAATACAACCCAGGCAACCCAACTTCCTTCAAGAGTTAAGTCAAAGCGACGCACTACAGCTATGTTTAAACCAGAAAACCTTACTCGTCTAACATTAACTCACGTTAACATTAAACTCATTTAAAGCCAGACAGCCTTACACGTCTGCAAACATTACTACATCCCAGCGTTTTAACGCTATCAGCCGATAGCTAACAGGCTACACCGCTAGCCTTCAGTTTATCGAGCAAAACACATTATTTTCCCAACCAAAAACAACCCAAACGTAAGTACAATTGTACTTTGGTGTAGTTAAAACCCAAATACGTGTGAATGAAATCTATTTTTTATTAAAAACAGCCCGGATGGTTGTGGATTAATGAGAGACCTTTGCTTCGCGATACTCACTGTGCAGGACGAGCGTCGGAAAGGAAGGAGAAGGGGACTCTGGGTAATACAAACACTACATCCGGGTCATCACACCGGGGAAACGTTAGCTTTTTCCCTTTATCCGCTCAAAAACTTTGAGCTTCATATACTAGCATTCTGTAGCACCAACTCCAAACCCAGCATACATATAAACATTCAATATATTATACTGAATTGATATTATATATGACATTATTTAGTTTTTGAGAGTTGACTTCAAGCGGAGGCGACTCGGACTTCAACTCCCATGGTGCACCGTGCTACAATGTCTGCCGTTCAACCGTCGCTTTGGTTTTGAAGTGGAGGCGAGAGTTTTGTTTAGTTTTTAGTCGAATTTTTGACTTTTTATGTAGTTTTTTGGCTTTTGTCCGTATTATTGATGTTCACTTTTCAGAAATGATGTACTGACCAGTCGCCGACGGTGAAGGTATCCGTTCTCAATGAAACCCGAACCTGAGGTAACGTTGATCTTGGTTAGCTTAGCATATTCCTCTCAGCTGTGGTCGTGTGTTTGGTCGGTTTAGTACAGAATAGATGTAATTTTAGTATTCTCAAATATCATACTCCTATTAACGAGAGTGTGCTGTCAGAAACGACTACACGACTGTCACGAAGCTGAGATGCTTTGTCGAACTTTTTGTAGCACCTTAAATGGTGATGGAGCTTCATTCCGAATGTATTTAAGGTGGACTGGATGATTCGACTAAGCTTCGTTCAGATGTTTAAGTCTATCATTGCGGAAAATGTGCGTCTATGTGACTGTGTTATTCTCTGCATTATTGTGGCATATTGTTTGGGCATTTAATTGAGCCAGTAACTTAATGGGGTGGACATTTGCTGTGCCACCTGCGTTACTCTCTGTGGATGAATATAGAAACCAAAGCCATCCTCTCCACCAAAAAAAAAAAAAAGCAGCAGGACCTGTATGATTTGACACGGGTGGTAGTCTAAAACCACACTGTATTTAAATACTATTACTAAAATATGTAATGACTCATTAGAAGTAATATTACATAACTGGAGACCAACACTGTTGAGTGTAAAAGCTTTAGGTACAAAAACTCAAAAAGGACTCTTTAGTACGCCATGGTGAAATGTGATGTACATGCTTAGTAGATTCTCACTTTCTCTTGCATTCAACTAAGTCTATAAAATTGACCTTTTTTTCTAGTTTTCCCACTATATCGCCAAACTTAACAGGAACATAAATATATATTTACACCAGATTAACTCATTTATTCTTAGATTATCTGTTTTAAAGACTATAGATTATCACTCTTTAGATTACAAGCACATTGCAAAGCTCTTTGCTATGAACCCATTTTTAAGATCGGTTCTGATCTCACAAACATAACGGTTCACATTCACATAAGTGACACAAATCTGTCATTTATCTGAACGAACCAGCGTCTTGAAACGACACACATGTGTACATCCAAATCAGTCATGTAATGTGAATGGATTATGTGCATCCTGAACACCAAATAAACAATCAAGATTTCACTGCTAAGATCATATACTCTGAGTAGCACTTTGTGCTTTTCCACCGTTTACTGCCTTAAACTTCACATCTGGCTCTGATGACACATTAACACTGGATGATGGTACATATCTGATCCAGAACCACATAGACAAGTGATGTTAATCTGACGTTACAAGTTTTTTAAAACATGTGCACCCAGCCCTAAAAAAAATAAAATCAGGTCTGTGTCACATTAGAGTTTTACTTAGATTTGAGTGATTTCTGCCTTGTAAGGTGAACATAGCCTAACTGTTTTATATTTATTTTAACAGTTATAAACAGCCAGAGAGAAATCATGACACTGGCACCCAAAGAACTGTCCAACCTGCTGGGCATCATCTCGGAGGAGGCCTGTGGAAACACCTTTGAGAGCCTCTCCAATGCCTTCCATCACTGTTTTGGAAAGGCTGAGCACTTCCGGGTTGGCTCTGTGCTGGTGATGCTGCTCCAGCAGCCGGATCTGTTGCCGAGTTCACCTCAGCGCCTCACAGCTCTTTATCTGCTTTGGGAGATGTACCGCACCGAGCCGCTGGCCGCTAACCCCTTTGCAGCAGTTTTCGCACACCTGCTCAATCCTTCGGCCTCTGGGGAGGAGCAGGAGAAACCTCTGTCAGGTATGAGTGAAACGATAAGTTTGTCTTTATGAAAATTACACTTGACCAATGTGAAATTTGAACTGTTGATACTAATACAGCTTATTAAAAGCTTATTATAATAAAGCATCAGTGATTTCTAAAACCATCAGTTTATTCAATTTATTGTCAGTTTATATTTTAATTTATTTTTATATATCTATTTTATGCACATACTCAGTAGCATTGGCTGATAATAGTAATTTCTCAGTTGTTACTGTCTTAAATAGCAGCAATACAGTATACTGTAACTCATTTACATTGTAATGTTACATTTTCCAGGTTTCCTTCCACCCATCACACACCCAGAAAAGTTTTTTCTCTCTCAGCTGATGCTCGCTCCACCCCGGGAGTTATTTAAAAAGACACCGCGACAAGTCTCCTGCATGGATGTGGGTTCTGCACCACAGGCTATTGACATCAGCGGGCTGCAGTTGGCCCTCGCAGGTGAGAGAGAGTTTAGCATGTTTACATCTGGAGAATTAAGATATATATGACAAGCAGCAGAAGAGTTTTCAGTAAAAAGGTCTTCTTTTTTGAGTATGTGCATGTTTGTGTGTTCTAGAGCGCCAGTCAGAGCTGCCCACTCAGAGTAAAGCCAGTTTTCCCAGCCTTCTCAGTGACCCTGACCCAGACTCCTCCAACTCAGGCTTTGACAGCTCTGTGGCCAATCAGATTATAGAGTCCTTGGTAACTGGACCACGTCCTCCACTGGAGAGTAAGTGACCTGGGAGCTTTTACAGTCTTGTCCAAGTTAACTGCCACACTGTTTTCATTTTACACGGCATGTGTTGTTACACAAGAACTGTTTTCAGCATTGTAGCGGATATACACAAAGGTCATCAGCAGAAAGCAATTAAGTACAAGTGTACAAATACATTTTTTTCAAAGTTAATTTCACAGAAATAGCCAAACTTGTAGAATAGAGATGGTAAAGATGAATAATAAATTACGACACTCTTGGTTTTGTTTATCTCTCCCATAAACTACTCAAATGTGCATGTCAGATTCCTCCTCAGAAAAGAACAACCCCCACAATGCAGTTGGAAGCAGCATTGTTTTACCATTGTCCTGCTAAATCAAAAGTCTGTAGTTGTTGGAGAATCTCTGATAGACTTGCTTGTGATTTCCAGCACTGAATGACATGACAAACATGGATGATGGTGGCATTGTGTACCTTCCTTATTATTTCAGTGTGAATGGGCTGAATGAGCTTCTCTAATCTGCTGTAGGCTGGGAGAGGGGTTATATGTAAATTCACTAATTTGCATGACATCACCAAAAACCCTAAATTCAAACCAGGCTAAAGCTTAGTATCCATTTATGTACTGTATGATCTGGGGAGTGAACAGCACATTTTGAGGTTTACATACATTACAAAAATGTTGTATAAAATAAATAACCAGTGTTTTTAATTATGTGCCATTTTTAATTTCGTTTTGCCGAACTGTTTAACCTATGTTAATGTGTCTGGTGATTTTGCCCAGGTCACTTTCGTCCAGAGTTTATCCGGCCGGCTCCTCCCTTACTGGTCTGTGAGGACGAGCTGGCATGGCTGAATCCATGTGAACCAGAGCACCGTGTGCAATGGGACCGGTCCATGTGCGTGCGCAACGGCACAGGTGTCGAAATCAAGCGCATCATGGCCAAAGCCTTTAAAAGCCCACTGTCCGCACCACAGCAAACACAGGTAATACATTTAACACCAAACCATCATCAGTCCTGCTCACTGTGGCTATGTTAAAACAGCAGTATTAATTTTGTAACTTTTTTTTTTTTAATTGGTAAATATTGGTTAAATCATAGTAAGTATTTAATTTATAGTTTTTTTATATTACTAACAAGAAATCCATATTAGTTTTTTAAAAATGTTATAAATAATAAATGAAAAATGAGCCAGTGGATAAAGTGATTAACTATGTCCTGTTTGTGTTCCGGTCTCTTCTAAGCTGCTGGGTGAGCTAGAGAAGGATCCAAAGCTGGTGTACCACATTGGCCTGACGCCGGCCAAACTGCCAGACCTGGTAGAGAACAACCCCTTGGTTGCCATTGAGATGTTGCTGAAACTCATGTCCTCCAGTCAGATCACAGAGTACTTCTCTGTGCTGGTCAACATGGACATGTCCTTGCACTCCATGGAGGTGGTCAACAGGTACAACTCAGCCTTGTAGCGCTGCTTTATGTTCAGGTTCGACGGGATTCACAAATGGTAAAACAGCAGTTAGGGAAAAGGAGCAGTGGAGCAGTGGGTATGAGGCCCTACCAGAAATGTAGAGGCTGTTACTGTAGCAACGAGGGAGCAAATTCTCTATGAAAACACTTGATATGGTGGATAACTGGGGTCTATTTGTCCATTTTGATCTTCCTAAAGAACCTTTCAGTGCATGATTTAAAAGAAAACAAATACCTGATGAGACAAAAATAACATTTTTAAAGTTTGTAGAACCGTCACGTCATGTAAAAGTTTAATGCCAGTTTATTTTTTTTCAAAGATCTGTGTGCCCAAGAAGAATTCATTAACTTGTAAGATTGTTGGGTCTTTCTAGTGATATCATGAATTCCCATGACATTTTTTACACTTAGTGACATGACATTTTGTAAACACTTAGTGTAACACGTATTTACACTTAGTTTCTGCTAACAGACTTTCTATCAGCACTTCAGTTCAGTTTTTTAATGTGCGTTTTTGCTGTGGGCAAACTTGACCTTGAAAAACCTGTAATTATTATTCTTATTTTGAGATCTAGTTTTAGATATATTCACTTTATTGTCTTTTTGCTGTGTGCCAGGTTAACCACAGCAGTGGATCTTCCTCCTGAGTTCATCCACCTTTACATCTCCAACTGCATTTCCACCTGCGAGCAGATCAAGGACAAGTACATGCAGGTTAGACTTTGCAATCTTGGCAAAGATAAGTCTTTTGGAGTGCATTGCTTGTGTTGTTTACACTTCTACAGCTCTGATACTTGTAATCAGCCTGAAACCTTATTAGCTAATGTGCTTAATTGTATTAAAGAGGAATACCATGTTTCTCCTCTGTATTATACCTGACACCACAGCATTGTTTGCATGGATCCAGGCCATGTATCGTCTGATATTTAAAGCTCGTTGTAAACATTAAGGACAGGTGTGAAGGGAAAGTGCAGACTTATGGCACCTGCTGGTAGATGTTTAAAACATTTTGCTGTCATTTTGCAAGTGCAGAAGCTAAAATACTGCAGATTGTATATATCTATATTTATCTGATATAATTAATCTGAGCTAGGTTGCTGTAAAACTTAAATAGAAAAAAACAGTCTAATTTGAATATGAGTTTCATCATCCATGAAGCAGACTTGTTAGTACTGATGTTAATGCATTTCTCTGTCAGTTAGTCATTAAAAATATTGACATGGCATCATTTATAACTTAATACAGAGTCAACAACCTGTAGCTGCTTCCAATTCCTTGTTAACCTGTGCTTTGAAAACATTTGGCACCACCTTTCTTTCTCTGTAGTGGGTTTATTCATGCAATCTGCTGCCTAGCTTGTGCTTGTCCGATGTTCAAGGCTTTGTCTAGACAGGCGGCTCAAGTTACATTTTTGCATAGTTAGTTTAAGCAGGAAAGATTCTCTGCAGTCAGAAGATCAAAAGGCCGGATGAAATCTTGCTTCTTTTATTTGTATTTCCATTTTCACATTTGGATGTGGTTTCAAATCTCTGGACATACAAATCAGTTCAATCCTGTCAGATAAAATGAAAAGTTTTAATCCTCTCATTTCCTTCCTTGCTGTCTCTTCCAGAATCGTTTGGTGCGTTTGGTTTGTGTGTTCCTGCAGTCCCTCATCCGGAACAAGATAATTAACGTACAGGACCTTTTCATCGAGGTACAAGCTTTCTGCATCGAGTTCAGTCGGATCCGTGAAGCTGCCGGACTCTTCCGCCTCCTCAAAACACTTGACAATGGGGAGACCCCCGCAGAAGGCAAGCCTGCCAAATAGTGACTATTGACACTCCCTGAAGTTAAAACTTGTGCCACATGGACCTTAACTCTTCCACCATGTCACCAAACCTGTTGACACAGTCAGGTTAAACCTCCCTCCCTCCTGTTTTTTTTGGGGGGGGGCAGGGGGGGCTTTGGTTTCCCTTTACGTTGAATGGTCCGAAAGGAATCGTCCGAAATTACTTGGAAAAAGACTACAGTAATGTAAAAGTATAAAATAACAATTGTTTTATCGTTCCAACAGTGCTGATATGAGCCCTTCTGAAAAACCTGTACTGAATTAGCCGCTTAATTTCAGAATTTCGTTTTCTTTTAACCCGAATGTTTATTTCACCATCTCAGCATAAACTTGGCATTTGTGAGCTCAAAAGAAGCTAAACCTGTAAAAAATAAAAAAAGAAAGAGAGAAAGATTAATGGCACAAAATGAAGATATAATCATTCCCTTTGTAATTTAGCCCCCTCTCACTATAAAATCCCATCTACCTGTATTAAGTGTGTTTTGTTTTTTTCTAAAAACTTTCAGCTTCAGCAAGTCAACCTTTATTTTAGAGAAAGTTAGGTCATTTGTGGTCTTGGTTTTTGTGTCTTGCAGAAGCCTATAGAGCACCAAAGCAACCGGTTTTCTTCTGTCTATTGTTTGATAAAAGACTGACCATAATTTAAAACCCATCAACATATGGTGATTTTAATAGCCTGGGCGATAAAAGGACTTATCCAAGTAAGCACAGAACACAAATAAATTACATTCTATAGAATCACGGAAACACAATGTTGCCAGTGGTTTTACTGTATGCATTGACAGGTTTTGACTATGATCAATGACCACTGTAAATGTGGAACATACACTCATCATTTTATAAAATAGTTGCACCCAGAAGGAATAAACTGACAGGAATGAAACTTGGTGGGTAGGCTTGATATTATGGGATATGCAAATGGATCCAGGAACCGGTGGGGTCAATACTACCATAGGATGCTGTTGGTGGCAGTGGATAGAATGCACGCCCCCAGCATACATGAAAAGAGAATTGTCTGGCATTCAGAGGACATACAGCAAGCAGTGATGTCCTCCATGAGTCATCCTGTGTCGGCACCATTGGCAGCATTGGCAACCACTGCTGCATGACTACGTGTACCAGGACCGCTACAACCACTGTCCTTACCACGTCAGTGTCTGCAATGATGTCGTGCCAGACTGTCATGGAGTGACTCAGAATTGTAGAGAGTCTTCAGTTATCTTCAGTAATGAATCACGCTTTTGTCTTGGTGGAGATGACCAACGAGCCCATGTGTAGAGGCACCGTGGTCAGCGCCAAGACAACCTCCACTCCTACCACACCATCTGCAGGAACTGTGCGAGAATATTCAAGCTGCATGGGATGGATTATCACAGGACACCATTAGGAACCTCTACAGCTCCATGCCGAGATGTCTGGCATGTTGCCCAAGGCCATACTGAGAGACACTCATTCTGTATGTGAAGCTCAATAAAAATCGTCCATGTCAGTCTAAATTTATCATTTACTGTTCCTGGTAACCACCTACTTTCCGAATAGAGTTGCAGTCTGACACTTCCTTTTGGGTGCAGCTATTCTTTTAATGATGTGTATATATTTATGAAACCACTTATGACCTAATGCACTTTATATGGCCCAACCTTTTTGCTTATCACTGTCATAATGACAAATTCAGTGTTTTATAGCAGTTTTTGAATAATTCCTAGAATTTTTTTATTTTTATTTCAATAATAAGCTTGGGGTGCAAACTGAAATAAATCAACTTTTACAGGTACAGTTTGTGAGATCTGTAGATTAAAACATCCTAAAATGAACTAAAGTTATTGACCGAATGGGAAGAAATGACTGTTTTGATGGCACATTAAAGATGTCTGTGTGTCATGTTGCAGATATCTACTGAAGTTAGCATGCTAACCCTGGCTCTTTGTACCTCAAGCGGTGATAGTGAGTCACTGATCTTTTTGTCTTTCATGTTTGAAGGTCCTGCTTCCATTTAAGAACAGGTAGACAACGAAAAGAAGACTAAAGAGAACAATGGCTAAAGCTTTTGGCAACCGACCACCGCTGCCCACACCCAGAAAGAAACCACATTCAGCAGTAAATAAAAAAAGTGATTTAAATAGAACAAAGGCAAGAATTAACCATGGAGTTGCTTTCCAGCGCTGGAGACACACTTGGTGAGTGGAAGAGAAAAGTTTGTTGCTGAACTTGTAACATTTCTTTTAGGGAGGAGGATGAACTGTGTACAAGCAGCTGACAGTGCTAGTCATCTTGTGATGAAGGAAGGTGAATAAATGCAAGAACAGTTGTCTTGACCTCAATCCCTGTAAGCTTTAGTAGTATGAACTGCTTGGAGTCAAAGCAAATCAACCTGCAAGCTACCTAATCTCTAAGTGTTACTGCAGAGGAGCTGAGAAGGTAAAGAGTTTAATGACCAATGATGCCATTAAGGCATGTTATTAATCCTTCACGTTGTTTATTGGACCTCCCTGTTGTATACTTAATGGAGAGCACTATCATCAGGTAATTAAATGTGACCTTTTACTTTTAATCATGCAACGCTGTTGGTTGGTTCCTGTTTGCTAGCAGCCACAATACATGCACAGTAGCAGTCAAGGAGTCGCACGCTGGTTTTAGTAGAAAACTATCAGGCTTTATTTTTCTCCGGACTTCAAAGACAAAAACCCAACTTGTACACTGATCACGGAAATAGCACACTCTACCTCTTTATGATTGTTACTGCACATGAGGCGCCATTTTTTAGCTTCCCCAGGTCCCTATTATAGCCTGGTTATCCCGATAAGGTCATGTTAGCATTGGTCAAAGCTAATGTTAGCAATCACAGAGCAATCACAAAGGTACAAAAGAACACTGTCCTTTCCAGGCCTGTGATTTCCAGGCCTGTGATTTCCAGGCCGGCTTTTCTGATAAACTGGCTAGAGTGTAGAAATGAGCAAAAACATATTGTAAAGTGGTAGGCAGCCAATTCTGAATGGTATTTCCCTCTGGTCTCGATCACGGGAACTTCCTCAGCACTACACTCTCTTCATGCCTCGGGCCATGAGGCAGGCGAACACGGTCATCACCATTTTGGGCTTGACCTCCACTAGATCCTCTGGAAGTGCGTACACCCGAGCTCCGATCTTTCTTGCCATGGAGATCGCGTACCTAGAACCAAACAGCAATAAGCATTAGTTTCTTCTCCTAGCTTAATAAGTGTAATGTATTGTTGGCCATGGCTAAGATTTCGGAGCAGTGTAAATAGATTTATCAGTGTTTTGCCCACAACAAAAAGTTTGGAATCAGTGTTTTCAACAGCATAAAAGTAAGAGTGGTATAAACTGGTTGTTATATGCTTGTCTTGGGCAGCTTGACATTTCATAGATCACAGATAACTAGCAAAAAAAAAAAAAAAAACGATATTTTTAAAAATTAATTTGTTAATTAACATTTATCAGTATTTAAAATGTGGGGAACAACTCTCAAGGCAAATAACCAGACAAACAAATTACATAAATAGAAACTGATGGTATATAATCGTTTGATTCTTTTCTTTCTTGTTGATTTTTGGTAAGAGGTCATATTGTCATTGTTAAAAGAAGCAATATATGAGATTTTAAAATGAACTAAAACTATCAACAGAACGTGAAGAAATCGGATCAGAATTTTCGTCCTGTAGAGACGAACGTCTGAAGCTAGCACGCTGCTAGCCCTAACCCTTAGTGTCTCATAATACTGGCTGGTAAGGAGCGAAGGTGGTGATTATCTGGTCATATGTTGCCTCCTATTGTTTGGAGAATGAATTCGGCAGGTTGCTTCATCTTGCAAATTGCTCCTTTAAACCCACTGAATAAATTCATATCGCATATAAAGAGAAATAGTGTATCTACATTAGCGTGGTGCTGGATGATATCTTGTTACCACTGTTCCAGATTTATTATATACTATATATGTTTTATAAAAATTGTCAGCTTCTCAGTCGTGCACATGTTTAATTGAATGACACCTTTACTTTCATTTTGCTGCAGTGTTTGCTATGAATGAGCACATTTGTGGGCGGAGCATGAGCTACTATACAGTCCATCAGAAAACGAATATGCTTTAAATATGGAATGCTAACGGTTGTGCCTCCGTTACTATAGAAGTACGTTCCGACACTAGCAGCTTGTTTACTGCATGACTGAATTAGGACACCATTCTGTTCTCAGTTCATCTTAAAGGCTCAAGATGTGTGAGAGGGTCACAGGCTGGTCATGGGAACTTACTTGGCATTGTTGAGTTTCTCGTCGTCTGAAAGATCTTCTGCCTTGACCAGATCGTAGCGGATTGAGCCAGGCTGGATGGCATCGATGAGGTCCAGAACTGGCATGCTGCTGCTTATGGATCCATCCTGCACAAGCACAGATCCAAAATCAACACTATATCTCACCTCAGTTTGCAACCATCAGAACTGTGGTTCCGTATCTTTGCCCCTTAAATGCATTTGGCATAGTCAGCATCCACATGAGTGCGATGAGCTGGATATGGCACCTTAAATCCTGAGATGGTCTTTTTGTCGGCTTCTCTGAGAGTGGTGTTCACCCAACTGACAATGGTGTCGTCGTTGACCTTCTGCCCATCCCCGAGGTCCTCCAGGATGTTCAGAGTGTACCTGAAGAGCCGAGTACACAAAGACTGTCAGTACCATTTGAGAGCAAGCCTTTCAAAAAAAAAAAAGTTGACATTGACTGATTGGTTTGAATGGCGAGCCTCTCTTTTCCCCGTACCTCCTCATAAGCTGCCAAAGCAGGGCGAGAGTGAGTGTGCGGTTGCCTTCATTTAGATCCTGTCCAGCGATTCCCACCAGAGAGAACTTGGCCTCCTTCTTTCCTAGCTCCACTGCGTAGTTACAGTTCTCCAGCTGTCAGACAAAACCCAATATTTATAGAGTGCTGAGCATTATACTGTTATTATAGAGGGGTTAGAGATAGGCATAATCTTACCTTCTTCATTTTGCTGCCCAGTTTGGGGTATGGTGGCTTGTTCACTTTGTCCCAGTCTACAGGAACCTTGATCTTCTCATAGAGCTGGAAGATGATCAGGGCATCATCCAGGTCCCTGTAACACACAAACTGGTTTGTAATGCAAAGCCTGGATCATCAGTTTTCGTCTTATAGAGTCAAGGTTCTTAGACACATCTAGGGAAGATGCTAACATCCAGTTGAGTCAGGTGCATTTGAGCAGGGAGGTCACCAAAGTGAGCAGGAGTGAAGGGTAAAGAGAGGCATCTTACCCGTAGAGGTGGTTGACGCGGGGGTTCACGCCCAGAGAGTTCATCCAGTTACGGAAGGTGCGCTCCTCTCTGGTCTCACCTGCCCAGGAAAAGCAAATCGGTTAGATGGCAGTACAGCCGGCATAGCCAAGGCCCATTCTGAGCTTAGCTACTCTATACCTAAAGGCGGCTCATTACGGCAAAAATGAAATATACTTCAGCAGCTTGATATCACAATATTTAGTTTTGATTTGTATTGAATATCTCATATAATGAACTGAACTTAATCTAACCAAACTAACAAATGATAGCCTCTGTGTTATGAAACACTTTTTAAGGAGATTCTTTTTAATTACAGATATGATCAGGGATGCATACTGTGGAATATGATGACACCATAATCTTGATAACATAAATATTGTCATGTTGCCCAGGCCTGTCTATATTTTTTTAGTTCTGTATTTCAATGGTGCTAATTTTTTGATTCATGTTATTTTAATAGGCAACTGTTTTTTCATTTACAGATTTAAAATAGCCTTTTAAGAGCTAATAATGTTGGATATGTTTCACATTTACTGGATAGAAAAGGCTAATTATAAGAAGTGAACAATAAAGAAGGGGCCTTAAAAAATAGAATCAGAAACAGCCATAAAAATGCATTGAAGTGTCTCTAGTAGTACAGTTGCAGACTAAATCCATAGCCTGTTTACGCAACATTTAGGATCAACTAGGACAAAAACACAAATTTTAAAGCCCCTACAGTACATAAGCAATTTCAGTGCTGGGAGCTCACCCTCAATGGAGCTCCAGTCGATATCCTGGTTCTCTGGCTTCTTCAGGGCAGGGTATTTGTTGAAAAGGTTGGCCACGAAGGCCAAGTTGAGCTTAGGGTTTCCGCGGACCACATCAGTGGGCATGACAAACTGACGGCAACCAAGACGGTCGGCCTGGTCCAGCATGCACTCAGCTCTCTTGATGTCGTCTTTCTCCTGCAGGTGGGGGACAAATGTAGAACAGCAAACGTTTACCATTCTACAAGCTCTCGTAACACAGTATGTCCACTATGTAGCCATGCAAGTCCCTATCGTAAGTCACTGCCCAGAGAAATACAAAATGCCAAGTTTACAGAAAAGAGCAAAAACTTTTAATTCTAATGCAAGTCTATGGAACCAGACTTTTACCCAAGCCAAGCCATTTCTGTCAGTCCAGCTTTAATGAAATTCTCACACAACATAAACGGCAGCTGTTAAAATGATGCATAAAAGTAAAAATTGACAAAAATGGAGATACATGGTTTTGATTGGACAACAACAATATTAGCAATCAACCACAAAATCACAAAGATCGCATAAATAGTTTGTAGTGTCTGCGTAGTGATGAATGGGTTGCACTTGCTGCACATGCAGTCTAACCGGTGGCTTGTCTGATGTTTCAGACTAAGCAGAGTTCACCATATAACACAGAGTGGACAACATGTTACCAGGGAGGTTTAGGTAAGAATTAGAAGTTGCATAAACGTACATAGCTAATCTCTCCACTAGTAGGCTCTGTGTGCATAGCCACCTCAGAATAAATCATCCCTGGCTGGCCAGTAATTCAAAAAATACACTGGACAGATGCAGGCTAGCACTGATCTTGATTTTGAATTCGCTTTTTGGAACATTTTTACTTCTTAAATTAAGACTTGTCAACTAGTCTACATAAATAACAAACAACCTAGTAAACAAACCAGTTCCAGTTGCAGATCATGAAAGAGAGTGATCCACTCACCCTGAGACCAGACATGTCAATGGTGATGGGTGGGATGCCCTCCTCTTCTCCTTTTGGTGACACCTGGTTCAGGATGTTGTAATAGGCCTTGGAGTCCTGAAAACCGGCAGAAAAAAAGAGATTTGCTGATCAAGGCCAAACTCATTCCTCATTGACGTGGTACACTTACAACTGAAGATCTGATGCTTGTAGTGTGTCACTACAACAGACAAACGTATGGCGTGCTTCTACATTCAAAGTACTTTATCTGTTCAAGTCTATTAGACTGGTTATATATGCAGGCAGGGGCGTAGCAGCAAATTCTGGGCCCTGTACACTCTCAATGTCAGTGGGCCCCTATCCATGCCAGTACACGAGGAACATGAGCAAAAAAAATGGGCCCCTCTCCCTACTCGGGCCCTGGGTAGTCAGGTCCACTTTTCCCCCCACTACCACGCCCATGTATGCAGGTGTTTCCGGGTATTCATACCTTAATATCGGAGCTGAAGTTGTTGATCTTCTGGCAGCCGGCCTGCTCCAGGTGGTAGTTTGCCCATCGCAGGAGCAACTCCTCAGGAGACAGCTTCATGAGGTCCTCCAGACTTTCACCATCTCTCAGCAAGGCAATCAGAGCTACACACAGAAACTCAACTCTTAGACTTTTGTACACCACTGATTTTGCAATATAACACAATGTGATGCACTTTTTTAATGTTTCCTTTTAATGTTATACAGACGCAGTATGGTATGCGGCAAAGTTACAGATATCAGCCATAACATAGTAGCTCTACAATTACAGACTGTAGTCCATCTGATGCTATGTATACCTTTGTGTATGTATACCCCTTCTTCCCTGTTCTGGACCCCACAGGACCACCACAGAGCAGGTACTGTGTGGGTGGTGGATCATTCTCAGCACTACAGTGGTTCTGACATGGTGGTGGTGTGTAAGTGTGTGTTGTGCTGGTGTGAGTAGATCAGACACAGCAGTGCTGCTGGAGTGTTTAAACACTGTGTCCACTCACTGTCCACTCTAATAGACACTCCTACCTTGCTGGTCCACCAGTTTGTGTTGGTCATCCTCTAGTCCTTAGTCAGTGGTCACAGGACGCTAGTTTTGGTTGGTGGACGATTTTCAGTCCAGCAGTGACACTGAGGTATCCAGCAGCACTGCTGTGTCTTATCCACTCGCACCAGCACAACACACTAACACACCACCACCCAGGGCTGCGAGCCTTCCTGGGTTGGAACTGTATTATATGAGGCTCTATTATAATGAATAATTATCTATCTGTAGTTATATTGCAGTTATAATTATCTATTAAAATGACCTAAGGGTCACTATTAAGTCTCCTAATCTATCACACATTAACATTTGAGCAACTCCCTGAGAGACAGTTGTATAGAAGGACTGATGATCGTCGGGTACTGTGAAGGCCAGAAACTAGCTAAGTAGCTAACTGTGTCTGCTCACTTTACCTTCATTCCTGCTGATCTCAATGTCAGCCAACAGGCCGATTTTGATGATCTGCCACAGCAGGCCCAGAACCAAGTGCTGCCTGCCCTCCTTCAGATCCTCTGCGCCAATATTCACCACATGGCAACCAATAGCAGAAGACGAGTTCAGAGCCAAGTTCAGATTTTCCTAAAAACAAAACAATCAAAAACCTGATTAAAGAATGTTTGGGTGTTCACAAAACAGACACTTCCTTATTAGACTGCCTTGTGCTACTTCTGCAGCTGCACGGTTTATCAGTCCCCATCCGCCCCATTCAATCATCATTTCTCAGTTCAGTCTCACTAGACTGCTGTTGACCAGCCAAGGTAAAGCTACAAGGGAGGGGTTTCTGATAAAGTGGCCAGGCAATGTAAAACTTTTAATGTTTGATTGTATTACAGATGAACAGTCTCCATTGGTTCGGTTACCTGAATGGTGAAAGGGGTGAGCTTCTTCTTATTGATGGTTCTCTCGTCGATGGTGTCAGGGACGGACAAGTTGATCATTTTACTGTGTAAAAAAAAAATACAAATAATTATTAAATATATAACAAGTATATAACCTGCTCTAGGAAGCAGGAGGATGAGAACTCATTAACCCAGGGGTTTCCCAGTCCCAGTCATGGTGACCCCAGAGTGCATATTGGTACATCACTTTTCTATTGTAATCAGGTGACCAGACATTTCTGTTTGGTGGGGACGGTCCCCGTTTGGTGCTGTCCCTGGAAATGTCCCCATTTCTAACTGTCAATCAAAACAGTGGAAAGTACAAGAAAGACCTGCAGCAGAGCAGGCGGGCAGACTTCTGGTACTGGCCAACAGAGAGGTCTGCTGCTGTCTACTTACTATTTCTACCACTTGCCTAATTTTAGAGAACACCTCTGCATAAAACTACACTAGAAGCTAGTGCGTGTCAAGTGAGCCCACAACATGACCACAACCCAGGGCTTAAAAGCTGGGGTGGTTTACAGGACTTGAATTGTACTACCAGGTAGCTCTGATTTGTAGGAGGATACAGTCTGCTTGACTGTACAAATAGCACATCACTTTTTGGACTGTGTCACTTTTTCAGCCATCCATATATAACATACTGCATGCCTCTGCTGATAGCGGCCATCTCTGTCTCCACAGAATTGGAGCCCAGGGGTGTGTTCAGGCTCTGACTATCAGGTTAACGTCACAGGTCTCATTACTGCCAAAATATCGAACATGATTATGAATGAAGGGCTTATACACCCACTCAATCTGTTGTGCCTTATCTCTGCCTAAGCCACCATATTTTTAAAACGTATAGTTGTGCCTCAAAGATCTAAAGTGTAACTGTACAGATTCCGGTTTTCTGACAGTGTGGGGTCGCTAGCATCCGCTATCAACTAATACATTACTTTCTATGCATGTCTGGAACTTTGCCTTTACATGACTTCTTTAGCTGTTGTAAATGATGAATATTCAACTGCTAAAAATGATGTGGGTGTGCGGGTACCAAAGGACAATGCCGTCTCCTACTGCTGTGAACAGGTCGTTTGAGCTGGGGTCCATGGGCAGGAGATGTTTACAGTCAGCATCTTTCTCCAAAGCTTTGTTTATCCAGTTCACGAAGGCGACCTTCTCCTCCTCTACATACACGTATACAGAGAGCGGATATGTAAATGTTTGAATAACACTGGTCAAAGGCATGCATAGCTGATTTTTTCAGTTTCTCAGTAAAATATTCTTTCTATAAGTTCTTCTATAAGTTTTTTTTTTTTTCTTTGATTTTATATTCTTGTGTTACTAGCATTATAAACCATATATGATGGGGAAAAAGTAATGTGCTAGCACTGTAGGAGAAAAGACTTTTATTTAATTAATTCTTTCATTTAAATTGCTACTTTTATTTAACTATTAAAAATGTGCTATTGATTGACGTTAAAATCTATGTCTGTCAGACACATATTACTACAGTATACTGATTTTATTACAAACTTACAATCACAGTACAATATGCTGCTAAAGTTAGCATATAATATGTGTTTGTTCATGTTACATAATATTTTGTTGAGCAGCATTAGATCTCTTAACCGCATCTGCCTTACAGAAGTCTGTTTTTCTATCCTTTTGTGTACCATATGCATCATACACTTCACAAATACATCACATATCCATTGTAACTCCTGTCATTTATTATCTCAATTAACCTTCTATATTCTTTTAATGCAATTTACATGCACAAAGGCCTAGAATACTGAAACAGTGAGGTGGATTTGAGCAGTAATATGGTTTCATGTATCCCCTTACTCAGATTTCTTTCGCATTTCCCAGTCTACGTCTGGTAACCAAAACGGGAAATGGAAATTAGCGAGCAGTGTTCAAATTACAAGCTAGATGAAATGAAGGATTTAGATGATTTTTATTTTCAAGATAATGTGTGTTTATATTTTCAGGTTTTCAGTGACTTGTATTAACAGTATTGATTGGCCGGTTTCAAATGAGAAATCTTGTTATCTGCCTTATGTAGACCTGGAGTTTCCCTATTATCTGATTACCGAAATGCATACAAATGCTTTGATTGGATTACTGACAAATTCTGAGTTTCTGCAATTATTATATGCACACTCAGTGAGAGTATTCACATTTTCATATGTACCTTCTGTCGCCTTAAGCTATTGGTCAGCTACAGCTGTTTGTTAATATGTTACAAACCAAAAATATTACTTGTCCTAGCTATGTCTTAATATGGTGGAATTATGCCGATTCATTGTTATCTAATTAACTAACCATCAGTTTTCACAAACGAATAAGCTAGCACAAAACATGCAGCAAAGCCATCGGCAATGTAAGTTAGCTGGTACCCAGAGTTATACAGGTTTAAAAGGGCAAATGGGATTTTACTTTGTTTTAGTTATCGTACCTGAGTAGGAGTGCTGCGTGCCAGACTGCTCTGAAGTTCCAGCCACGGCACAGATGCCTTCTTTCTTATTGATGGCCTTCCTGAAAGTCTTTGCCACCTCTGAGCTCTTCAGACCATGGACTACCTGGAGTGATAAGAAAAGAAAGAAAGAAGTGTAAGTGAGCGTGTCAATGTGTATATGCACAAACCACCTGTTTCTTTGCTGATGCTGTGACTAAAGTCTAACAGTGCTTAGATGCAGGGGCTGGAAAGTAGAGGGTTCTAAGTAGAGGGTTCTAAGTAGAGGGTTCTAATAAGCTTTAATAAGTTGTATTAACTTAAAGTCTTCATTTCTGGTACCAGCTAAACTGTCTACATAGACTGAAGGCTAGAAGGCCCACCCTTAGTTTAACATTGCCCTTTTTTATGAGAGCTTTGGGTGACCTGTGACTGACCTTTACGAACTCATCAAATGTGATCTTGCCATCCTGGTTTTGGTCCATGGTCCGGCTGAGTTCCTGGACGATTTCACGGACGCGGTACCCTGGCAGTGGGAGGTTGGCCACCTTAAACAGCTCATTCAGCTCATCCGTGCTGATATAGCCATTAGCATCCACATCTGCAGGAAAGGTCAAAGTGATATGGTAATATTTATTGATATGTTGATATTTCTGCACTGCGTGTTCATTATTTAAAAAATTATATTGAAAAACGTATATTCCTGCACTAGCTGGTACATTATTAATAAACACACATTTAAAAACTTTTTTTATTTCTGCATTAGCCTGTATATTATTAAAAAGCTTACCCTGAACAACTTTTATATTTATGCACTAGTGCCTATATTATAAAATAGTTCATTATTTAATAAAGTATATTGAAATACTTTTACATTTCTGCACTACCGTGTACATTAACAAAATTCAAAATTCAATTCAACCAAAGTTGCTACAAATATCTTTACCAGCTTGTTCCACATTGCACATGGATAGTGCAGTTGACTGCATTGGCACATGCTTACCAACTTTGCTGAAGGCCTCCCTCAGCTCCTCCATCTCGTCAGTGGAAATCTGTTCTGCGGCCATCTTTGCTGCAAATCAGTAAATATGACCTATAATAGTGACACAGACATAAAGAGCTTTTGAGTTATTTGAGCTGAGTGAACAGACAGCCTTGACTTTTAACATGGCACTGCCATAGGATGCCAGATTACCAACAAGCTAGCCTGGTCAGAGGTGCGCTAAAGAACACTGGCAGTGGAGTCTGGAGAAGTGGAGTGATGAATCATGCTGGTGGATGACCGCTACCTTCTCAAATGTATAGTTCCAGTGGTGGAAAGTTTGGTGGAGGAGGAATAATGCACTGGGCCATGGCTTTGGGGCATGTAGTTCTAGTAAAGGAAATTTTAAAGCTACAACAGAAAAAATCTGATTCTCAAGACCTTTCCTGGGCACAAAGCAGGCAAAGTCGGAAAAGCTTGTTTGGCCTGCACTTCCCAACTAACCTCATCCCTGCCAGCATCTCTGAAGATGAACTGGAATGCCAACTGCATGACAGGCTTCGTCACCCAACTAGCTGACCTCTTTACAGCCTTGGTCAAACAAAGTTTTGCAGTTGGTGTCAGACAAACATTGCTGACAGAAAAATGTCTGTGCAATTAGCAAGCTAGCTAACTCGCTAACCATAAACTGAAACAAAAAAAAAGGGAAATAATGATGATTCTACACTTGTGGTAGCATAAGACTGCACACTTATATCAAAAACCATTTAGAGAACTGGTGTGGCTGGTGGCTGTGGGTTGAATTGTTTGCAGCTGCCATTGGCCATGGAAGTAACGTCAGAGTTAGCAAGCTGGCTAACTTGTCTAGAAAAATCAATACAGATAGCATACAGGAAAACACAGATTATGTCGTAATGAGTGTTTCCTCGATTCAGAGGCCTCTAGCCTTTCTGCATGGTACTGAAGGTGTTTGCAGAAGGTCAGTATCTACTGATCTAAGACCATCTGTAGAAACATGAACAGGGACGGAATGAACTGTGCAAGATAGGCCAGTGAGAAAAGGTAATTTCAATGGTCAAAAGGTCAAAACCCCAAATGTTACAGGAAGCCACTGCAGGTCTTGAGCACCCTTTTCACCTCTGTTGTTATTAGGATTTGTGCTCCTGCAGTTTGTTTGGATGGGTTGTAGTGGACGGCTGTTTTCATAGGAAGCTCAGTAAGAAGACCATTACAGTGATCAACTCTGCTTGTAACATGCATGAATACATTTCTCTGAGTGGCTCTGAGATACAAATGAAAATGTGGGATAAAACAGAGTTCACTAGATTTAACCCATCTTCATCAAAGTTGAACTCAAGGTGAAATCATTCACTGGGGCCAATTCCACTGAAAATAATCTCATTTAATTTGCAAAATTGCTGCCAAATGCAAGAGTGACCGGGCTTTGATGTTGCTGTTACTATATGTTCATTTGTATGTATAAATTGGTATAATTAAGTATACTGGCATGTGAGTTACTAGCATGTCCACGAACTTACACATTTAGGTGTGCTAAGGTATATACAGTACTATATACAGTATTGTTGCTACTGGGAACTGGGAAAATGGTAACTTAAACAGAGTGGAAGTTGGTGTAAAGTGATTTTGGACCAATTTTTGTTGGCACATTCATTATAAAATTTTAACACAAGGTAAACTGTAACTGGACTAATTGTCACTTTTTGATAAATTGTCAGGTAAAAAACGACCCCAAAAGTTTAAAATCAATGAGCTCAACCAATTATATTAAACCAGAAAAATCTGAACAGCTTTGAGAATGAACTTGCAAAGACACTGACATCTACAGTGCCTCTTAATTTGAAAACTGACCTAGTCTCACTAATTGAAAAGCTATTTATAGAAATTTGGTGACACGAAATTCCAATAAATAAAAAAATATTATATATAATATATATATTATTTAATAACATTAAATTAATATTATTAGTAATATTTGATGTGTCCTAACTGTGTGTTACACTGTAAATTGTGAATAAAGCTGTAGTTCCTAGTTTTTCTATCTACACTGTACAAGTTATTACTGATATTACAATTATTATTACGACAAATGACCCTAAACTTGGTAAATACGCCATCTGAACGGCTCTCTGTCTAAAAAAGCTAATGCCAGTTTCATTTTTGTCTTCTCATAGTGTCCAGCTTCTTGGGAATATTGAGAATGCCCTCCTGTTATAAAGCCTTCTGTATTTGGCTATAACTGAATTAGATCTGCAGCTGGACACTAAAGCGAATGATTTTCATAATTGTATTTTATGTGAGATAATGCAATATGCTGCTACAGTTGATACCGTAGGCTTGCAGTTGACTTCATTTCGTCCCAGGTTCTGCACTAGTGAAAGAGTGAAGTTGGCCAACTTGCATAATGTAGATTTCATGCTAATAGCACTATGGGAACTTTTCTCTAAATATGTCCTGCTACGGGCACAGTGTCTCCTTTTAAGGAAAACCTTTTGCACGCAGTCAAAGCAGAACTGAAAACATTCCTCTTCTCTCATTTAGAGACACATTGCATACTGAGTCCTCTTGAGAAACCTTAGTTGGTTCTGTCTTCAGCAAAACCTTAAATACTAATAGTAACCTTACAGGAGAAGACAAACTATGTGAGTTTCTGTAAAGGCATTTTACTCCAGGTAATGTAGGCTACTTATACTGAACCATTTGTTGAACAAGCTGACTGCAATTGCTTTGAAACTCGTTAGCGTGAATCGTTTTCTCTTTTGTTATCCTCTGTCCATCCATCATTTCCTCTTTTTAGAATTAAACAAGCTGTGCCTTTAAGACTGGTATAAATAATACACCTGGGCTCTGATTGGTTGCCTTGTGTTGTGATTCATTCTAAGATGTCCAGGCTGGAACACTCCTTATAACTGGGGCTGAACTGCAGCAGGCTGCTATATGGGCATTTGTTCATTTTGTGACATCAAAAATATATAACTGATTGCTAACACAGCTTGGATTGAATGGGCTGAAGACTGGGCAGTGAATTTGGAAATGTTTATTTGGAAGTGTTTATTCTATATATCAAATTCTACTATTCTACGCTTTAGATTGGACCTGCCACTTTTCCAGGTAAATTGACCAAAGGCTGGATTCCATAAAGAGACTTTAGCCCAACTCAGATAGTAACAAACACAGTATTTCCTGTACAGTTTAATCTTTACCTCTCAAATCCCAATTGAATTGCATTTTCATGCTAATATTTAGTAACATGGACTACATAGTAAACTCAAGCTATTCTTAGCTTCTAGAATTCCTGGCCATGTAAGCACCATTTAACACTTATCCTAAAATTTGTTAATAATGAAATGCTCCACTCTTAGCAAAAACAGGTTCTGACTTTTAACAATCACTTTTTAAAAGGTTCTTTGAGAACTACATATTTCTCAGTTCTGTGCCCAGTATAACTATTAGGAACCCTTGAAGAATCTCATTCAGGGTGTTCTCCATGTATTTCTCTTTATTTAAATGAAAGTAGGTATGTTCCCATTGAAAGTCTTTCAAACTGGGCTCAGCTGAAGGCAACAGAGAAGGAAAGTAGAGTCTGCAACCGTTTCACAATTCAGTCTGCAATTCAGGCCGTGATGGATTTCCAAACTACCATGGTTCCTTTAAGCTTTGCGAAAGATCTCCGCTCACCAAATCCCTCAATGTTTTGTAATGGCCCGTCTCTGGAAGCAAAACTATATGATTACGTTTGTGGCAATGCAGTTCCTTTGTGGGCAGAAGTTCTGTTCCTCTCCCCTTGCCTCACTAGAGGCCTCACGTAACGGCACTCTTTTTTGTTTGACATGCAAATCTTTCCTGTTATAAAGGCCCACGTGTGTTTGTGGTCCTTGGTAATTACTCGGATAATAAAGGACGTTTGCATATTCCTGATAAAGCTGTGTTTTTCCACATTCACTGTAATCCATTAAAATCAGTTCAACTAGAAACCCTTATATGGTGAAGTTTATATGGTATATCTTTCATTCCCAAGACACTTAGTCATTTCAGCATGACTACTGACGCCTACCTCCTGAGCAGTTCCGCCTGCCTCGTGCACTCGCCCTCATGCTCTTAAAATGGAAAACTAGAAGGGCGGAAGCCATTACAAGCACTTTGTGGGTGATAAATTAATATTGCCACTGCAACATTAGCAGTTAGCCAAAGCATAAATTGCTGACATGCATTCATTTTAGGGACTAATGATAGCATGACGTTCTGTGTGATGAGACCTGTTCACTGGGGCCTTCAGGGGTCTATAGCATGGTACACGTTTAGCGACAGCTCAGAGGAAGAGATTCGTTCAAATGCAGATGTCAGGAGAAGCACGACGAGCGAAAGCTTCTGCTGCTGCTGCAGGGCTTAACCGCAACTTCCTGTTCCACTTCAACTGCACAGCAAAGCTTTACTTTACTACATGGTTCACTTGCCCATTGATCTAGATGAATAATCCACAAGATCTGGACCATAGCAAGGACAGGATAAAGCTAGTGATGCGTTTGAGGTGAGAAGTTTGGTGGACCATCGCAGAATAGCAGAGTACCTGATAGACACTGCACCAGTCGTCAAGAAAGTCAAGAGAAAACTTCAAACCATGACTTGAACCTTTAGATGTCAGTAGAAATGTACCAAGAACTCATCTTCACAAGTGCTCACCAGGCTAACCTCTACCAAAAGCATCCAACAGCCAAGAAATATGCTTCTAGATACGTAAGCCCTCAAAGATAGTATCAATGGACCCACTCTGGGGATCCCCAACCAACTGTCTCCCATCCACTCAAAGACCAACAGATGGACCAATTGGGCCAGATGGACCAAGGTAATCTCCTACCTGTTGAAGATGCTTGTGAGGGTTTCTGTCTTCTACCTCCTGAGTTTGAGTCCCCTGCACTCAGCTCTACACAGGGAGTGTGCAAGACTGAAGCGGCAACGACAGATCTAGTCAAATGAGAGAGGAAGGAAGTGACAGCCAGCGACACAGGAACGGTCTTGATGGCTTTATAAGGCAATCTGCTCATTTCAGCAGCAAGGTGATGCTTTCATAGTGCCATGGCTTCAAGAATCCAAATTTGACGTCTCAAGTAGATTGAGATGAAATAGACCAATTAAGACAATGGCAATGCTTCATTAAACCGGAACTATCACTGGCACACAGTGTATGTAAATTGCTGGAGCTTGACCTTGGACACACTAAGGGTATCTGTCTAGCTAGCTAACACAATATTCCATGTGAGACATCATGTCCACCTGTTCTCCTTCAGAATGAAAATTTAAAATATAGTTGAACAACTATGGACAACTACAAAAAGGATTCATCTGCACCACTTCCTAATTCTTCTTGAATATTTCCAGGTTAGGTTGGCTTTTCAGTCAGACGTTCCACTGTGATACTGAAAACCTAGTGTTAAAATAAATCTGGCGTTTGGCCAGGCTCAGATTTGACACAAACACCTTTCCATCCATGGAATCATAATAAAGTCACCCAGGTTACTACTTTTTCTCTGATTAAGTCCAGACCTACTCTACCTGATTTTCATATTAGCTAGGACACTGTTGGATCTGATGTCCGAGGGAAATGTAATGTAACAACTCTGTGTTGAGCTGCTAGCGAGCAATGAGGGGTAAAAAGCGAAATGAGAAAACTCACATCTCTCCACAAAGACAGCCATGTTGAGATGAAACAGCACAACAGCATCATTCACAGCTGCTGTGATAAAGCAGAGTCCATGTAATCGACCTCCAATAAACTCTTGGGGTTACTCTATAAAGAAGCTAGGGTCACAGTGTAAGTCTTCCAGCATTGGGCCTACAAGGGCAATTTAGCATCTTTGGTCTGTGGGAGGAAACCAAAGCACCCGGAGGAAAACCACACAGACACGGTGAGAACATGCAAGCTCCACGCAGAAAGTACCATCTACATGTACCATGTGCACTCCAGCCGGGAATCAAACCCAGGCCTTATCTGCTGTGAGGCAACAGCAATTAGTGCTTAGTTCAACGACACATATGTAGACATGTAGAGACATTTAGGCCTGTTCCACCTGCTAGCTAGATCTCCCCATCACACAACACTACCAAGCTAGGAGAATGAAGGTTAGCACATTCGTCCTCTGAGAAACGTGATGCTCCATCAAATCTTTTCAAACCGGTGCTAACATATTGTCATCAGGCAGCTTAACAAGCTTAGAGTAGAACGCTAACTGCTAATTCTGCTACATGAGCTATCACAATGAAGCATGGGGGAGAGGAAGGACCATCAACAATTATGTTAATTATGATAGATGGACAAACATGACGGCAGTTGTGCTCTCTGGACTCCAGGCCACAGATGACTATGGCACCATTTTTCCACTATTTTTTTTTTTTTTGGTGTATGTAGATACAGCCAAACTGACATAAAAGGCAAGTGTATATGCACCCAAGGTGCTTTCAAAACAGCTCTCTATTTGAGCCATATTTATAGCAGTGTAAACGTATCCATCTCTTTAAGGCACATTCAACAACCCAACCCAAACCCCTCCCAGTAGTATGTCACCGGGCATGTGATCCATCTCTGGAACAAAGATAATCACAGAAAACCATGTGGTTTAGGGGCCAACGCGAAAAGCTTAACAGCAATAGGGACAGACAGGACTGTGCATAACAAACTGCAGAAGCTGAATGGATAATCCATTGATAATTGATTGCTGCCCAATAAGCAGATTTGCATATTCCGTCCTGTGCAGCAATCAGACGCCTGACTAATGTCTCCTACACACTAAAAGACTATTTCTAATCACTAAATCACTATTTACATGGGCCAAGACCAAAAGCACCAAAACCTGAGATAATATTATCACGGCGAGAAAAACACAGCTATGCAGAGGACTTCACACCAAATGATCGAGATGACAGGAGTGCACTGCAGGACTCATGCGATTTCAATCCGATATTGGAAGTTTGTCTGCAACAGTGAGACTGCTCATGTCATTTGGTGGAGGGCGGGTATAACCAGAGATGCATTTGACCAACAAGTCATCTTAGCAGGACACAGACCAGACACTAGAAGTGGCCTGTTACAATGGAAACACCATTGCTGGGTACTGAAACGGGTGAAATCAGCATCTTACCATGTCTCCTGAGGCTGTGAGTGAATTACCTACCGTTGCCATCAGTATAACGTTGATTTTGCATTTGAGCTTGCATTTTTTTAATGTGGTTTAAAAAACTCCCACCTCCCACAAATTCCTGCATGACACTTATACATATATAAACAATCATATGCCATATTTCAAGCTTTGAAAGGAACCCCACAGAAGACTATGCACAACATACTAGGCATGTCTATGCCTTCTAATGACTCTGTAATGCTACATCTTTCAAGTTTAACAGATAGCCTTGTATAGTTCAGCTTTAAGACCACATTTCCTTCGTGTCTCTGTGGTATGTGAGTGTTGTGTGCCTCTGTTCTTCTCATTTTTATAACCCCTGAACATAATTGTGATATAGAGATTGCAGACATCATTTTATTGAACCACAATGACATTTTATAAGCTGAGTAAAACATTTAACCAGTGGCATTGCGCCATGTGCATCTTGTTACATTATATGTATGACTCAAAGTAATCGTCTAGCTTTTAGCTACTGAAGACACACAACTCAGTCAAACAGTCCAACACATGCAGCCTATACAGTCTCCATATAAAAGCACTGACCAGTAGAATACAGTGATATGGAGCAGCTGTGGGCAGCCTCTTTCTGTAGCTCCCCTCCTTAGAAATGTTTTATTAATAGGCTTACCGGTCCAAAATATTGGTCGTCTCCTTGTGTGTTTAAGGTGGTAGTAACTTCAGGCTGCTGAAGATGGAACTGCTTGAGGATAAATACCAGCGGGGTGTGAGTGACGGGATTCATAGATTGAGAAGAGGTGCTACAGTGTCTTGTTCCATGTGTGGAAAATGGCTCCAGAGCAGATGTTAATGATTGACTAAAAGGAGTGATTCCATTTGGGCGTGCTAAAGACCACAGTGTGAAGGAAGTAGCTGAATCTGCAGGTGGCTAAAACCCCAGTCTACAGGAAACTCTCCTCAGAATTGTGCCAGGGAAGGCATCCACCAAACCTGGACCCACTGCGGAATTCATTGGTGGAAGAGTGTCTGAACATTGATGGCCTAAATCCAGAAACTTGTCCAGTCCATGCTAATTTGAAGGATGTTATTTGTGCTCATGGAGGTATTACATGTCATTAGGGATGTTTCAGGCACAGGTGCCTAATTTGTAGTCCGGTAAAATTATAATCTAATAGAATATTTTTCCATGTAACTATGTTATCAGATTAGGTAGGACACTGTTGGTTCTTGTGTGGAAGGTAATGAGCTGCTAGCATGCAATGAGGGGTGAAAGGCAAGGGGCGAAAACATACATCTCTCCACAAAGTCAGCCATGTTAAGATGTTAAAACAGCATGGCTGCAGCTGCCAAAATGAAAACAGCAGACCTCACATGAGGGATCTACAAAGCAAGTGGATATTGCTACAGTGAATAGAGGGCAAGACCACCGTATCCACTGCTACAGTGTAAACCTTCCAGCACGGGCTATGGAGCAGTGATACTGTGTTCTAGAATGCAAACTTTCTGAGCTTTCTATCTACCTGAGATTTCTTCCTACAGACTGCAACTTCATAACGTGATCACTGTAACGGCCGCTATTTATACTCACTATGTCATAGAGAGTACATCTCCTGAAGTGGTGACAGAACCGAGATCACACCAGCACCACTTTGAGCAAAGCACTGCTGCAGGACTTCCTCCAAGAGCACTTCTTTCAGGATGTTTTGTTGCAACTGTGAAACATGATTAATCAAGGGTAGAGTGGTATGTATACAGGGGACGGTAAGTATTTGATACTGTTGCAGGATAGCTGAGAGGCGATTGAAAAGAACTAAAGAAAACTGGAAGTGCCAATGCAAGGTGGTTTATTTTGTCCAAGGTGCAAAGTGCGGTGTACTCAAAACCCCCCAAAAAAATCAAATAGAAGAAAAAAAAAACTCACCAAAACTAAAGGAAAAGGAAAAAAAAAGAACAAGTCGACTAAACAAGTGGATACAAATATATATCCAATATGCTTTCAAACATAGCCCTTTCAAAAACATATCTACGCCCCCAAGCCAGTCCTCCATCCAAGTACTAACCAGGCCCTATGCTGCATAGCTTCCCGAGATCGGGCACGTGCTATCTGAGGTGTATGATGGCTTCGCCATCTTAAATACACTTAGTGGAGGTAGGGAGAAAATTGCAAGCCAGTGGTCCAATAATAACCCCTTCAGCCTGACACTTGCTGTGAGATATTAGTGAGTGAAGCTATGACTCAACCAGTAGGAAGTGCACAGTTACTTTGATGATTCTCATTACAGACGCCAACTGCCTCCATTTGTCTAGGATCAGGGGTTAGACAATAGACTTAGATACGCTGTGTCTGGACCCAGTGATCATTTTGTGACTCAACGGAATCTCCTCTATGCCCGCGCATTCATGATGTCGCCAAACTCAGGCTTAAGAGAGGCTCCGCCCACTAGAAAGCCATCAACATCAGCTTGGACTGCAAGTTCCTTGCAGTTTGCCCCAGTCACAGAACCTCCATAGATGATGCGCACAGAGACACCCACAGTCTCCGACACATTCTCCCTTATCCATGCTCTCAGCTTCTCATGCACTTCCTGGGCCTGCTCTGGTGTGGCAGTTTTGCCAGTGCCAATAGCCCAGACAGGCTCATATGCCAGCACCACTTTACCCCAGTCACTCACATTGTCTGCAATGACTTTGGTCTGTGAGGACACCACCTCTTCTGTGGTTCCTGCCTCTCTTTCCTTCAGCTTTTCACCAATACATGCTATCACTCCCAAATCACTCTCTAATGCATGAGCCACCTTCTGACCAATCAGCTCATCACTTTCACCAAAGACATGCCTCCTCTCCGAATGGCTGAGAATCACCCAGTCTACACCACAGTCCTTGATCATTGCTGGGCTGATCTCACCGGTAAAGGCACGCTCAGCGTTTTCCCACATACAAAGAATGGAGAGGCCTTTAATTTGTATTGTAGATACACTGTAAGTGACAGAATCTTTAATCCAGAAAATCACATTGTATGATTTTTAAATAATTAATTTACATTTTATTGCAATAAATAAGTATTTGATACAGTAGAAAAACAGAACTTAATATTTGGTACAGAAACCTTAGACCAAGTTAGCACACACTGCAGCAGAGATTTTGGACCAGTCCTCCATACAGATCTTCACCAGAACTTTCAGGTTTCTGGGCTGTTACTGGGCAACACTGAGTTTCAGTTCCCTCCAAAGATTTTCTATTGGGTTCAGGTCTGGAGACTGGCTAGGCCACTCCAGGACCTTGAAATGCCTCTTCCGGAGCCACTCTTGAGTTGCCTTGGCTGTGTGTTTCAGGTCAGTGTCATGCTGGAAGACCCAGCCACGACCCATCTTCAATGCTCCTACTGAGGGAAGGAGGTTGGCCAAAATCTCACGATACATGACCCCATCCATCCTCCGTTCAGTACGATACAGTCGTTCTGTCCCCTTTGCAGAAACCCCCCAAATAATGATGTCTCCACCCCCATGCTTCATGGTTAGGGCGGTGTTCTTGGGGTTGTACTCACTCTTCTTCTTCCTCCAAACATAGCGAGTGGAGTTGATACCAAAAAGCTCTATTTTGGTCTCATCTGACCACATGACCTTCCCCCATGCCTCCTCGGGATCATCCAGATAGTCATTGGCAAACTTCAAATGGGCCTGGACATGTGTTGGCATGAGCAGGGGGACCTTGCGTGCCTGTAAGTTTTTAAACCATGACGGCGTAGTGTGTTAGTCATGGTCCTCTTTGAGACTGTGGTCCCAGCTCTCTTCAGGTCTTTGACCAGGTCCTCCCGGGTAGTTCTGGTCTAATTTCTGACCTTTCTCAGAATCACCTTTACCCCATGAGGCGAGATCTTGCATTGAGCCCCAGACCAAAGCAGACTGACAGTCATGTTGTGTTTCTTCCATTTTCTAATTGTGCCGAATTGTTGCCTTCTCACCAACTTGCATAATCGACAGTGTATCAAATACTTATTCCCCACTGCATAGTTTTAGAAATGCACCAATTATCTTCCTGCGGGACAGGGAGTGCTGGAGCCTATCCCAACACTCACAAGGCACAAGTCAGGAAACACCTTGTACAGGCCTCCGGTCCATCACAAGCATCTTTTGACTGTGTGCCATGCGCAGACACAGGGACACCATGCAAACTCCACACAGAAAGAACCCTGGATGCCTCAGCCAAGCATCAAACCCAGGCACTTCTTGCTATAAGGCCCCAGTGCTACCCACTGCGCCACCATGCCGACCCCATTTTACAGAAGAGGGACAAAACATACATTATCAAAATCTCTATATTTGATTATTAAAAGGATAAAAGATATTATTCAAAATGCAACAGCTGACTAATGCAGTTTTAAAGAATGAGTGCTGGAAACAGGTCTTGAAATGTTTGGACCCTCACAGATCCTGACAGATATGGATGGCAGGAGTGGATCCTACTCCCTGGACAACAGGACCAGCACCAAACTGGGGAGGAAAATGTTGAAACAGAGTCTGAAAGCAGCAGAAGACAGGTGGCTCACTGATTGGCCAGAGTAACAAATGAATGAATTGCATAGCATTGGAGTCCTCCTGCCAGAATATGCACTAAAGCTTTCATTTTTGGCTTAGACTTAGTGACTGATCGTTTCTATCACCACCACTGTCAAGAAAATCCAGCACTCTCAGTGACTAGTTTGAATGATGCTGACATATTGAAATTGCTGGATTTCCCCTTTACTATGATGTGGCAGTCTCAGTGCTTTGTTCAAAGAGATAGTCATGTAGGACCACATGCTAGTCTATGCAAACATACACTATACTGCCAAAAGTACTTGCCTGTCTGCCTTTACATGCATATGAACTTCAGTGACATCCAATTCTTAATCCATAGGGTTTTAATATGATGTAACGTTGCTGTTGTTCCCGATCGCTTCCACTTTGTTATAACACCACTGACCGTTGACTGTGGAATATTTAGTAGCGAGGAAATTTCACTACTGGATACAGTAGTGAACAGGTTGCACAGCTTCTATCATGGTACCACGCTGAGAGTGATACATTATTGTCTGTAGAAGCAGTCTGCATGCCTAGGTGCTTGGTTTTATACACCTGTGGCCATGGAACACCTGAATTCAATGATTTGGGTGAGTGAATACTATTGGCAATATAGTGTATTTAGTGAGTCTCTGGATCAAATCAGGTAAACACAAGACAGAATAGGAAAAAGAAGCATTCGTTAAGCTATTCTTGACTAACCTGGACTGATGAACCCTGCCACAACGGTGCCTCACCCATAAAACACAGCACTGTGATGTCATATTTATATTGCCTTCCTATAGGTTCCATAAAATGGAAAACTGTATTTACAATAGAATGAGCAGAGTTCGATACATAGAACTGACATACCATGAAGCTCCAACACTGTTGGTACTCCTTTAAATACATTTAGGTCTACATTTACAAATGAGGGCAGTAAGACAGACTGTGCTCAGATGTAACCGTCCAGGCTGTGATCAGATGTCAGCACTTTTCATATGCTATGCAAACTTAACAAAGGCCCTGGCTAATACACATTTCAGAACAAGGCTAATGTTGGTTCCCTATTCACCAGCATGTTAAGCATTCACCAGAGTGCTTTACTGAGCGTGTGATACTGAAGAGATTAACTATCATTCATTAAATAAATGTAACAGTTCTTGAGGAGTACCACAGGGGTCCGTTTTAGGGCATTTCTCTTTGTACATGTTAAATATAATGTGATGTCATTAGGAAACATGATATCAATTTAATAACTATGCTGCTGACATGGAATTACACATTCCTATCCATTCTGTGAGACTGTGTTTATCACTCTGTGTCACAAAACCTCTAAACGAAATCCTGAAAAACTGCTACTGAGTCCTAAAACTCAGAGGAAACTGCTCTATGACATGCTAGGTTCATTAGCCTCTTACGCCAAACCTAAAGTAGGACATCTGGGTGTGACCTTCGACTTTGAGGTCTGCTTCATCCGACATGTAAACGCTTGGTTTGAAGTGGTTCAAAGTAAACAAAGTGGTTCATGCGTGAGTTGATCACTGTAATGGTCTTCCTACTGAGCTTCCAGAGAAAACAGTTCTAGTCCAGTCCAAAAGAGATTGGAACAGATCTGTCTGTTAGAACAGATCTTCCACTAGAAGTTCTGCTGTGAGTGCTAAAGCTCCTAAAGGCCTTAAATGTCTGCTGACTTATTTTCCAACACGTCACTCTGTGGTCTGCTGCGGAGCTACTTCCCATCCTGTGCTGCTCTGATCATATTGCTTCACCTGCCTCTTCCTGCTGACCAGTTTGCCTACTATGCAGCTTCTCCTCGACTTGTGCTGTGAGGGGGCTTCACCTCCATTGTGCGCACCATTCTGGCGATCATGCTATTTAATCATTGACACATCAGACATTTATTCCTCTTCCTCAAAAACACTCCACACTTCTCCTATTTATTACCTATAATTGTAAACACTGATAATTTTTGTGCGTGTTGCTATCCGGGGTCGACCTGAAGACAACGGGTCCACAGTTTGAGTCTTGTGTCCTCACAAGGTTCCTTCCTCTTGCTCTGAATGAGGCTTTACTTGCCACTGTTGCCCTTGGCTTGCTCATTGGAGGCTTGGATTCGTATTCTCTGTAAAGCTGCTTTGTGACAACATCTGTAGTAAAAAGCTCTATATAAATAAATTCAGCTCGACTTGATCTTAGAACTGCAGATACCGGTCTTCTGAAAACACCTTTTATAAAATACGGAAAACCATGGTGAGACCTTCTTTGGTTATTATGACTCCAAACTGTGGACCTCAATTTCACACTTTTAAGATTTATTTTAAACTTATCTTAATTTAAAAGGTGCTTAATTACATTTCCACCCCTTTTTGCTACTTATATTTTTTATTTGATCTGTGTTAGTGTCTTATTTTAAATTCATTTTCATAATTTATTTAACATAGTTGAGTCATATAAATATGAAAAAGCTAATATGCAAAGTAACCACTGTGTGCAGCACGGACAGCAGCTAGACGGGCTGGGAGTGACTCAGTAAGGACCTAGTAAGTTGTCACAGGTATCTGGACCCACGCTGACCCATAGCTTCTGGAGGGTGCATGGGGAGGAGCCACAGAGCGGACACGACAATCAAAGCTGTCCCCAAGATGCTCAACTGGGTTCAGTTCGGGTGAATTAAGGGCCCAGGGTAGTACCTGGAAGTCTTGGTCATGCTCTTTCAACCAAAGTCGGACATTTCTAGCCATGTGACATGTGGCATTGTCTTGCTGGAAGATCCTGTCCTCCCCAGGGAGGACAATCAGCATGTACGGCTGATCTGCTAGGATGCAAGATTTCGTTGAGAGGGCATTCCACATGGAGGAGTGGGCCCAGAGAATGCCACGAAACTGTGACCTCCTCAATGAGCTACATGCTGCCGCCATCGAATATGTGAAGTGATCATAATAATGCACCTCAACTGTGTATTACTGTTTGTAAAGCACTATGACCTCCAGCTTGTATGAAAAGTGCTCTATAAATAAAGACACACAGCAACATGTTGGCATTTGTGGTGTTAGAAAATAGCGGAATATCCAGTAAGTTCAGGAGCAAGGAGTCGTACTAAGTCATAGTTTAAGCACAGTTTTAACCCCGATTTTGCCCTTCTGACAAAATTTCCCATCAGAAGCTATTGTTTGGGTGGGCGGTGAATCGGAAGTATGTGAGAAGCAACAAGTAGGTCCTAAACCTTCTGATCAAGCTGTCATGGACTCCAGAAATGGAAGCTACATTTGTAGAGCTCTGGGAAGTGGCTCTACAACGTGTCATCCAAAAACTACAGTAGCACGACAGACTAGGACAGAAGCTGCCACCGCCCTTAACCAACCATGCGAGCAATAAGCTAGCATACCTGTTGAGGTTATTTGCACATATGTGCAGAGAGATGTGTTGAGAGAGATACATTGAGATCTCAGGGTATAATCAGTTTTTGACATGTTGTGAAAAAAAGGAAACTGATATGCCTGAAGGCGGTAAAGACTTGAGGCCGGAAGTTGATACTGATAAAAATGATTACTCTAGACAGAATTCTTTGAAACGTATCAATTTTCAGATTTTCAAATTCAATGAAAAAATGGATTTAATCTTGCGCTTCTTTTTAAGAGGCTTCATATTCGTCACGTGTCCTTTCGACTTTTCCGGTCCACCTTAATGCACTCGCTGGGGCCAGAATGTCACTGCAGCACCACTTTAAGGTAGAATGGAACTTAAAAAAGACGTTGGTAAAACGGAGCAAATCTTAGCTATATCCAGTCTTTCAGAACAACAATCTGTTTACAGATCCCCTTTGTATAAAGTATTTATTTTTTTATAATTTATATTTTTTCCATTAATAGTTTATTTTTCGGAAATAAAAGTCCTGTTAGATAAGAATAAATACTAATACGATCTTGTAAATGCTTTCTAGCTCGTAGCTCGTAAATGTATATATAATGGGCAGATTAAAGAGTATTATTACACTAATTTTGTGAAGGTAAATTAAGAAACTACCACGTTAGAGCCGGCTTGGACTAACCAACGTTGTTGCCGTCTTGTACAGCGCGGTTGCCATGGACAACAACGTAGTTGCCGGCGGTTCAAGCGTAGTTGCTGTAGTCTCCAGACAGAAGCAACAGCTCGTCTACTGCAGATCATCACTACGAAGTGAGTTTCAGAAACTTAACAGTTCTTATGGTCTATCGCTCCACATATACAGTAGATAAGGCTGTTTATACATGTCTTCATTTTAAAGGAGCCGGAAGTGCGCAAATATTTCTCTTGTGAGAGAAGAAACCGCTTGATGCGCATGCGTTTGTCTGACTTCTGTTCCGACATTTCCGTCTCACCTTTTAAGGTGTAACGGGTAAAATCTCTTGAGTGGACAGGTATAATCCCCTGAGCGTAACTACTGCACCATTTGATTGGGGTTTATGGTCTGTGCACAACATGGCGCATTCTTATTTTTGCCCTGTCCAATATGTTCAAGTAAACAAACAAATACGGTCAGAATATTTTTTGTGTTTATATTTTATAAGTTTTACACATTATATTTAATATATTTAAGTTTGTTCACTGTAAAATATGTTTATTTTCCCTTTTTACAGAGAACATGTAACTTCACCAGCATGCTTTTCCACCTTTTCCACACAACTATACAGTAAAGTAGAAGCAGTGGATCATGAGATTGATAGAGGTTAGATGTAGGGCACGAAGTCAGGGTAAATCACCACCTCTGCTATGCTCATTTTCAATTTTATCAGCTCCACAGCACCATATAGGAGCAGTATGTAGTTCTACAGTTCCAGACGGTAGTCTATCTGTTTCTCTGTATACTTTATTACCCTGTTCTGTGATGGTCAGGACCCCCACAGGACCACCACAGAGCAGGTATTAAGTGGGTGGTGGATCATTCTCAGCACTGTAGTGACACTGACATGGTGGTGTGTTAGTGTTTGTTGAGCTGGTGTGAGTGGATCAGACTAGACACTGTGTCCACTCACTGCCAACTCTATTAGACACTCCTACCTTGCTGGTCCACCTTGTAGATGTACAGTCAGAGAGGATAGCTCATCTGCTGTTGCACTAATTCTGTTGGTCATCCGGTAGTCCTTCATCAGTGGTCACAGGACGCTGCCCACAGGTTTAAACACTCCAGCAGCACTGCTGTGTCTGATCCACTCCCACCAGCACAACACACACTAACACACCTCCACCACGTCAGTGTCACTGCAGTGCTGAGGAGAATGTCCACCACCCACATAATACCACAAAAGTCTTGGCTGTAATTAATAGACCTTTCCTATTTTTTATTCAGAAGACTTAGCCAAGCAAGAAGATGATCCTCTTTCAGCTGATGATAATGCCTGCTTTGCTGGATCACAATGGCATCTGAACCTTTTAGGCTCCTGCGGAGACCTCTTCCACCTAAAAAACTCCCACCCATCCTTAAACCACCACAGAAGACAGCTCTATCAGGTGAGTGCTAATAGGTAGGCTAAACATGTATAAATAATATTCAATTCATCTGTAACTTATTCTGCAGCACAGCTTTACTTACATCACTTTACACAGACTAGATTCAACTTTATTGTCATTGTGCAGAGTACAGGTGCAGAGCCAATGAAATGCAGTTAGCATCTAACCAGAAGTGCAAGTACAGTATTATTTATATAAGGAGCCATAGTAATAAATATATACATATACTATAATCATATCTATAAGCATATATATGTATGTATAAGAGCAGCATTCACAAATGAATGTTTGAACAGTACGAGTAGTGCAAGTAGACAGTATGTACACAATAAAAATAACATCTGAGGTAGAGATAATATGAGAATAGTATGTGAACATGAGTATACAGTATGTAAACATGAGTATACAGTCTTTAAACATGAGTAAACAGTATGTAAACATGAGTATACAGTATGTAAACATGAGTGTACAGTCTTTAAACATGAGTGTACAAGATGTAAACATGAGTATACAGTGTGTAAACATGAGTATACAGTATATAAACATTAGTGTACAGTATGTAAACATGAGTATACAATGTGTAAACATGAGTATACAGTATGTAAACATGAGTGTACAGTATGTAAACATGAGTATACAGTATGTAAACATGAGTGTACAGTCTTTAAACATGAGTGTACAGTATGTAAACATGAGTATACAGTGTGTAAACATGAGTATACAGTATATAAACATGAGTGTACAGTATGTAAACATGAGTATACAGTATGTAAACATGAGTGTACAGTATGTAAACATGAGTATACAGTCTGTAAACATGAGTGTACAGTGTGTAAACATGAGTATATGGTAGGCTTGGCAATGAATAAAATGCATTAACAGTGCAGAAGGTGCGAGGATGCAGTAGAGGGAGTGCAATGTAAGTTAAAGTTTCTGTGCAGCGTTCATGAGACACAGCCTCATGAAAAAAACTTCCTGAGTCTGCTGGTGCGGGAGCGGAGGCTCCTGAAGCGCCGGCCAGATGGGAGGAGGGTGAAAAAAACATGATTCGAATGAGAAACGTGCATAGGTTTATTTATCTACACTACTGACACTTTACTGTATGTCCTGTACATCTTTACTCTAGACACTTTACTTAAATACCAATATATGCATTTATATATCTATCCTATTAAATTATGTTTGAAATACTGTTGACCAGGGTTTGAACATTAGCCTTTCACATGAACTGTTATATACAGCCTGAAACAGGGATGTGGTTTTACCCACTACTCTATCCAGCTTGCACAGTCTGAGGACAAAAGGGCAGGGATTCAGGCTTGGTGTCAATCTATGCATTTGCTTGTTTGTAGACAATAAACCACACCCATTACACCAGTTACAGTTTCAGGTCCTAAAGCTTCCTCTTTCTTCTTTAGGTACAGGGGTGGAGTCTGGTCCTTCTGTAGTCCACAAAGGCACAGAGGGATGGGAGTGGAGTTGTCATGACACTTCTCTGTGGAATTTCGAACCAGAGTCGCCCCATGTCACCCCTATACCTCTCTCCGCCCGCTCCCCAACGCCTCTGGCCACACCTACTGAAATCACAAACTCCTTCCCTTTTCGGCCCCGGCGAACCTTCTCAAGGAGCCTCCTTTTGGACCTCCTTAAAGACCATCCCCGCTTTGCCCAGCCTCCGCCCTGCTTCCTCCTTAACGACTTCCTGGAATCTGCCCATGAGTGGGACCAACCTGAGCAGTTGCTGAGGAAAGCGGTCCTGTCCCACTGCAACTACAAGAAGCTAGTTGACCTGTTCCTCTCGGAGCTGCACAGTGGGCGTCAGAGAGATGTGGCTAATCAGATTTTGAACTTGGAAGATCTACCACAGGTCATGCACAGGATCCCACAGAGGCAGATTATGTGCGGTAATGCAAATTAGCATAGATGTCCTTCATTGAGCGCAGAATAAGATGTGGTCACTTTAGAAAATTGCAGTGTTTGTGACTTCACAACATATATCATCGCTGCTCAGAAAAAAAAGGTCTCTCCAAAAAGCCAAAAACCTCATTTGAATGGAAGTCAATAGAACCAGACGTCTTTCCAAGCAGCTCATGCGATTAAATGTAGCATAAAAGTAAAAATCAACAAAAATGGAGATTGTTTTTTTTTTTTTGGGCAGCAACGATATAGTCTAATCCAGAATACTGACTGACTGCATACCATAGTGAGATTAAAAAGACTTTTGGTGCCACTCGTCAACCCCAAAGACCAAAACGTCTGATGTTAACACTGATAACGCAGCAAGAAATAGAACTGTAAACCAAATAGGAATTGACTCTATCAAGCCCTTCTGTTGAATATTGCCAGAGATTCACCAGTCCACAGGGTTGACAGGGCCACATGATATGGCCATTGGAGTTATTGTTTAAACAAGTTCGGTCTAAAAAAGCTGTTTTAGCACTGAATTTATTCAAAGACTTCGCCAGGCTACAAACAGGATTTCTGTGAGTATTCAAACACATTCAAACATGATCATACAAGACGAGCAGAGAAGATAAAAGAGATAAAGATAATAACAGTTAATTACTGATGCCATACAAATCTAAATCCAAGTTATTAGAAAAGTTATTGACTTCATGTAAAATCATAATAACAGAACTACGTCTGATTCAATAAAGTTGCACTCAACTTTAGTTGAGTTGTACAAGGGCTGGAGGGTCTAAGTTTTAACCCTTCCGATCAAGCCTGAGCTATAGGCCTTCCCAAAAATGGTGTCTCAAAACCCTCTCGGCCTCCTGTTCTCTTGAGACTCACTTTTCTGTCCATTCCAGGGCCTCCAATAAACCCAGGGCTCCAACCAGTTGGAGTTGGTCGATATTCTAATCCCTTGCTATATGTAAAGTCCTTTTGGATGTCCCAAAAACGTTTTTTCAGAAGATTCACAAGGTCGTACATTAACAGATCAGATTCAGATCCAGAGGCATTCCAGAGGTGTCCAACATCACCCCTACACCTCTCTCTTCACAAGAAAATAAAATACAAAAAAATATGAAATCGGACTTAGACTTGCCTTTGCATGCCGTGTTGGAGTTTACTTCCGAAACCACCAAAACTCCTACAGTGCCTGAGCAGACACTGCTGAATATGTTTATGTGCTATGAATTTGCTGCAGACCTAGCACAGACTAAGTTTGCCACATATTGTTCTGTGTGTTTAGAGCAGGCTGCCCTGGTTCGGAGGGAGCGTCAGGCACAGATGGTATGTGTGTGGCATAGTGCAGACGAACCACTCTCTCGGATTGAGCAGAACTCAGTGGAACTGTGGATGCCAGACAAATCAGAAGCTAAACACTTAAAGCATGACATATGTCCGGGTAAGACGCTCACATGCTAACAGTGGCCTATTTTAAGCTCTCAGGCCTCACTGTATCATTGTTCAGTGTGATGCTCTGTGCCTTGATCTTGCAGTGTAACGCTTTCTCCTTCTGCCGTTCAGTATGACGCTTTCTTATGCTGTTGTCGCTCTCTCTGTTGTTTAGTATGATGCTCTCCTTCAATCTTTCAGCGTAATGCTGTCTCCCTCAACCTTTTAGTGGAAGGCTCTGACTATTGTTTCTTCAGTGTGAAAATATCTCTATCATACAGTATGATGCTCTCTCATGCTATCTCGTTCAGTGTGATACTTGATTGTTCACTTGCTGTGTCATTAAGAGGGATGCATTCTCACATTCAGTGTGATGCTCTCTCCTTCTGTTGTTCAATATGATGTTCTCTCTCTCTGTCATTTAGTGTGATGCTCCCTCCCTCTGGCATTCAGTGTGATGCTCCCTCCTTCTGTCATTCAGTCTGATGCTCCCTCCCTCTGTCGTTCAGTGTGATGCTCTCTTCCTCTGTCATTCAGTGTGATGCTCCCTCCCTCTGTCATTTAGTGTGATGCTCCCGCCCTCTGTTATTCAGTCTGATGCTCCCTCCCTCTGGCATTCAGTGTGATGCTCCCTCCCTCTGGCATTCAGTCTGATGCTCCCTCCCTCTGGCATTCAGTGTGATGCTCCCGCCCTCTGTCATTTAGTGTGATGCTCCCTCCTTCTGTCATTCAGTCTGATGCTCCCTCCCTCTGTCATTCAGTCTGATGCTCCCTCCCTCTGTTGTTCAGTGTGATGCTCTCTTCCTCTGTCATTTAGTGTGATGCTCCCTCCCTCTGGCATTCAGTGTGATGCTCCCTCCCTCTGTCATTCAGTCTGATGCTCCCTCCCTCTGGCATTCAGTGTGATGCTCCCTCCCTCTGGCATTCAGTCTGATGCTCCCTCCCTCTGGCATTCAGTGTGATGCTCCCGCCCTCTGTCATTTAGTGTGATGCTCCCTCCTTCTGTCATTCAGTCTGATGCTCCCTCCCTCTGTCGTTCAGTGTGATGCTCTCTTCCTCTGTCATTCAGTGTGATGCTCCCTCCCTCTGTCATTCAGTCTGATGCTCCCTCCCTCTGTTGTTCAGTGTGATGCTCCCTCCCTCTGTCATTCAGTCTGATGCTCCCTCCCTCTGTCGTTCAGTGTGATGCTCTCTTCCTCTGTCATTTAGTGTGATGCTCCCTCCCTCTGGCATTCAGTGTGATGCTCCCTCCCTCTGTCATTCAGTCTGATGCTCCCTCCCTCTGTCGTTCAGTGTGATGCTCTCTTCCTCTGTCATTCAGTGTGATGCTCTCTCCTTCTGTTGTTCAGTATGATGTCCTCTTTCTCTGTCATTTAGTGTGATGCTCCCGCCCTCTGGCATTCAGTGTGATGCTCCCTCCCTCTGTCGTTCAGTGTGATGCTCTCTTCCTCTGTCATTCAGTGTGATGCTCCCGCCCTCTGTCATTTAGTGTGATGCTCCCTCCTTCTGTCATTCAGTCTGATGCTCCCTCCCTCTGTCGTTCAGTGTGATGCTCTCTTCCTCTGTCATTCAGTGTGATGCTCCCTCCCTCTGTCATTCAGTCTGATGCTCCCTCCCTCTGTCGTTCAGTGTGATGCTCTCTTCCTCTGTCATTTAGTGTGATGCTCCCTCCCTCTGGCATTCAGTGTGATGCTCCCTCCCTCTGTCATTCAGTCTGATGCTCCCTCCCTCTGTCGTTCAGTGTGATGCTCTCTCCTTCTGTTGTTCAGTATGATGTCCTCTTTCTCTGTCATTTAGTGTGATGCTCCCGCCCTCTGTCATTCAGTCTGATGCTCCCTCCCTCTGTCGTTCAGTGTGATGCTCTCTTCCTCTGTCATTCAGTGTGATGCTCCCTCCCTCTGTCGTTCAGTGTGATGCTCTGTCCTTCTGTTGTTCAGTATGATGTCCTCTCTCTCTGTCATTTAGTGTGATGCTCCCTCCTTCTGTCATTCAGTCTGATGCTCCATCCCTCTGTCGTTCAGTGTGATGCTCTCTTCCTCTGTCATTCAGTGTGATGCACCCTCCCTCTGTCATTCAGTCTGATGCTCCCTCCCTCTGTCGTTCAGTGTGATGCTCTCTTCCTCTGTCATTTAGTGTGATGCTCCCTCCCTCTGGCATTCAGTGTGATGCTCCCTCCCTCTGTCATTCAGTCTGATGCTCCCTCCCTCTGTCGTTCAGTGTGATGCTCTCTTCCTCTGTTATTCAGTGTGATGCTCTCTCCTTCTGTTGTTCAGTATGATGTCCTCTTTCTCTGTCATTTAGTGTGATGCTCCCGCCCTCTGTCATTCAGTCTGATGCTCCCGCCCTCTGTCGTTCAGTGTGATGCTCTTTTCCTCTGTCATTCAGTGTGATGCTCCCTCCCTCTGTCGTTCAGTGTGATGCTCTGTCCTTCTGTTGTTCAGTATGATGTCCTCTCTCTCTGTCATTTAGTGTGATGCTCCTGCCCTCTGTCATTCAGTCTGATGCTCCCTTCCTCTGCCATTCAGTGTGATGCTCCCTCCCTCTGTCGTTCAGTGTGATGCTCTCTTCCTCTGTCATTCAGTGTGATGCTCTCTCCCTTTGTCATTCAGTGTGATGCTTTCTCCCTCTGTTGTTTGGTCTGATGTTCTCTTCCTCTGTTGTTCAGTGTGATGCTCTTTCCTTATGTTGTTCAGTGTGATGATGTTCTCGTCCATTATAGCTGGAAAAGATGTAGTTCTTGGCTTCATGTAGTCTGCGCCTATCTAATGGGTGGGGATTGGCAATTACTAAACTGAAAGCATGAGAGGGATGCTTTCTCACATTCATTCTGATGGTCTCCCTGTTGTTCAGTGTAATGCTGCCTCTCACTGTTGTTCAGTGTGATGCTCTCGCCTCCTGTTGTTTAGTGTGATGCTATCTTCCTCTGTCATTCAGTATGATCCTTGATCCTTGTGATGTTCTCTTCCTCTAAAGTTCAGTGTGATGCTCCCGCCCTCTGTCATTGAGTGTGATGGCCCTCCCTCTGTCGTTCAGTGTTACACACTGCTACTCTGTCAGTGTGATCCTCTCTCCCTCTGTCAATTCAGTGTGATGCTCTGTCCCTCTGTTATTTGGTCTGATGTTCTCTTCCTCTGTCGTTCAGTGTGATGTTCTCGTCCTCTATTGTAGCTGGAAAAGATGTAGTTTCTAGCTTCATGTGGTCTGCACCTATGTAATGGGTGCAGCTTGGCAATTACTAAATTGAAAGCAAATTAGGACCCCACCCCAAAAGAAAAAAATCTTCTTTAAATCTTGCTCTTCTCTTTTCATGTTCCCCACACATACTCTCTCCCTCTATCTCTCTCTCTGTGTCCATCAGTTAATCAGGTCATTTTGAGCACTTTCCCAGTAAAACACTTCCAGGGTTTCTGCAGATCGTCTTCACCCTTCCAGCCTGCAGCAGAATGTGTGATGATTGCTCTGTCTGAGCTTGCCGTCCGAGAGTGCCTTGAACAGTGCAGTACAGCCCTCAGCCTAAAGGTGGGTGAGCGGTTGTATGTGGGCAATCAAGTCAGGGTCTAATGGTTAGCCAGAGCTGACACACCTCTGTATAGCTTTAAGGGAAGGTTTCTGCAAAGTCAAAGACATGCAGCAGTGCACAGGGATGGCAGTGATTCCATGTGAATTATTTTAGAACAGTAGAATTGATTATCTATAAGATCAATATTCAGTGGGGCACAGAATGAATAGGGCTGCATGGTGGATGCATGATAGATACATTGTAAATACATTGTTACTACCAGTGTATAAAGTTTGTGAAGTTATTACAACAAACCTGCATCAAAATAATGAGCCTTAAGGACATTTTAAATGCAATATATAAATAAAAAAATAATCTTTTTTTAAAAGTCTCATAACTGTTTTTCTTATAACCTTACACACAGAACTTGCTGTATGCTTTGGCCTTTGCTTATAGGGGAAGTTGAACACCCACTCACAGGAACACTATTTTAAGCTTCTCATATCGTCGTAGTGATTTCCAGTTTTACTGAAGATCAAAATGTATTAGATTAGCTAAGCTTAGTTTTTATTTTATGTTACCATTAATCATGGTAATCACATTGAGATTAAAAATCTGTTATGCAAGTGAGCCCTGGCCATGAAGGAAGCACACAGCAAACAAAAGGAAAGTCAACAAAGAAACAGCCAGAACAGCACAACAAAATGAAATCAGAATTAAAATCAAATTAAAAACAAGAACAGAATGAGACAATTCTTGAACAGCTTTCTTACAATCAGTCAATGTTTCTGCAGATTATCCCACACAAGAGTACTGTAACAAAAAATCTGCCTTGCCCTATTCAGACTGTTGGAACATTTAACTGCATATACACAAATTGTAGATCATTTGTTGATAAGAATGCAGACTGATTTGAAGGAAGATGACCAATAAGTGCTTTATAGAGAGAAAATATTTAAAATGATCAATTCACACTAAAAAGGCCAACCAATCATTTTATTTTCAAGTGTATCTTTAATATCAATATCTATTCACTGTACAATTTGCAAAATGCTAAGCCCAATGGTCTTTGGGATATACCTATTAATTACCTTATTCATTTACCATAGCTAAATATGCTGAATAAAGCAAAACTCCCTTATCAGTCGTTCACCAAGAAATTTCAAACATAGGATATCTATGTAACATGAAATTCTAAATAATTCTATTGTCTGCCCAGTATTTGTGGCCAAGAAGATCTTTGTGCAAAGTCTTTGGAAAATAAGAGGTATTCAGGTTTTGATAATTAAGAATTAAACATTAGAAAACTAAAATGCTAAACAGTTGCCAATACCTCCTGTAAATTTAAGAGAGCCAATAAGATGGGGCCCAGAATGGAACCCTGAGGCACACCGATTTTGACAGTATGTTTCTCAGACAAAAAAAACATCAAAGACTAGAGACTGACATCTGTTACTTACATAACCACTACTAGCCCATCAGGACAGTAAGATGTTGTGATTAACAGTGTCAAAAGCTTTTGATAAATATATGAATAATGAGGTGCATGATTTCCTAATATTAAGGGGATTAATTATGCCATTGAGTACTTTGGTGGGAGTGTATTAGTACTACGTTTCTATAACCAGTCTGAAAGACAGATAAAAAGTTTTTACTGTTTCACTGCTCTAACTGGTATTCTAGGCGGTACAGACAGCTTAGAAATTCAGCGGTAAATACTTAATCGACTCGAGGGCAGACACACTCCTGATATAGAAGTCCTGTGTTAAGATCAGATGTGTCCTGATAGAAGTTTGCGTGTCCCAGTGTGGGGGTTTAATGGTAGGACCATGACTGTAGGCTCATTTACTTTTTGCTCCAATAAAGAAGTCTTTTCTTTGCCCGTGGTTTTGTTTGGGAAACGAGACGAGAGAGATAGAGGAAGTGTGCCACTTCTGCATGCATTTCTTTCACTTCACTTAATCAAGCCTGTCTTTTTTTAGTGATTTCTTTAACATAATTGTCTGTGTTTAATTCTCTATTATTTGTGTGCGTGTGTTTCTCCAGGCTCACTTCATCGCCCAGCTACCTGACCTTTCTCCGCTGGCTCAGAGTCTGCTTTACCTCAATCTATCATTTAACAACTTCAGTGCGTTCCCTGTGGAGGTGGGCATTCGTCTCATATGCTCTTCTAGTCCAGAAACCCATTCCTTGTAGCTGCACCTCGTTGTTGTAGAATTATTGTGTATTTCCACTGTGCAGTACCAAAACCCTGAACACCAGAAAACTGGAACTTGCTTTTCGGTTGGCTAGTCCAGTACTGATTGGCACCAAGAGATCTAATGGTATTTGAGGTTGTCCTCTGTGCTTAGTAACATTTATAGCTGAAGCCTCCCTCTTCTGGTTGAGGATCAAGTCACCAAGCACTATTACATGCCAAATAAGAGCCTCAGAATGTAAACAAGGTCCACATGATATTGGAAACGCAGACATTTTAATTTTATTCAGGAATTTTCACCAGATGACTTAAAAACATTATTTAAAAGCATCCACAGTGAAATTAAAAGTAGTTTGGGGTGAAAGTAAAAGCAATAACACATATGAGAAATGACTTTTAAACACTCTGGTGAGTGTGACCCATGTTTTCTTAAATTTGAAAATACTATAATTTATACACACTGCCAAAGCTGTTTAATTTTAAGAACTTACTGTTATGTGGAGCTGAAGTTTGTTTCATATTTCATATCTCATGTTTTCTGTCTTCCTCCCTATCTATGTACCTAACTACCTACCTGCCTACCTACCTCCTCCTTATATGGCTATATACCCATCTACCAAGCTCCTTCCCTACCTACCTACCTCCCTACCTCCCCACTACCTACCTAACTACCAACCTCCACCTATCCACCTACCTACTTACCTACTAACCTCCCTACCTCCCTACAAACCAAACTCTCTACCTACCTGCCTACCCACCTACCTCCTTACCTACCAACCTCCCTACCTCCCTACAAACCAAACTCTCTACCTACCTTCCTCCCTTCATACCTCTTTACCTGCCTACCCACCTACCTCCCTACCTACCAAACTCCCTCCCTCCCTACCTACCTCCCCCTACTTACCTAACTACCAACCTAATCACCTACCTAACTACCTACTTATCCACCTACCTCCTTACCTACCAAACTCCCTACCTACCTACAAACCAACCTCCCTACCTACCTGCCTCCCTTTATACCTCTTTACCTGCCTACACACCTACCTACTTACCTACCAACCTCCCTACCTACCAAACTCCCTCCCTCACTACCTACCTCCCCCTACTTACCTAACTACCAACATAATCACCTACCTAGCTAACTACCTACTTATCCACCTACCGCCCTACCTACCAACCTCCCTACCTACCTACCTACCTACCTACCTACCTACCTACAAAACTCGCTATCTACCTACCTGCCTCCCTTCATACCTTTTTCCCTGCCTACCCACCTACCTCCCTACCTACCAAACTCCCTACCTACCAAACTCCCTCCCTCACTACCTACCTCCCCCTACTTACCTAACTACCAACCTAATCACCTACCTAGCTAACTACCTACTTATCCACCTACCGCCCTACTTACCAAACTCCCTCCTTACCTACCTGCCTCCCTCCATACCTCTTTACTTGCCTACCCACCCACCTACCGCCCTACCTACCAACCTTCCTACCTTGCCATCTACAAAATTTCCTACCTACCTACCTACCTACCTACCTACCTCCCTTCATACCTCTTTACCTGCCTACTCACCTACCTCCCTACCTACCAAACTCTCCTACCCTCCTACCTCCCTAATTCTTTGCCTGCTTACTTACCTACCTACCAACCTCCCTAAATATCTGTCCTACCTTAAAAGGTTTAGCAGAAAAGAGATCATGTGGTCTGATGAGTCCGGACTGACCTTATTCCAGAGCGATGTGCATGTCAGAGTAAGAAGGGAAGTGCATAGTTCTCACTGTGCAAGACTCTGGAGTCTTTTGATCTGCGGTTGCTTCAGTCTGAATGTACTGAACGACCAGGTTATCACAGGGATGACATTTTTTCACCTCTGATAAAACGGCCATTTTACAGGATGACAATGCTCAGATTAATCAGGCTCAGATTGTAAGATGTTTGGGGAGTGATAAATCATTTTCACGCATTAATTAAACAAAACCCTACTGAAAGCCTATGAGCTGAACAACTTCCCAGTCCTCGTCAATAAAAGAGCCAGCCCAGGTCCACCTGATAATAACTACATAGCATAATGGCCCACCAGAAAACCAGAAAAATTGTTTGTAGATACAATTTCTCCAAGAAATTTGGGGTAAAGGCCACTAGAGGGTGCCTCCTGGCCCACTGGTGGTCCGTGGCACACAGGTTGGGAAAACCCTGATCTATGTCATGCAAAAAAAAATTTGCTGTATATTTTGGGTTGCTGCCTGGTTTCCCTCTAATTCAGTTTCTGGGCCACGGTTATTAAATCCTCCTGTAATATGTCATAGAGCACGCCTCCATTCATATGTCCTTCCGTGACATTAAGGCCCAGTACTGTTTGTGGAGAACAAAGCGTTCTGCTTTATCACAGTGCATCTCTGTGTTTCATTTTTAGCAGAGTAGCTTTGCATGGGTTGTAGGAACAGAGCTGATTGTTCTTTGGGTAACTTGTTCCTCCTGCTTTCAGGTCATCCTACAACTTCTACAAGACTGCTGTCTTCTCTCTTTCTACCTTTAGAAAGAGACCTATCTATATACCTTTATTCAGACGTATCATAAGTCTGTAGGTGTGTTTTGAAGCCTTGCTTGCCACACCTGCCCGGGGACTAGGGTTTAGTTGTGGTTCCATAAATTTTCCACTTGCATGTAATCAAACAAGCTGCATGGACAGGGATGTTTAAGGTCATTGCTACGGTTCTGTAGCCCTTCCTATTTGTGTGTTGTTTAATATTGTTGTATCTGAGAACTCTGGGAAGCTCCTTCTCCTTTGCTGTGATCGTTATTTGCAGTGTGCAAACTTCCCAACTGAAGGCAACATTGTTTCTGACACCAGGTAGAATTTGCACTTGCTTTTGGAGCATTAGTATCTAGAACGTGGTTTATTTTTATATTACTTGCTATGTTTTATAACATTTGTTTATACCTATGAACAAATAATTGCATCTCCATATGTGATAGTGCAAAATCAAAAGACATTAGGTGTGGAATTTGAACATTTCTGTGGAAAGTTTACTTGATAACAGAAACAAACGTGTCTGAATATGTATTTCCCCTTACCTACTTCCTGGTGGCTACTAATGCGTCAGTTCACAAAGAAACAATACTAGAGCTTTGTTTAACTCATACATATGAGTGCAAATATTAACATTCTGATGATTCCAAACCTGCATCCGAATATAACACTTGATAACGGTTATCATGAGATTTGAACTAGAACCACAGAGTCCATTGATTCTCATGTGGGTCAGTTCTTCTTTTGGAATGTGTGGTGGAACAAAACCTGTGAAAGGCTGTAGCTTTTAGTTTCTGACCACAGCACAATTCTTACTGGACTGTCCGCTCTCAACCCAGCAGTGAATCTGACATGTGCAAAAACTCCAGCAGCACATGTGACAAACTTGCACCACCAAACACACTACCATGCCAGTGTTCCTACTGTCCTGAGAAGATCCACCATGCCCCAGTATGTGGGCAACAGCAGCTCTGTGGTCCAGACATTGACCGGTGACGAGAGAGGTAAAGGTGAAATGATATACTATGCAAAATTTGTCTTCCTTATTATCTCTCTATCTCTCTCTCCCTCTCAGGTATGTGAACTGGCTCAGTTGGAGGTCCTGAAGCTAAGAGATAATCCAATAGAGGAGATTCCAGCAGAGATAAAGAAGCTGCTCAACCTAAAGACCCTGGTCCTCTCCTTCTGCAAGATCACTACACTACCCTCCCAGTAACCACAACATACACAAACACAAATACAGCACTCTGCAAAAGACAAAGGCCATCGTTCCTTCATCCTTCCGCCCACCCATTCGTCCATTCGTTTGTTCATTCAATTAATTAATTAATTCATTCATTCATTTTCTGAGCCGCTTATCTTTCTGGGTCACGGGGTCATGGAACTCATCCCAGCGCTCATAGAGCAGAGATTAGGAAACACCCTGGACAGGCCACCATTCTATTGCAAGGCAGTAAAAGCCACTCTTGTTTTATTATTTTTTTTCCAGCCTAAAATGCCCAAAAAGTGTAATTTATTACTTTTCAGGAAATATTTCTGAGATTATATACAAGACAAGCCACTTGCATAAGAAAGGAGAAGGTTAAAAGAAAAGTCGATGAAAATCAGGAGTTTTAAAAACTAACTAACTCATAACAACCATGTGGTAGACCACCAAAACTGTCCCTATCAGATAAACAGGAAAAAGAAATGCAGACCACAGCTTGTTAATTTTACACTTTAAAAAAATCCTGTCCAAAATGTGTAGGTTAACATGCAAATGGAACTACACAATATCCGTACTGCCAATGAAATGGGGGAAAGATCTCTCAGTTTCTCCAACTGCAAATTTTCCAGGCACAGATTCTTAAAACTCCAACCTATACTTACATAAAACAATTCTTAAAGTACACAAAAGCTATTAAGGCATGGGCTGAAGTTATTCAAATGAGTTTTGTGAACTATTTTGTTGGCATATAAACCATATAATACTGTACATCCACTAAGCCCTGCAGTTACTAACAGTTCCTATCAATTGACCTCACTATTGCACTTCTCCCATCACTCTGTTCTCTAGAAAAGATAAAGGAAAACATTGTATGGCCTGGAAATCAAGGAAAACCATGAACATCACTCACTGAAAAAAACATACTGACTGACTAAATACCAAAGGGATAGTCTTCTACCTGAAAAAAACAAACACTGAATTTAATTAAACCTAGGCCTGACTCACTAATCCTTCTAACATCAAAAAACAGCAAATCACAAGAAATTCAAATTCATCATTTATATCACTGTGTGTGTTTAAAGTATTATTAGTTGTTAATTTCAGGTAATAGTTTTTATAGTTTCGTGTTAATTAGTACATGTTCCCCATCTTTATGGGATGTCCTTATTGACCTGTGATCTATGTAACTATGTATTACCATTAACTATGTGGTTTCTGACTTTTGCACACTCCTCTGTGGTAAACTGAAAACTGATGAAATGCCTAAACATGTGTTTCTAATGGTGTGGTCAGTAAGTGTACATTGTGTGTGTTGTGTAGGTTATACCACCTGCCATCCCTGCAGCACCTGGACGTCTCTCACAACCTCATCAGCTCCCTGAACAGTGAGATCAAAAACCTAAGGTGGGAAAAATAAATGGACACACATACCAACAGACTGACAGATACTCAGATAAAGGGATATACATATGGATGGACATACAGAACCATAAAACAGATACACAAGGTCTACAAACCGAGGGACTGAAAGGTATAGACAAAGAGGCAGATGAACAGACAGACGGACTAATCGATATCTAGATATTTTTTAATTATCTGCTTACATTATCGTATTCAGTGTGATAATTTATAAATAAATAATGCAACACTATATCTGGAATTTTAGTTTCTCTAGAAAAACATAAACTGGCCTAACCAAAAACTTTAAGCTGGTAGTAACTTCAGGCTCCTCCAGATGGTGCTATAAATACCTGCGGGTGTGAGTGACGGGATTCATAGATTGGCTCCTGAGCAGATGTTAATGACTGGCTAAACAGAGTGACTGCATTTGGGCGTGCCAAAGACCATAGTGTGAAGGAAGTAGCTGCAGGTGTATGGAAGCGTACGGTCCTATGGGTCTACCAGCAGTGGCTGAAATCCCAGTCTACAGGAAACTCTCCTCGGAATTGTGCTAGGAAGGGCATCCAACAAATCTGGCCGACCTGAACAAGTCACTGGTGTAAGACAGTGTAAGAGTGGTGGAACATTGATGTGGCCTACAACCAGAACTTGTCCAGTACATGCCCAATTAAATTGCAGCTGTTATTCATGTTCATGAAGGTATTACATGCTATTATGAAGATTTTACTTATGCTATGTTAAGTAAGCTGGTTAAGTAATGTTATTGGATACGCATCATCTGTCTTTAAGTGTATTTACAGTACTGCACAATAGTCAGAAACATTTTTGTATCATATTAAATCTAATCATATTATATCTAATCTCCTCAGAAACATTTTCCGAAAAAATACTAACTTAAATGTTTGTTTAGATCTGGACTGAAAAAGGAAGGCTTGTCTATGACTTTTGCCCAAAGCTGTATATGCTGTATGTTCGTGTCTAGGTCGTTGAAGTATGCAAATTTCGAGGGGAATCAGTTGGAGGGTCTGCCGGTGGGGATCCTGAGTGTTCCACTGTCTGAGCTCCGGGTGGGAGGGAACTACACGCATCCTCTGCTGTTGAATATTAACAGTGTGAACTCTCCACCGTCCCTCAAGCATACTGCAGCCCGCATCCTGGCACTCATAAAGCCTGAACAGCGCTACTGCAGTCTGCCCCCTGACGTCCACCTCACCCTCAGCAGGTAACATTACACACTGATCTCTAAATAAAATCAAAAACAGGGCTTAACTACAAGACCAACAAAATGCTTATTACCAAAAAGTAGTTTAGTACAGGAACCACTGAAATCCTGGGGGAGAGTTTCCATGCCTGAAACCCCATCTTAGCCTTCTGTTTTCCCGTGAAGTCTTCCCTATGTCTCCCACCACCCATCTCCTCCCTGTTCCACCACAGTGAAAAGCCGGGGGTGGGGTCAGGCTTTCTAGCTTTACACATTAACTGCCTGGAACTCCAGAGCAAGTTCTCTCCCCACACAAAATGCAAATTACAAATATACATGACGGGACATAACGGGAAAAAAAGGCATCTGTGACTGAGACCTACCTAATACAGTGTAATGAATAACAGCTGTGATTGGATATGACATGGACTGGACAAGTTTCTGGTTCCAGACCACGTCAATGTTCAGACACTCTTTCATCAAAGACCTGTGCAGGCAGTTGGGCCAGATTTGGTGGATGCCTTCCCTGGTACAATTCCGAAGAGGGTTTCCTGTAGACTGAAATTTTAGCTTCTTTGACACTATGGTCTTTGGCCACGCCCAAATGCAGTCACTCCTTTTAGCCAATCATTAACATCTGCATTGGAGCCATTTACCACACATGGAACAAGACGTTCACTACACTGTAGGACCTCTTCTCAATCTATGGATCCCGTCACTCACACCCTGCAGGCCCCATCATCCTCATGCAGCTCCATCTTTGAATCCCAAACTGAATTAAATGAAGGCTTGTCTGTGACTTTTGCCCAGTCTCATATTTATTCTGTCCTGATTTCAGAAGGTTGCTGTACCACCCATCAAGTTGACAAATTTTTTGTGAATTTATAGATAACATGTATCTAAATTTATTAGAATAATAGAAATAATAGATGCTTTTAACACATAATATGTCACATAGAATAATACAATGAAATTCACTTACATTAGGTACAAACTGCTAAAGCCTGGAAAGGCAAGGCTTTACACTGAAACAGGAACAGCACTAAGGCAGCAGGCAGAATGAAACTGTGTAATTTGTCTTTCAGGGCAGGTGTTTGTGAATGCTGTGGTGGCCCCCAGTTTGGCCCTGGGCTAAAGCTGATCCGTCCCATTTATGCCATCTTAGGGCTCAGCAGCGTTCCCATCCTCTTCTCCTCCTGCTCCGCGTCCTGCTACTCCAGATTCGTGAAACAGCCCCACACCCTCCCATAGACCTTTCACACGGGCTAGACAACAAGCAGCAGTCATGTTTCAGTTTTATTATTGTTTAGCTTCCTTTTTAATAAATGGCTGCAAACATTACAATGTAACACTGCACATCCCTGTATGTAACAGTTATTCAGTTTTCAGGAGATCTTTCAGAGGAGCTATGAGATTATCCATGTGCTTAAAGAAGAAGATCAAGTAAAGTAAGTTAAACATTCCCAACAGAGTTTCCAAACATGGAATTCAAAAAATGTAATTAAAATCTACAGGGAAATGGGACTAACATCCACCTGGTCGACCAACAAAACTGTCCCCATCAGACAAACATCTTTAAGAGAGAGGAGAACACCAAGATTCACTGCACTCAGATCTGAAAAGAGACACTAACTGTAATAGGGATTTCCTGGAACATGAGAGGGAAAAAACGCAACCAACTTCTGAGACTGAACTTTGGAAAAATATCCCTGCAACGATAGCTGTAATAAACACAGAGACAGATTCTGACAGACCGATCTAGAACTGTTCCTACATCTGCTTAATGGCTCCGTTTACTGGAATTCGAATCATGTATGAACATTCCTCATACCATTAGCATGAGCTGAGCTGAGCAGCAAAACCCAGGTGCGAATCAGACTTAAGAGATTCATTCTGCTCAAATAGGTTTGAATGGTTCAGTATGAGCAGCACCGGTACGACTATTCACCTCCTTGGAAGTCCACTTCCTTAAAGCGCCTAAATACATGAAGGTCTGCCCACATTCAGAGCAGAGATACGTTTTCTCTCCGGTGTGAATGCGCTTATGTTTCCTGAGCTCCACACTGCCCTTCCCACACTGAGCAGTGATGCAGTCTCTGGCCAGTATGCATGTTCTGCTATTACTGGAGATGAATGAGTTGATTGAAGCTCCTCCCACTTACTGGGCAGATATAGTGTTCTCTCTTGTGTGGACACACTCATGTGTTCTGAGATTACCCTCACTGTGTCGAGTAAGTCTTCCCACACCCTGAGCAGTGGTGAACCGTCTCCTTGTCAGTGTTTTTCCGCATGTGTTGGTGTGGAATGTTAGTATGGAGATGGCAGGAAGATGTCTGCTGAATACTGGAGTTTGCTCCACATGCACAGTCATATTTATTCAGTCCTGATTTCAGAAGTTTGCTGTACCACTCATCATACAGCTTCCTCCCATGTGTTGGAGCTCTGAAAGAGCAAAAAACAATATCTAGCTCAAAGTAAACCGGAACAATCGTGTGGCAAAATTGTGGCGATAGTACAATAGACAGTGGTTCTTAAATTTCAGTTCCAGTTGCTAATCTAATTCAGTGTTTCCAGTACCTATTCTGGGGGATTTCTGCATTGCACAGATGAGTCAGCGAGGAAACTAATAAGGCAGAAAAAGCTGAACTGGCGAAGCCTAGCTGTACTAACATTTCATCCAGTCCACTTCTTTCTAGTCTCCTTCACTCCTTTCTCGTCACTCCTTTCTAAAAGAGTTGATATAGTAAAAGTGGCATAGTCTAAAAGCACCTAGAAAGGGTTACCTAGTTTACTTACAGACAGTCATACCAAGAAGACTCGGCTTGTTCCTCTTCTGAAAGGGCTGCACTGACTACATGTATCTATTAGAATAGACTTTGAAGTTCTGCTGCTGGTCTATAAGGCTCTAAATAATCTAGCACCTGTTAACATCATAGAACATCTCTCTGCTTATGTTCCAGCTCATGGTCTTAGATCTACAGATGCTGGCCTTCTGCCAATACCTTCCGTAATATATAGGAAACATGGAGGGACCTCTTTTAGTTGATCTGCTCCTAAACGGTGGAACTCAATTCCAGCCTCTATTAGACAGTCGAGTTCAGAGCTCACATTTAATACACACCTAAACCCGTATCTCTTTAACGCAGCGTTTAGTTAAAACTACATTAACATGGTATTTAGGAGTGTGTGTGTGTGTCTGTGTTTATATGTGTATATGTATATATGTGTGTGTGTGTGTCTGTGTTTATATGTGTATATATATATATATATGTGTGTGTCTGTGTTTATATGTGTATATGTATATATGTGTGTGTGTCTGTGTTTATGTATATATATATATATATATATATATGTGTGTGTGTGTGTGTGTCTGTGTTTATATGTGTATATATATATATATGTGTGTGTGTGTGTCTGTGTTTATATGTGTATATGTATATATGCGTGTGTGTGTGTGTCTGTTTATGTATATATATATATATATGTGTGTGTGTGTGTGTCTGTGTTTATATGTGTATATGTATATATGTGTGTGTGTGTGTGTGTCTGTGTTTATATGTGTATATGTATATATGTGTGTGTGTGTGTGTGTGTCTGTGTTTATATGTGTATATGTATATATGTGTGTGTGTGTGTGTCTGTGTTTATATGTGTATATGTATATATGTGTGTGTGTGTGTGTCTGTGTTTATGTATATATATATATATATATATATATATATGTGTGTGTGTGTGTGTTTATATGTGTATATGTATATATGTGTGTGTGTGTGTGTGTTTATATGTGTATATGTATATGTGTGTGTGTATATGTATGTGTGTGTGTCTCTGTTTATGTGTATATGTATATATGTGTGTGTGTGTGTGTGTGTTTATATGTGTATATGTATATGTGTGTGTGTGTGTCTCTAGTGGAGATCTGTAATTGCATGGAACATTTGGAAGAACATCGTACCCCTTTCCTGCGCAGATGAATCTAAAGGAGTATTCAAAGAGAACTCTTTATAGAACTAATTTGAAAAAGGTTCCTTATAGAACCACTGACAGCAAATCCTTCATCAATCTGACGGACCCTTTCATGATGCAAAGAACCCTTTATAATGTGTTCTTGGTTTTATGCAGAACCATTGTATTTGCTTAAGAACCCTTGAAGAACCATCTTTCAGTGTGTTGTCATACATGATACACCTCTTAATCATTGCCTCAGGTGATCCATCAGTCTGTGACTCGGTTCTAAACTTCATGCACATAAAAATCCAGTAAATCCCCAAAACAGCATGTAGAACAATCCTAAAATCAGCTGGCTCTTATTCACCGGCTTCTTGTTAAAATTCTCCTGTTCCACCTTAAACGGTGCAGCAGATACATTGTGGTGCCTGAAGCCGCACCATTTAAGGTGGAGCAGGAAATTCTCTCAAGCTAATTCTTTTAAGAACATAAATGGAGATACAGTATATAGTGAAACTGAAGTGCATTACCCGCTCTGCCCTGTAGATGGCAGCAATATTCCATTCAGACTGTATTCCACTCACCCACTGGGCCCACCTTGCATAACATCGCTGTCCAATGAAAAACATGTATCTCCATTTTTGTCCATTTGGCCACAGAAGCTGCTGTTTACACTGTGTGAGAATCTCATGATGAATGGACCAATAGAAATTGCCCAAAAGTGCTTTGAAAGTCTGGTTCCACTGACTGTAAAACGAAACAAGGTTTTGCTAGCACTGTAGCACCTCTTCTCAATCTATGCATTGGTTTTCTTAAATTATCCAAAAAAGTAAAAATCGCCAAAAAATGGAGATTGATGACCTGCTACCTTCTAGCTGACGTCTTTTCGATGGACAATTATTTTAACATAGCAATGCAACGGCACATTCTGTACATGTTACAACAGCGTGGCTAAATAATAAGAGCATATATGCTTGACTGGCCTGCCTTCTGCCCAGACATGTACATTACAAAATGCTCATACGGTTGTTCAAGCCTAGTGCAACAGAAGAATGGCAAAAATGGATCAACTGTCTTCCATCCCTAAACTACTGTAAAGCTGTGTTAAAAGCAAAGGTGATCTTACACCATGGTAAACATGCTCCTATCCCAACTTTCTAGGCATGTGTGCATCAAATTTGGCATGCACAGACAGCATGGTTGATGTAGCTCGAAATAACACCAGGGAGCCATACACCACCACATGTGGAAGACTGGGGTTCGAATCCTGGTAACTATGCTGTGCTACATCAATAAGAGTCCTTGGGCAAGACTCCTAACAATACATAGGCCTACCTGTAATATGATTAAGTTGTAAGTTGTAAGTCGCTCTGGATAAGAGCGTTAGCTAAATGTAAATGTAATATTTTATTGTCTTGAGTTGAATACAGGTCAATGTGGATTTGAAAATCACATTTTCACATTCAGTCTAATTTTTTTTTTTTGGAAGTGTGGTTTGTAGAACGTTTGATTTGAACAGTCTCATTCATGGCTGATCTCAGTGCACTTGTGTGTGTTCAAGTTACTCGAGTGTCTGAAGGTCCGCCAACACCCTGAGCAGAAATACGGCTTCTCTCCAGTGTGAATTCGCTGGTGCTGCTGAAGATGAACTAGCTGAGTGAAGCTTTTCCCACACTCGAAGCAGCTATACGGCTTCTCTCCTGTGTGAATGCGCTGATGCGCCCTGAGATTTCCTCTGTCTCGGAAATGCTTCCCACACTCTGAGCAGGTAAAGGGATTGTCCCCCGTGTGGGTGAACAGGTGTCGCTGAAGATGAATCTGCTGAGTGAAATTCCTCCCGCATGCGGGGCAGTAAAACTGCCTCACTCCTCTGTGAATGAGCTGGTGTCTCTGGAGGTGAGTCAGCTGAGTGAAACACTTCCCACATTCTGAACACCGAAATGGTTTTTCGCCTGTGTGAATGCGCTTGTGTGTCCTGAGATTACTCTTGTCGTTAAATCTCCTGCCGCATTCTGGACAGTCATACGGTTGTTCTCCCGTGTGAATACGCTGATGTAGATGGAGATGAGTCTGTCGAGTGAAGCTCTTCCCACACTCAGAACAGCTATGCTTCCTCTTGGCAGTCTTTTTCTGTGTTTGCCTGAGAGCCAAATTGGTGAGCGGAGTTTGTTGAGTTCTGGGGCTACGTTTGAGGTTCATGTTCTTGTGTTCAATCTCTCCTGACTTCAGCAGCCGGATGTACTCCTCATGACTGTACGATGCATCTGCAGTGGTAGAAAGCTGTGTGGGAAAGTGGCAGGATGCCATTCATTTCTGCAGTGGAAAAAGAAAATGTATATTAAAGCCAAGTTCTTCATAATCTTACACCTTTAGAAGCAAAATCAGAATCGGCCAAGATAATCAGCAGTTTTGCTCCAAACATGCATCAGCAATCTGGCAATGTATCATTTTTGGGTTTTATTGGGCATATAATAAGAGTAAGTGCACATTATGCTATGAACCAAAATGTCATAGCACAATTCTGCATGACTCATTGTAACAAACAGCCAGTCACCTCTTACTCTCAGACAGCGGATTTGTCACGTAACTCAGTTACAGGGGCTAAAGCTGAGAGGGGTACTTCTGTATGCTAGTGGTGCGATCTCGGATCTGCTTCTGTTTATTCCTCTTCTTATTATAAAGGAGTGAATGAACTGCAGTTGTATACAATCAGTACAGTCATCATGCACCATCACTGATGGGCTGGTCCGGCATATATTTCCATTGAGCTCTCTTTTGGTTTTGCCTGTTGCATAAACTTTTGTGATCCTCTACAAGCACGAGTAACCGTCCTGCTCCCATTCTGATGCTGGGTCTGAAACTTCATTAATCAAGGCATCAAGAAAGCTGCCTTTAGTTTCGGACCCAGCTAAAGACCAAGCACATCAGAGATCAGCAGGCAGACCGGTAGGGCGTTTATACAGTGTTAATAGATGTGGCTGCTCTGCGTTCTAGTCTGGTTCATCTTTTGCGCAACTGGGAAGTCAGGCTATCAGCTCACGTTATCAGCTCAGTGTGACTGCCCAACCCGTCTGGTTACTCCACTTGCTATTTCATATAATGCAGTTTACAGGCAAATTGTTACCATGGTGATAATTATAATAATAGCATCATTAAAAGATTTATCAGGTGTTTTAAATAGTTTCACTCTGAAAAACTAAGAGTGATGTTTTTTAATATTTCACATGAAAATATTGTTCTATTTAGTACTTTAAGGCACGTTCACCTTTATGTGACACCTACTGGGTTCAATATACCGTACGTAATGGAATAGCACAGCTACCGTAATTCCCGTACATTAGGAGCCCACGACATTTACAAAACAGTTTAGCTGCTAACTTCACCTACCTCTGCAGAGGAGCTCATCCTGCTGAACAGGGGAAGCTGCTGCATTACCTTGTTTACATGGAAATCATTATAGGTATCTGACTCAGGAGTATTTAGTTATCAACTGACTGATGATGTATGAAGCTTAAGTCAGCTTTAACCATTTAAGGTGGAACGGGAAAATTCGTTCAGGACGCTGATTTCTGAACTCATTCTGTCCTCTATAAAAGTCTTTAAACGTCCTCGAAAACAGAAACATATCGACTTTCACTGAGGAGGAGTAGATCTGTCACATCATTCTGCGTTTCCGGGTTCATCTTCTTCTCTGTAGGGCCGCCGTTGACCTCTAACTGAAAAGGAGTATTTCCGCCCCCTACTGGACACCAGCGCGAACTGAACTGTCAAGCTAATACAATCTGCGGGTCTGAGTGTGTTAGTGTGTGTTGTGCTGGTGTGAGTGGATCAGACACAGCAGTGCTGCTGGAGTGTTTAAACACCTCAGTGTCACTGCTGGAATGAGAATCGTCCACCAACCAAAACAATCCGGACAACAGTGTCCTATGGACAGCATCCTGGATGACCATGTGATGACCACTAACTGTGCAGCAGCAGATGAGCTATCTCCTCTGACTGCACATCTACAAGGTTGACCAGGAAGGTATGAGTGTCTAACAGAGTGGACAGTGAGTGGACACTGTGTTTAAACACTCCAGCAGCACTGCTGTGTCTGATCCACCCACACCAGCACCACGTCAGTGTCACTGGAGTGGTGAGAATGATCCACCACCCAAACGATACCTCCTCTGTGGGGGTCCTGACCACTGAAGAACAGGGTAATAAAGCATACAGAGAAACAGATGGACTACAGTCTGTAACTGTAGAATCACAAAGTGCACCCAAATGGTAAGTGTAGGTGACACAACGGACACGTGCTTGCGAATAGAAGGAGGTGTTCCTAATCCAGTAGCCGGTGCGTGTGTACTGTACTGTTTGAGCATAGTAGCTGTTTTCATGACCGAGGTAGTGCACTACCTACCTAGGGAGTAGGGAGCCATTTGGGATTGAGCCGTAGACACCGTAAAGGACTAGCCAATCATTTGCTCGAGACACAGGTAGCACTAGCCAATCGTGGCGCAGGAGGCGGGGCGTGGTGGAGTGCTCTGTTGAAGCAGGGTTAGCAGAACTGCTCGGCTAAAAACAGTGAAAAGGCAGCTGGAGTTTACGGCGGTGAGCAGCTCGCTAATTTACCCACACCATTTTGGCCAGAAATTCCCTGTACCTATTCCCACTTCGTCATCACTGCTGGCTTCACCTTTTCTTTCCAAGGCAGAGAACTGAGAGCCCCAGCTTCCGAGCAGGATGAGCTCATCTGAGGAGGTGAGTTAGTAGCTGAAACCGCTGACTAACATCTGGGCTTCCTCTCTTAGCAGGATTCGACCGGGGTCGTTTTAGAGATGAAGAGGCTGAGACTGTCCCCTCTGTAGCCCCTGTTCTGTCCATACAAGCCGCCAGAAGACGCCTGACCATGGTACAGTGTCTGTATGTGTAGTCTCAGTCACTAAATGATTTTCTTCTTATTAAGGTTAGAGGTGTAACACAGGGGTACTGAGGGGTAGATGCACCTGTTTCCATATTAAAGCCCCTGCCCTGCACACCGGGGGTGCATCAGTGCTATATGCATTAGAAGAGAACACACACACACACACACACACACACACACACACACACACACACACACACTCACTACATTGCCAGAAGTATCACTCATCCGCATATAAACTTGAGTGACATTCTTAATCCATAGGGTGTAGTCTGATATATGATGTCGGCCCACCCTTTGCAGCTATAGCCCCTTTAACTCCTCTGGAAAGGCTTTCCACAAGGTTTAGGAACATGCCTATGGGAATTTTTGACCATTCTTCTGGAAGCGCGTTTGTGAGGTCAGACACTGATGTTGGCTGAGAAGGCCTGGCTCGCAATCTCCACTCTAATTCATCCCAACGGTGTGCTATCGGGTTGAGGTCAGGACTCAAGTTCTTCCACACCAAACTCTCTCTTCCATGTCTTTGTGCACTGGTGCGCAGTCATGTTGGAACAGGAAGGCGGCATCCCCAAACTGTTCCCACAAAGCTAGGAGCATCAGATTGTCCTAAATCTCTTGGTATGCTGAAACATTAAGAGCTAAGTGGCCGAGCCCAACTCCTAAAAAAAACAACCCCACACCATAATCTCTCCTCCACCAAACTGTACACTCGGCACAATGCAGTTGGACAAGTACCGTTCTCCTGGCAACTGCCAAACCCAGACCACTGGATTGGCAGACAGAGAAGCGTGGTTCGTCACTCCAGAGAACACGTCTTCGCTGCTCTAGAGTCCAGTGGCGGCGCTTTACACCACTGCATTCAACTACGTTTTTGTTGATTATGTTTTTTATTTGTGCAACTGTCACGATTGGTTGATCGGATGACTGCATGACAGAGCAGGTGTTCCTAATCAAGTGAACAGAAAGTATATGGTCACTGTCCAATGAACAACACGCATCTCTATTTTTGTCGATTTCTTTTTTTCTGTATCATTGGAACACAGCGGCTGCTGTTTACACTGTGTGAAAGTTTCATGAGGAATGGACCAACAGCAATCACTCACTCGGAAGAAAGTCCGGTTCCATTGATGTACTTTAAGATGAAATTACGCCCCCTCTCCTGTAAAGTTGCCATTTTGCTTGGGCAACCATGCAAGACCACCAAACACAGAACCATTCTAAAGACAGAACTCGAAGAATTGTTGGAAAAATGATCTTGCAGAATTCTAGATGTTATAAAGATGTTATAATTAGTTGTAGATGATTCTGCGAGTGTTTTGTTATATATGTGTTATATACACAATGTAAACAAATAAACTGAGCATAGGCATTTAACACAAACAGTATGAATCTGAATCTGAATCTGAAATTACTATTTTTACAGTTCACAGCTCTCTCAGTAAAACTGCACATTTTGTTTCATAGTGTTAAAAGGTTTAATATTTCAGCATTAACATTTTGTCCTAAAATAATTAAATATGAATACGAAAATTAATTATGTGATAAGAGTCTAAAATAAAAGTAAGATAAAGATAAGTCTCCCCGTTATTAAGGCAGATAAGTAAAGTGAAGGGGAGAGCAGGCACCTGAACCCAAACCCAAACCCAAGAGGAATAGTTTCTGTCTGGGAAAACCAGCAGGATGTTCTCAGGATGAGTGATATATTCCATCTTTGCTTGATTGATGGAACATGGCAGTGTCTTGATGGTTTTGGCTGAGCTCATCTAAAACCCCACCAGGGAAACACTAAAATGTAATTTCGGAAACACTTAATGACAAATTACACTCAGTGTTGGACCGCAGTTCTGTTGGGAAGGGAGATAAAGGTTACCAGGAACAATAAATGATGATACATTTACATTGGGTGGTCGTGGGCTGGAGGTTAGGGAACCAGCCTTATGACCGGAGGGTTGCCGGTTCGATTCCCTGAACTGACAGTAACGATTGAGGTGCCCTTGAGCAAAGCACCTAAACCCCAGCTGCTCCCTGGGCGCCGTGGATAGGGCTGGCCACTGCTCCGGGTAAGTGTGCTCACTGCCCCCTAGAGTGTGTGTTCACTAGTGAGTGTGTATGTGGGTGTTTCACTTCACGGATGGGTTAAATGCGGAGACTAAATTTCCCCACTCTGGGATCAACAAGGGATTAAAATCTTAAATCTTTAGACTGATATGATCAATATTTATTGAGCTACACATACAGAAGTAGTGTCTCTTGGTATGATGTCAGCCCACCATGTTTGCTAATGCTACATGCCATACATCTCTACATGGAGCTGTAGAGGTTCCTAATGGTGTCCTGTGATAATCCATCCCATACAGCTTGAATATTCTCACACAGTTCCTGCAGATGGTGCGGTAGGGATGGAGGTGGAGTGACACCAGGCCTTCTGGACGTGTGCCGCGTAACAACAAAACACTTCATCTTGGCACTGACCACGGTGCCTCCACACACAGATTGGTCTCGTCTGGCACAACGACATTGCAGTCTTTGGTGACACTGACATAGTGTTAGGGACAGTCATGGTAACGGTCTGTGTGCATGTAGTCCTGCCTTGTGCAGCCGTCTGCCAATGGTCCTGGCACACCATGACTCGTAGGGCATCACTGCAGGCTAAATGTCCGCAGTCGTGGCTGTTGGGTCAGTTAGGTACAGCGATAAGGCCCGTCCTTGCTTCAGTCACATGCACAGCTGAGCCAAACCTACCCACCAAGTTTGGTTCCTGTTGGTTGGCTCCTTCTGCGTACAGCTATTTGTACAAAACATTTTTGATAAGTGTTTAATCATGATGACCTGTTTTCCTGATGTATAAGGACAGTGTATCTGACTGTGTAAAGGATACTTGCCATTCTCATTGAGTATTCTTGTTCTTGGCACATCCTTTTCGTCAGGATGCACAGATTGAAGCTAGTACTATTTCAAATGGTGAAGGAACACCAAGTCCTGTAGGGCTCATCAGCCTTGAGGACCAACACAATGGAGGCTATCCTGAAAAGTCCACAGCAGGTTGGTGCATAAAAATAGATTTTTTTTTTATTGATGTAAGGTTTTTAACAGCAGTAGTTGCTTATGTGTGTATATTTCTGTCTCTGCCTAAATATTAGGAGGCTTCTTGAAGGAAGACACGGTGCAGCTGGAGAAACATACCCAAGGAATCCACCTCCGTAACGGGATGACGGTCAGCTACGTTAAAGAGGAGGAACTTGCAGATGAAGACTATCTCTGTAAGAAATACGGCCTCATTCTGCAGACATGCTAAATTACACCCTCAAGTAATTCACTTAATCAGTGGTTTACATTACAACACTTTACGGATTCAGGTTTTCGGGTTCAGTATGTCATTACAGGTTAGTGATGCACGATTCTGAGTTTCCTGGAATCGACTTCTCAATTCTCAACTCCTGCTGCAGGAATAAATGGGACTGACTCCTCCACTCCACCGAAACAGCCACAAAGCTGATAAAGTATTACAGCAGATAATTAATCATAGTAAACGTTGTTTATGCCCCTTTGAGTGGCGATATGACAAAAAATTCAGCTTCTTTTGCCCACTCATTGAGACAATCTGACATTCTGAGAAAATTGTCACTGTAGTCAGAATTCTTTTTTAGTCCACCTTAACTGATGCAGCAGCTACCTTAATGGCGCAATGGTACTAGAATGTCACACTGCAGCACCGCTAACCGCTAGGTGGAACGGAAATTTAACTAAGAAGCTACTGAAGCAAGGCAAAGCTCAGCCATTGCTAAATATTGTTTACTGAACTTCAAGTCAAGAAGAAAATGAGCTGTGGTTCAGGACATACCGGGGTTGGACAATGAAACTGAAACACCTGGTTTTAGACCACCATCATTTATTAGTATGGTGTAGGGCCTCCTTTTGCGGCCAATACAGCGTCAGTTGGTCTTGGGAATGACATATACTGCGTCCTGCACAGTGGTCAGAGGGACTTTAAGCCATTCTTCTTGCAGGATAGTGGCCAGGTCACTACATGATGCTGGTGGAGGTTCGTCCTTCTTGGTGGTATGCTGACATTACCCTGGATACCGTGGCTCTTGATACATCACAAAGACTTGCTGTCTTGGTCATAGATGCGCCAGCAAGACGTGCACCAACAGTTTGTCCTCTTTTGAACTCTGGTATGTCACCCATAATGTCGTGTGCATTGCAATATTTTGAGCAGAACTGTGCTCTTACCTGCTAACTGAACCTTCACACTCTGCTCTTACTGGTGCAATGTGCAATTAATGAAGATTGGTCACCAGGCTGGTACACTTTAGCCAATTAAGCCACCTCCCACACTAAAATGACAGGTGTTTCAGTTTCATTGTCCAACCCCTGTATATAGAAAATGTCTCAGGGAACAGAAGTTTGTGCAACAGCAACTTGCTGAGCAGCACTGGTTTTGTTTAACACAGGGAATTAACCTCACTACTCAAGCTTAGGCTCTCTCTTGCTTTACACTCTCTTTGCTTTTACAGAACGTCCTGCCATTTCCACTCTTACAGTCATTGGCCAAGAATTGACCCTGATTCCCAGACGTTTTGGAATAGACTCCTGGTCACTAATCTACACAGAGGAGACAGCCGGTTACTTTGGGCATTTTGCCTTTTCGTTCATGTCTCTCTGTTCTCTCCTCCTCTTCCAGACTGTGAGGACTGCAGATCTTTCTTCATAGACGAATGTGTGATTCATGGCCCAGCTGTCTTCATCCCTGATACCCCTGTTCCTGTGGGAGTTGCTGACAGAGCCAGACAGACCCTTCCTGCTGGCCTGGAGGTTCAGAAGTCTGGTATTCCTGGCGCAGGTCTGGGAGTGTTTAACCAGGGGCAAACGATCTCTCTAGGCGTACACTTTGGGCCCTACCAAGGAGACCTGACAGACAGAGAGGCGGCCATGAACAGCAGATACTCCTGGGTGGTGAGTTGGTTTTATGGAGGAAGTGAAGGACTTATTTGATCATTTCCTTTAAACCACAAAGTTAAATATTAAAACTGTAGAATTTTCCCCATTATAAAAGGTACATGTAAACCTTGTTGCAGATATACAACAGTGGTCAAGATGAGGAATACATAGATGCCAAAAAAGAGACGCATGCTAACTGGATGAGGTGAGGAATACAGCACAGGAGCCTGTAGACTAAAGGACTGTTGGATCTTTATTTTAGCGTTCCTTGAAATAACTTAGTCTTCCTTCTGCCTTTAATTAGTCTTCCCTTCACTTCCCCTTTCTGTTGTGCATGTACTCTCTTTCAGGTATGTAAACTGTGCTCGTAATGATGAAGAGCAGAATCTGGTGGCATTCCAGCATCAAGGCGGGATCCTGTATCGTAGCTGTCGGCCTATTAAACCGGGAGAGGAGCTCCTGGTGTGGTACGCAGAGGAGTACGCCAGAAATCATGACATCACATTTGACTACCTCTGGAACAAAAAGTGCTCCACCAAAGGTGGGTTGTGTCGAATCACAAAGCTTTAATATTTATATGCATTTCATTTTTGCTAAGGCTGCATGTTAAATTGTATTAGGGTAAATGAGCTTCCATGACCCAAACCATTATAGGCCGCGTAGACAGAACGGTTTAAATAGGCTTACACAGTTTTCCCGTATAGTCCTTTTTAGATGAACTGAACCCAGTTCTGTTAAAGTGAACCTCAAAGGGAACCAGTTGCAAATGATGTCAGTTCCTTTTGTGTTTCCGGACCGGGTTCTTTTTATCTGGTCCTTTTTAGCACTGACCTCAGAGCAGTTTATGTTCAGATCACAACACTTTAGAACTCAAACTCGTATCACACCACTCCCGGTACGCGCAGTGCTTGGTGGTTGGGCACGTTTATGATTACTATATATGTCTCTACTATAGTCTGTGTTTTGCGATGGCCAAAGGAAATATGACTTCTCCACAGATGCATCATCTGTCGTAGTGAATTCCACCTCCAGTGTAGTTTACACCCTGCAGGGGAGCAGTTGGATTGTCTGGATGTACCTCCAGCTGACAGGCTAGCGTCTGCCGCGCTATGAGCTTACTAAATGGGGCATTGATAGTCACATCCATTGTTAGCAACAGGACTGGAGGTCATTTAATGCTACAGTTTAAGCTTATAGTGTTAGCTTACCACTACTACTATTATTATGCTACTATAAATGAACATGGAAATGTGAACGTGGTCTATTACGCTGAATTTCAAATGGCTAATATTTGTTTCTCTTCTCCTCCTCTAGAAATAAACAATGTCTTCTCGCAAGTCTTCTCCTGCTCTGTGTGTCCACTTTCCTACACAGCTCAAATTTACCTCCATAAACACATCAGGAGGTGCCACCAAGATGAGTACATCAGACTGCTGAAATCAGGAGAGATTAAATATGAGAACCTGGCACCACGAAGGAGGTCCGTGACCCATCAAACCTCGTCGTCTTCTTCTGTTCACACTAACATCACTCACAGACGAATGCAGAAAACCACAGACCAGGAGAAATCCTTCTACTGCTCACAGTGTGGAAAGAGTTTTCCTCACCAGAGTAATCTCCAAAAACACCAGCGCATTCATGCCGGAGAGAAGCCTTATGACTGCGCAGAGTGTGGGAAGAGATTTATTGGCAGAGGTAGCCTCAAACTGCACCAGCGCACTCACACAGGAGAGAAGCCGTACCACTGCACAGAGTGCGGGCGGAGTTTTGCTCAAGTGAGCAACCTCCAAAGACACAGGCGCATCCACACAGGCGAGAAGCCGTATGACTGCGCAGAGTGCGGGATGAGTTTTACTCAACCCAGCAGTCTCAAAACACACCGGCGCATACACGTAGGAGAGAAGCCGTATCAGTGCTCGGAGTGTGGGAAGAGCTTTAATCGGCAGAGCCATCTTAAACTGCATCAGCTCATTCACACGGGACAGAAACCGTACTACTGCTCAGAGTGCGGGAAGAGATTTAACCAACAGAGTAACCTCCTACGCCACCAGCGTATACATACAGGAGAGAAACCGCATCACTGCTCCGACTGTGGGAAAAGTTTCACCACACAGACTCATCTTCAGCAACACCAGCGCATTCACACGGGAGAGAAACCGTATCACTGCTCAGAGTGCGGGAAGAGCTTCACTTTACTCAGCATCCTCCAGCTGCACAAGCGCATTCACACGGGAGAGAAACCGCATGTCTGCTCAGAGTGCGGGAAGCGATTCACTATACAAACCAGTCTCCAAAGACACCAACACGTTCACACCGGAGAGAAACCGTATTACTGCTCGGAGTGCGGAAAAAGTTTTACCCAACAGAGCAGCCTTCAAAAACACCAGCGCATTCACACAGGAGAGAAACCGTTTTACTGCTCGGAGTGCGGGCGGAGCTTTAGGCATGCAAATTCTTTAAAGACACACAAATGCAGTAATGGAGGTGAAAACCCATGACACGAGTTCATCTTGGGGGTTGGCATGGGTAACAGGCGCACTCGTTTACTTGTGACGCCATGTTGCTTTTTTGCATGGGGTGGAGAAAACGGTTTGAACGGAGCGCTGGCCTTTAAGTAGGGCCGTGGCAGGAACCTGATGATACAGTATGTGTCATGATGCAGGTGACGTGGTTGGAGATATTCCAATACGGTGAGCGAGGCAATATACTATGACTATGCATAGGTTTCGCTAATTCCAAATGTTAGCCGTGCACCCTTATGCTACTTGTTTACGCCGGAGAGGACGAGTCTAATGGCTGAAGATAGAACTGCAATCGAGCGGTTGGGGGTTTAAACACAACACAGCATGAACCATTGTCGGCCACTAATCATTGATTGTAAACTATTGATTATGAATCAGTGTTGTTTTGGAGAATTGGTGCACTATCCCAAAACATAATATTGTGTTGGAGTTCAAATAAGAAAGGTCACTACAAAGCTGTAATTGCCCTCATTAAGGACATATGTCACTTGTAGGTTTGCCACTTTTTGCCAAGCGTTTATGATGTGATATGACTGACTGAGCCGGCAAAAATGATATGGTGCATTGAATTGTGTGCCACCTGTAAATGGAGTAGAAACCATGCCCAAAGGGACAACTACCACCAGCTGGATAGAACTATAGATGCACAAAGATATTGGAATCATATTGGTGTTGGTAGATAATTGTTTTTTAATATTTGGCCAATATTTCAAACTGATATTTGATGATGCAGTTTTGCATTACCAGGATGTAAAAACAACATACAGGGGTTGGACAATGAAACTGAAACACCTGTCATTTTAGTGTGGGAGGTCTCATGGCTAAATTGGACCAGCCTGGTGGCCAATCTTCATTAACTGCACATTGCACCAGTAAGAGCAGAGTGTGAAGGTTCAGTTAGCAGGTAAGAGCACAGTTCTGCTCAAAATACTGCAATGCACACAACATTATGGGTGACATACCAGAGTTCAAAAGAGGACAGACTGTTGGTGCACGTCTTGCTGGCGCATCTGTGACCAAGACAGCAAGTCTTTGTGATGTATCAAGAGCCACGGTATCCAGGGTAATGTCAGCATACCACCAAGAAGGACGAACCTCCACCAGCATCACGTAGTGACCTGCCCACTATCCTGCAAGAAGAATGGCTTAAACTCCCTCTGACCACTGTGCAGGACGCAGTATATGTCCTTTCCAAGATGAACTGACGCTGTATTGGCTGCAAAAGGAGGCCCTACACCATACTAATAAATGACTGTGGTCTAAAACCAGGTGTTCCAGTTTCATTGTCCAACCCCTGTACATGTACAGTATTGGAATTCCTGTCTCTGTGCATCCCTAAACAAGACCCATATTTTTAAACCCTTTATTATTCATAGACCTGAAAGCAGGTGTCAGATTTGTCATTTCTGCTTATTTTATATATTTATATCTCACACTGGTTTTAAATGTGTGCAGCATGGAAGAAATGTAACCTCATGACACTTTAGTGGCTCATTTAAACTTGCGTACAAAAAGAAATATGGCTGTTTAGAAATACCATCACTGTCCACATACTCCCATGCATCCCTTACAGTGGCATGGATGTTACTTCCTGTTATTCCATAATTCGCACACTAAGGCCAATCCAGAGTCTAAGGTCCATGACAACAACAAACATGGTGCATACAACTGCTTCTCTAAAACCAGCACCATGTTTAATGTTGGTGTGTCTATGAGCATATGGCTTTGGTCAGGTCTTGCTTAAACCATTGGCTACACTGCCCACATTGTTTCTGTTTTGTCTGTATCTGTAAGCTTTGAGAGAACATGCATACATGCAGATGAAGTGACTTCAGGATATGGATAGAAGGCTTTGTCCGTATGCGTTGAACAGAATTGAGCCTTATAATGTTTTCACAACACGTGAAGTGACATGATAAAGTTGTGTCATGTTTAAAAAAATGAAAACATAATATAAACTAAATACTGGAATGTATTTAATGTTGCATATACTGTGCCACACTAAGTCCTATTAAACATGACTTACCATGCTCTCTTTGCATTCAGATATGCAGTTTTACTGTGCTTGTAAGTACCTACAATATTCATAATGTGCTCAGAAAAGCATCTGGTGAGATATTCATGTATTTTGCCATGATAATGATTAATGGTGTCATATTTCCCAGCCCCAGTAGCTTGCCATGTAGATATATATAGTAATCTTAGCAATGTGGACAAAACCAAAGAGTTAAATAAATAATTGGATATCCGTCTTGATGTGCTCTTATTTGATGGCTGTCTGAATGGTTTCAAGTTTAACAATACTAGAACAGAATTAAGACCAAACCTATGTAACACATACATGATTACTCACCTAATTGGAAGGATTGATTGTATTCATAAGTCAGATTGGAGCTTACTAATTCACTAGCATTTAGAGGGCTGACCTGCAGTTAGCCAGAATCACAATGTCACATGACCCTGGTAAACCAGTAAAATGCAGGACATGTCATTTGACATGTACGTGAGCCGATGAGACATATAATATTGTTCACGATCGAACATTTTCATTCTGAAAAGTGGACTAATAGTAAAAACTAATTTAATTTGAATGAAAGTCAATGGCATCAGACGTTTTCCAAGCAGTTTTGGGTCATTTCTGTTGGTCCATTCTTCATGAAATTTCCACACAGTGTAAACAGCAGCTTAAATGGAGATGCTTGTTTTTCTTTGGACAGCGATTTAAACAGATTTAAATCATTTAGATGCGTGTGTGTATATGTGTCTGTGTATATATGTGCGTATGTGTGTGTGTATAGGTGTGTGTGCGTATCTGTGTATGTATATATGTGTGTGTGTGTATATATGTGTGTATGTGTGTGTATATAGGTGTGTGTGTGTAAGTGTGTGTATATGTGTCTGTATATATGTGTGTGTGTGTGTATGTGCGTGTGTGTATAGGCGTGTATGTGTGTGTATGTATATATATGTGTATGTTTGTGTGTGTATGTGTATATGTGTGTGTGTGTATGTGTATATGTGTGTTTGTGTGTGTGTGTGTATCTGTGTGTATGTGTATATGTGTGTGTGTGTGTGTGTGTGTGTATGTGTCTGTGTATATATGTGCGTATGTGTGTGTATATAGGTGTGTGTTTGTGTGTATTTGTGTGTGTATATGTGTGTATGCGTATGTGGCATCTAAATGATTTAAAGCTGTTCTTTAATCTGAACACTGTTACATAATCAGCTGACCGTTGAATTATGTGTAGGGTTAGTCTTTGGGAACAGCGCCCGGCCAGCAGATGGCGCTCGGTGCCGCGGAAGGGAAGAGTTAAGTGTTTCAGGCCGTGAAGAAGTGAGAAAGTGGCGGTCTGACCACTGGAGCTTCGCCCCAGTTAACAGTTGGAGTCCGTGTTTGTTCCGACTAAAGGTAAAACACTGCTTTGCGCTTAGGCACCGCCCGCTAAACTTGTGTCAGCAGTACCCCAGACCGCCGGTGGTGTTATAAGACCGTGCTGTCTGTTTTTCAGCTGAGAGTTAGCTCTGACTCGGGGTCGTCTGGCCTGGGCTCCCGAGCCCTGAGTATGTTTAACCTGGCTAACACTGTACACCCCTTCACCCCAACCCTGTTACACATCACTCTCATCTCCCAGGGTTCACATTTAATCACTCCCCAGAGAAGAGAGGAAATGCCTGAGTGCATACAGTGAAATCACTATAAACGAGATGAATCTGCTCCACCCAAAGCAAAAACCAATTTAACTTGGAAATATAAATAAGTTTTGTAAATGTTAAACTCACTGAACATGTAATAAGGTTAAAACGTGTGTTTAGTTCTGCTACTGATTTTAAATACAATAAAATGAACACTTTAACAGGCAGGTTACTTACCTTAAACCTCCACAGCAGTCTCTACAGTGGTCTAATATGACCAGGTTTCTGAAATGAAAACCAGGAACGTCTTTCTTCTGACTTTCCGGTTTGTTTTAACACAACACAATTAAAATGGTGACAGCTCAACACTTCCCACCTAAAATGACAACGGCTCCTGGAGAATACCAACATCGGGTAACCCACGTGTGTATACACAGGCATAAGGTCTGACAATGGTTGTTGGATTATACCATGAAGGTTCAGGTGACCTTCCACGGATATGCCTCTCCAGACCCTCACTGTCCCACCGCTATACTGGTCATGTCAGTTGATGTGGCAGGGAGCAGAACATTCACCACAGTGTCTCCAGTCTCTTGGACAACTGTCACGTATGCACATGTGAACCTGCTCTCATCTGTGACGAAAACGAAGCACCAGCGGTGGATCTGCCAGTCAAGCTGCACAACGCTGTGCTGTGAGCACAGTTCCCATTAGGAGTTGGGCCCTCATGTCCCTTCTTGCAGTCTGTTCTGACTGTTTGGGCTGCACCATGAGAAGCAGTTTCAGGCCCTGCTGCTAGGGTGATGCCTTTCTGCAGCCCTGTCCAGGCCTGTCAGGCTCTCCTCATGCAAGATACCTGTGTCCTGTATCTGCTTCATGCTCTTCACACTGTCACCGTCTGCGCCTCTTCTTTCTGCGAAGGCTCAGGAAGCTTGGTCTGGCTCCTGACATCCTCACCAACTTCTACAGATGCACCATAGAGAGCATCCTCACGGCCTGCATCACTGTCTGGTATGGCAGCTGTACTGCCTACAACCGCAAGGCCCTGAAGAGCGTGGTGAAGACAGCGGAATCAATCATAGGCAGAAAACTTCCAGACTGCAGGACATCTACCAGAGGAAATTCCAAAAGATCCTGTTGGACTGTAGCCACCCAGTAGCTCTGTTCACCCTAATGCCATCAGCCAGGAGGTACCGCAGCATCCAGGCCAGAGCAAACCGGCTAATGAACAGTTTTTACCCACAGGCCATCTGGTTCCTGAACAAGCTGTGAGCCTTTTACCAATGCCACCAGTACCACCAACACCACCAATACCACCAGTAACACCAACACCACCAGTACCACTGCACTCTGACACTTAGAGTAGAGTATCAACCTAAGCCTTGTCACAAGCATTTCACAAGCATTCTGTGCAAATGACAAAAAAACCTGAAACTTGAACTTCAGGACTTTCTTTATGTCCCCATTTGCAGTAACAACTGTTTGCTGGTAGGTGTGAGTGGTGGACTGGTGCCTTAGGTTAACCGAGCAAGTACAGAAATATTAATTTTTCTATTTATCAGCTTTCCATGTTGGTAAAATGCTCCGTTCTAGAAGAACTTGCTGGTTTAGTTGGATATGGGTTGCATGTGACACATTATTGATGCCTGGTTCTTGCAGAACCAAACAAGCACATGCAGGTAGGCAACTGATATTATTGAAGTATGGCCATAGTCATTGTTAAATGGCATCCCAAGCAAATCAATCTTCAAATAAAATGTTACGTGAAGTTTGTAATGTTGTTTTTTTTTTTCCTCTTGCAGAAATGATTGATGTCCTGTTTCAGGCCTTCTGAACTAAACCCCATGTTTCAGAAGATGCTACTACTGGCAGGTTAGACTGCTGAAACCAGGAGAGATAAAATATGCCAATATGGCAGCTTGAAGAAACTTCAATACGCAGGAAACATCGAGTCTCCTTCATAACGTCGTGCCTTACAGGCAGGTTCAGAACAGCATGGGTAGAAAGACAGCTTACTACTGCTCAGACTGTGGGAAGAGCTTCACTCGCAACAATCATCTCCAAAGACACAAGCGCATTCACACAGGCGAGAAACCGTTTGGTTGCTCTCAGTGTGGACTGGTGTGGACTGGACTCAGAATTCACCAGCGCACTCACATAGGAGAGAAGCCTTATCACTGCTTAGAGTGCGGCAAGAAGTTTACTCAACCGAATCATCTCCAGAGACATCAGCGCATTCACACAGGAGAGAAACCGTATCGCTGCTCAGAGTGCGGGAAGAGTTTTACTCAGCAGAATCACCTCCAGAGACACCAGCTCATTCACACCGGACAGAGGTCCTATTACTGCTCAGAGTGTGGGAAAATTTTCACACTCAAAAGACACCAGCACGTTCATGCTAGAGGGAAACTGTTTCGCTGTTCAGAGTGCGGAATGAGTTTTACCCATCAGAGTATCTTACAGAAGCACCAGCTCATTCACAAGGACTTCAAACCGTATCACTGCTCAGAGTGTGGCCGGAGCTATCGGGAATTAAGGTCTCTGAAGAAACACAAGTGCAAGAATGTGGTGTCCTGAAATTTGACCATTCTGTTTTTTAAATCGGGCATCATGATTATTATACCAGTAATTATTTTATATATTTCGTGACTTTTAATTGTTTTCTGATTTGATTTCCTTACAGTCCCAAAGCAAAAATTAGGAGTCAGCAATATGCTCAACTTATGATAGAGATACTAAGACATTGTTGTGAGGATATTTTTTTACCCAGTGCATTGGTGCTATCAGAAACTCACAATGAGGATTATTCAACAAGTCCTAAATTAGTGAAACAGAGCTGATTATGTCCTAATTTTAATCAGACATGCCGTTGGTCAAAGTCCTTATGGTTCACGATAGCATATTGTCCATCAAAAAAAAAAAAAAGAAAAAAAAGTTGCACCCTGAAGGAAGTGTGGGATTGCAGTGCTGTTGGGAAGGGAGATAAAGGTTACCAGGAACTATAAATGATGATATTGCCCTGATATGGGCAATATTTTTTAGACTGTCAAGCTGGCTAACATAACATGGCAGTCCTGGAGCTGTAGAGGCTCTGTTGTCCTAACAGGTTGTGTGCATGTGGTCCTGCGTTGTGCAGCCGTCTGCCGATGGTGCTGGCATTAACCCGGACGACTCATGGGGGGCATCACTGCTTGATCACTGCTGTTGGGTCACTCTGCGTATGTCTGGCAATTTGTTTATTCTCTCTGTCCATGGTTCGTGCAGATCCTGCATGTTGCTGGAATGTGCCTTCTTCTATCCACTGCTTCCCACAATGTGCTATGGTAGCCACACGACCGGGTATGGCACATGTTGATCCTTCCTCCCTGAGCCCTACGATGCAACCCCTCTTGTACTCTTCCAACTACTCAAATTGCTTTTGAACTCTTCTCTAAAGCACACTTCGCTTGCAAAGGATTCTACCAACACAACAACATGGAAAGTCAGAATGGAACACACGTGCAACGGATGCCGTTATAGTGAGTCAGGTTGAAGTTATGGTCTTGCTTACATCCCACACACGGCTGAGCATAAAACTTCATTCCTGTTGGTTGATTGAGTCTGGGTTTTTTTTATAATGAGTGTAATAATGTGGCAGAGTCATGATCAGATATCATGTCATCCAACTCGTGTCACAATATTGAATGTTACTTTGTGGATGGCTCAAGTGACACTTATCCCCTCTTAACCTCAGTCAATGTTAATTAATAAACAGCCAATGGTAATTCCTTTTACAATGGTATAACGACTTTCTCTGTTAACATACAAATAGTTCATTGACAAAGAGTCCTGTGGCTTAAAAAACACGAAAAATAAATCATAATAGTAACAATAACTCTTAGCTTATAATATACTGTATGTGCATCTGAAAAAGGGCTTCTAGCCCTTCAGAGAAGGCCTTATGATTATTGGGAACTATGAAATGTTTATAAATGTTTATAATGGTTTATAATTTATAGTTGTTTTTATAATTTTCATATACTTATATTAGTTTTGAAATTCTTTTGTTTCATTGTAAAATTTTGAATGAAAGTTAACGTGTTAAATTCTTGACACCCCCAGTAAAAAAAAATCAACCAGGAACTGTTTTTCTCTGTTGCATCTAGGTCTTCACGAGGTGACGAGACGGCACATCATATTAGATCCACCTTCACCATCATTACAATATGATAATCACTTTTGATTTCCATTCTAGATGTTGTAGTCATGTCGAGTGACGAACTGGAGACACCAGGGCAGGAGACTCATGGTGTAGATGATGCTCTGATGACTCTAGCAGCTTTGGGGACTCCCATGTGATCACAGTCGTCTTCAACGACTTCAAAAGACATCTGTTGCATGTTCAACAATATCAGTTAAGTCCCCTTAATATTTCTCAATATAAGGGGGTGGCTGGTATGGCTTAGTGTAGTGAGTTACACCTCTGCCTCCCATTCTGTAGACTAGGGTTTGATCCCCTGGGGAAGCACCCTACACCATACCAATAAGGGTCCTTAGGCAAGTCTCTTAACGCTACCCTTGCCAACCTGTGTAATTGATCAATCTGTAAGTCACTCTAGATAGGAGCGTCTGCCAAATACCCTAAATGTAAAGGGAGAAGCTTCTCACGTCTTAAAGGTGCTGCGGCGGCGGCAATACGAGAAATGGTGTATAAAGAGTACAAACCAAAACAGCCTATAAAAATACATGTAATGTAAAAAAAATCTAGTCCAGCTTAGTATGACATAAGCTTCGTCACTTCCTGTTAATAAGAAAGAATGTTATGAGCTAACATATACCATATTGTAAAGTATTAGTGTATAGTACACATGGGACACAGCTAGTGTTTCTCTACCCTGGTCCTGAAGGCACTCTGTCCTGCCCATCATAGTGCTTTCCCTGCTCCCAACACACCTGCTTCAATTCATGAGCAAAATAATAAGCCCATTCAGGGGTGCAGGGGGAATCCACAAAAATGTGCAGGGCAGGGTGCCTTCAGGACCAGGGTTGAGAAACACTGACCTATACAATGAAGAGGTAACTCTTAAACACTGCTTCATCTAGTGGACCATAGAAGTGCAGCTAGTGCTTCTCAGTGGCTCCTATGAATAGAGAAGAATATAAGGGCTTTTATAAATGCTGCCTTGATTGACAGGATACAGCCGTGGGAAAGAGTAAACTCTGCTCCAGGCTCATCCACAGCCTGGGCTTCGACACACAGATGTAAGTACTTACAATAGGGGTCAGCTAGGGGTGAGATGTTGGATAAGATGTCCCTTAAACCTGGAAAAGAAATAAGAGAGATTCTACTAGCCAATCGTAGCGATTCTGATAGCGTATCTGATTCAAATGATTTCAAAATCAAAGGCTGTATTCATAATGGCCTACATACTACTCACATTAACAAGTAATATGTAGTTCGGAGTATGGGAACAAATTGAAGAACTGCAGTGCACTGAAGGTACCGGATGGTGTTCTGCTTCACCCAGAATTTCTAGTATACAGGGGGAGCTGTCTTCATGGTGTACTGTATCCCATCATGCACTGCGTCATCACCAGCTCTCAGCCTGCTTCAGCCAGAGAAAATGGCGGCGGGTAACACTGGGGAGCAAAACACAGCCTACCCGGAGTATAAATGTCAGTATGGTGATTTTAGTGGGGTGTGTGTTCATCAGAATGAGACTCAGAAAGTTAAAATATACAGGTCTGAATATTAATAAAAGATGAACTTGCTTTAGAGGATCAGTTATAGTGAAATAGCCGAGGTTAGCTAACAGCTAGGCTAAACGTCAGGTGAACTGAGCAGCGTTAGCAGCAGCTAGCTCTAAACAGTGGATACAGTAATAACAGCTCTGAGGTAAATGTGAGGTAACTGGTGATGTGAGTGTATTAGTATACCACACTGTAGGTCAAAATGTGTTACTGTACTATGTACCACACACAGGGGGCGTATAGAGTGTGCAGTTAATACTTAGCAGCTCTGCTAAAACCAGTTAAATGCTGTTTTTCAGCCGCCTGGCTGCAGATACATGTACTTAAATTTTATATTTGTAATGTTTTTTATTATTATTTGCAATTAACTTAGAATATTTGAATGTGGGGCTCATGCTTGTTTTTTATTTCCCTTTTTTCCTTCAGAAATAAGTGATGTCTTGATGCAAGTGTATTCCTGCTCTTTGTGTCCACTTTCCTATTTATATTTTTCTGTACTTTTTGTAGATAGAGCTTATTTATTATTTGTATATATATTTCCTGCCACTTCTGTTCTTTCCTCTGTGCTGCTGTAACAGTGCAAATTTCCCCACAATGGGATCAATATAGGAGTATCTTATCTTAAACATGACTAAGTGTCGAAACCCGTTATATTTTTATTAGTTAACCTGAAAAATTCAAAAGCATTGCATAAATATGTATATCTTGCTAGAAAATAATAAATTCAATGAACACAGGCTTTTTAAATGACATTTATACATCTCCTTCACCCGAAAAATCCCAAAAACAGGGATGCAAAAAAGTCCAAAGTACATTTGAAAAAAAGCTCTTAGTGTCAGATTTGACAGCCTGAAAGTTAAGGACTTTTCAAAACTTTGTCAAAATAACAGGATAAAATAAAAGTGGCATAATATCTACAATTTTCATACCAATACACCATACACATACCAAAATGAATTTTGTAATTGTGTAAAAAACAATATATATATATTACATGAAAATAAAAATATTCAGTAGTGAAAAACATCAAGTCATCACTATACATTAGTAGACATTCTATATTTTAATGAAGATTTCCAGCAGAAATAATTCCATGTAATCTAAAAAACATTTATTTCCCAAATTCACGTCATGAATTCATTAATTCTTTACTGCACTTGTGTCTCTTCAAAGAACTCAATTCCCTGAAATCTCGCCCGCACTCTGAGCAGTGATGCGGTTTCTCTCCTGTGTGAACACGCTGGTGTACCAGAAGATGATTCCTCTGATTAAAACTCCTCCCACACTCTGAGCAGATATACGGTTTCTCCCCTGTGTGGATGCGCATGTGTAGCTGAAGGTTGCTCTTTTGAGTAAAACCCTTCCCGCACTCCAAACAGTTATACGGTTTCTTTGCGGCGTGAACGGGCTGGTGCTTTTGGAAGCTGCTGAGTAGAGCATAGCTCTTCCCACACTCCAAGCAGTGGTAGGGCTTCTCTCCTGTATGAAGGCGCTGGTGCCGTTTGAGGGCCATTGCATCAATAAACCTCTTTCCACAATGTGAGCAGTGATACGGTTTCTCTCCCGTATGGATGCGGTGGTGCAGTTTGAAATGGCTGTGCCGGTTAAAACTTTTCCCACACTCTGAGCAGTAATACGGTTTCTCTCCTGTATGCATGCGCTGGTGTAGCTGGAGATGACCTCGTTGAGTAAAACTCTTTCCGCACTCTGAGCAGTCGTAAGGCCTCTCTCCTGTGTGAACGCGCTGGTGTTGCAAGAGATTATGATGTTCGAGAAAACATTTCCCACATTCTGAGCAGTGATGCGGTTTCTCTCCCCTGTGCCGGCGCAGGTGTAGCTGGAGGTTACTCTTTTGAGCGAAACTCTTCCCGCACTCTGAGCAGTTATAAGGTTTTTCTCCTGTGTGAGCACGCTGGTGTAACTTCAGATGACTACCTTGGGTAAAACGCCTTCCACACTCCGAGCAGACGTACGGCCTTTCTCCCGTGTGAATGCGCTGGTGTAGTTGGAGGTATGTTTTTTCAGTAAAGCTTTTCCCGCAATCCGAGCAGCAGTGAGTTCCCCTGCCTGGGTCTTTCGGCACCATTCTGCGAGGCGTGTTACCAGAGGATGTTGGCTGAGGTTCGGAGCTTGCGAGATCCTGATATTTAATCTCTCCTGATTTCAACAGCCTTAAATACTCCCCGTAATGGCACCTTTTCATGTGCCGGTAATGGAAAACTTTGGACGTGTAGGAAAGTGGACACAAAGAGCAGGAATACACGTGCATCAAGACATCACTCGTTTCTGAAGGAAAAAAGGAAAAGAAAAACAAGCATGAGGCCCACATTCAAATATTGTAAGTTAATTGCAAATAATAAAAAAAAAACAATTCTAAATACAAAATTTTAATTACGCTCACTTCAAATCAAATGATCGTAATGAAACTAAAACATATCAACCTTTTCCAGAGCACTTTTTGCTCCAGAGATAGTCAAACGTGATGTCATGATTTCTGGCGTACTCCTCTGCGTACCACACCAAGAGCTCCTGGCCCTGTTTGATGGGTCGACAGCAACGGTACAGAATCCCCCCTTTATACTGGAATGCCACCAGATTCTGCTCTTCTTCATTTCGAGCACAATTCACATACCTGAGACAGACACAGAGGTATATAAGTATAAACAGCCAACAGCCAATACGATGCAAGCACCAGGACCTCTCCTCACCTCATCCAGTTAGCATGGGTCTCTCTCTGAGCATCTATGTATTCAGCACCCTGTCCGTTTTTGTGTAACTGCAAAAAAGTTAACACATTTTATTGTCAAGACCAACACTGCAACGGTTGCATACTGACTGCACCACTGTAACTGTGTTAATTTCCCTTTTAATAGAGCATTTACTTTTTTTTCTCTTTTTTTTCTTTTTATGGACACTAAACTAATACTGTGTAGAGCCTCCTCCTGTCATGGCCTGTATTTCACAAGATACTGAATTATTTTTTTTGAGATTCTGGTCCATGCTGACACGATTGCATCATAAATAAAAAACCCTGATATTTTAATTTTGCACTTGAAAGAAAATGGGCCTCAAGATTTACTGTGCATTCTGAAGTGGCGTTCTGGTCACCACAATTACAGAGTACAGCAGTACAGAGTATTGCTGTAGCTTTTCTATCAGCTAAAACATGTCTTTCCATTCTCTGCTGACCTCCGTTAACAAGAGCACCCGCAGAACTGCTGCTCTTTGGATGTTTTTCTTTATTGCACCATTCTGAATACTAGACTAAATAATACTAAACCAAAGAGAATACTGTACATGAATAGGTTGTTTAGTTATATATGCTTCCCAAGCGAAGTGTTTTGTGAGTGTATATAAACTAGATCTGAATCCAAATCTGGAAACTGACCACCATCACATGGTACATACCATAAAATGATATATTAAACATTTTTAAATATATGCTTTTAAAAAGAGAACTAACATAAAAAAGGAAACCAACTGAATATAAACTAAAGAACAAAGTATATTAGTTCGCTCCATCACTATGGCTATAATATTTGGTCATTTTTAAAACTGTAAGTCGCTATTGTTTGAGATTAAAATGAAAAATTTAAATTAAAAAAAAATGCCATTTACTTCATAAAACACTGTGCACCTAGAACTATTAAGACTATAAAATAAAATATAAATACATAATTTAAATACAAAATTACATCTGTTGAGAATGTCCATTTTTTAATCCCCCCAAAGTTGCTATCGACAACAGACTTTTCCAAATCGGCCTGGCCCTGACCCTGACACTGACCCTGACCCTTTAGTAGTATAAATTACTACTGCGGGACTTCACTGGGTCCCTTAGTTTGCATATGAAGGCATGGTAGAGAACTCTACTTACAGAAAATTTAAATAAATTTCATTACTGCAGCAAAGAAAGTGCAAATTCCAAATTTATGAAATCTTCAATAAGCACATATTAAAGTGCACGGATGTTACAGACAAAAAAACTCATCGACAAGACAATTCTTAGCAAGTACATACCATATTTCCCTGCATAAATGTGGAGGGAATCACTTGATAATGCACTACATCTGTTTTTAGAGTAGTGAACTATATAACATAGGACGTGAGTACTCATTCAGTGACTGCTCTCGGAGACTGTAGTTAGGTTCCTTGAGTTATCTGAAACAACACCAGCTGCATGGTGCTCTGCGTTAAGGGTGAAATCCTAAGTGTGGTTGATATGAAAGGCACATAGTAATATAGTAATTTCCAGGTTTCTACTACACTGACAGTAAAGGTCTATAATCATTTCAACAGCAATTAATTTCACAAGTTGTCATTTGTGCTTTTTTTTTTCTAACTCACCACCCAAGAGTATCTGCTTTTCATGGCTTCCTCTTTGTCCGTCAGGTCCCCCTGGTAGGGCCCAAAGTGTGTGCCGACAGGAATACTCTCCCTCTGGTTAAACACTCCCAGATCTGAACCAGTAGTACCAGAGCACCGAATCTCCAAACCATCAGGAAGGGTCTGCCTAGCACGGTCAGCGACCCCCACAGGAACAGGGTTATCAAGGATGAAGACAGCTGGCCCATGAACCTTACACTCACCTGTGTAGAAAGATCTGCACTCTTCACAGTCTGACAGAAAAGGAATCGACAAAAACACAAAATTGTAAGATATATTTGTGTGTAAACGCATTGTGTGGTAAGAACACCTAATGTTTCCTGATGAAATGGGTTAAAACATGGCTGTATGATTTGAGGAGCCATGACAAATGTAAAACATTAATTTAGAATAGAGTACCAAAAAGGTGTGGTTGGTGTAGCTCAGCGGATAACACCACTACCCGCCAGGGAGTCACCACAACATGTGGGAGACGGGGTTTGAATCCTGGTCTGAGTGACTATGCTGTCACACCAATAAGAGTCCTTGGGACTCCGAACACTACATTGGCCTGCCTGTAATATGATTAACTTGTAAGTCGCTCTGGATAAGAGCGTCAGGCAAATGGCGTAAACGTAAAAAGCATTTTTCTATATGTTATATTTCTAGACATTTTCTTCATGACATCATAAAATTCTGTTTTTGAAATTTTTCACTGATCTTGTAAATTAGCCACAGGCTGGACTGAACGGAGGAAAATATTGCTTGCCCTTTTTTCTTACACAGGTAGTCTTCATTTTTAGGTTCTTTGTCTTCAGTAACTTTTGAGCTGTTGGGGAGAATGCTTTCACAAGTAAAGCTGTTCAGCTGCACCTTCTCCTTCTTCAAACAGCCCCCTAATGTGCACACAGATACAGAAACACTGATTCGTAAAGTCCTCTGTAGAAAATGCATTTAAAGAAACAACACTTTGTTCATAACTTAATATGTCAACCTGAATCAGGGGGTCTGGGCTTATTTGGGAATTCTCCGTTCTGAGGGTCCACTGGGTTTGATGTCCCACCACCATTTGAAGTGGTAGAAGCCCCTGCCTGTATGTTGAAACAAAGGTAACGGTGTCCAAAGAAGAAAATAAAAATTATGAAGCAATGTCATATAGACTGTAAGTTCGCTTTTATATAAACAGAGAATAGAATCTACCAATAATACACAGTGGAGTCACATTATAATGACCATAATATCCAGAGTAACCCCCCTGTGCAGCAAGCACAGCAGCTGGACGAGCTGGGAGTGACTCAGTAAAGTCCTGGTAGGTTGTTACAGGTATCTGGAGCCATGCTGACTGCAGTGTATCCGAAAGCTGCTGGACGGTCCCTGGGGGAGGATCCATAGAGCGAACACGATGACCAAGGTGGTCATACAGACTCAACAGGGATCAAGTCTGGGGAATTAGGGGGCCAGGGTAGCACCTGGAAGTCTTGGTCATGCTCTTCCAACCAATGTTGGGCATTTCTAGCTGTATGACATTGGGTGCATTGTCTTGCTGGAAGATCCCATCTGCCCCTGAGAAGACAATCAGCATGTATGGAGGTGTATGTGATCTACAAGGATGGATTCATACCCATATCAGTTAAGAGTGCCTTCCACATGGATGAATGGGCCCAGAGAATACCATGAAAACGTGACTTCCTTCATGAACTGCACATTGCCGGCATCGAATGTAGTCATAATAATGTGACTCGACTGTGTAATACATAGTTTAGAAAAGTCTCACTTAACTATATTTAGTACAACACAGTTTTTGATTGGTTTTTAATGCAGCACTGCTTGTCAATTCCCTATTACAACTGATCAGGAGTCTGAAAACTGAATTTTTTTTTGCCATGTCGCCAACCTTTAGCCACAGGCTACATAAAAAAAATAAGAATGTTGAGGAAACAAGGGAATGTAAAATTATAATATTTTGATTTTATTCTATTCCAGTTATGGCAGTGTCGACGCAGGAGTCTGCTACTACCACTCTGTGTAAGTATTTTTACTAACAATATCAACAACATGACCAGAAGAGCAAATTACAATAATGATAAATACTGTCATACGGCACAGCTCTACCATCACATAACATTTTTTCTATTATTATTATTATTATTATTATTATTAGTAGTAGTAGTAGTAGTAGTAGCAGCAGTAATAGTACTACTACTAATAATAATAGAAAAACTATTAGTGCTACTAGTACTACTTCTATTATTACTAATAATAATAATAGTACTAGTAGCACTAATAGTAGTATTAGCACCATCATCATTATTATTAGTAGTAGTAATAGTAGTATTGGCAATATTATTATTATTTGTAGTAGTAGAAGTAATAGTATCATCATCATCATTATTAGTACTAGTAATGGTAGTATTAGCAATATTATTATTATTTGTAGTAGTAGAAGTAATAGTATCATCATCATTATTAGTAGTAGTAATGGTAGTATTAGCATCATTATTATTATTATTATTATTATTAGTAGTAGTAGTAGCAGCAATAGTAATAGTAGTATTAGCATCATCATTATTATTATTTATTAGTAATAATACTAATAACTATTATTACTTTTCAGGTGATAATAAAGAATCTCGGCCATCTTTAAAGCAACTCTTGCAGCCGCAACAGAGCCGGAAGTGGGAAACCTTACGTGGCTAACTTTCCTGTGGTCTCCACGGCAAAACAACAAGTGAAGAGATGAATAAGGCCATATACCTTACTGAACGTAAAGTATCTACCACGTATCCTCACAATGCACCATCATACTATCTATATATGTAAGGGTGTCGGCCCGTGTTTATCCCCATTGTTCTGCCTACAGAAGCTCCTGCCTGCCGACCACAGAGGATAAAACTGAGGGGACGTTTCTGCTTAGCCGAGTCAAACGCCGTCTCTGACTCGCCGAGAAACGACTTCTGCTGCTTCTGCTGTGTTGAGAAAAACACGCCGTATAAAGTTAGTAAATGAGTTAACTCACCTCCACAGAGGAGCCCACACTGACCAGCACTGGGACAAAACCTACATTTCCAACTAAACATAAAGGAACCCCTCCCACCAGAACGAAGGAGGTGACGGGAGTAACGAACGCCAGCTTTGCAGGAGTTAGGCGATTAATATGTCAGGTACAAATATGATCAAGTTTTATGTATAGCCAAGCGTCTCAGCTAACCGCGACGATAAGCCCCGCCCCCCAGCTACAATTGGTTAATAAGATTCATTCTCCTGTGTTACGATTGGCTATTGCACATTGACTCTTGCACTACGATTGGTTAGCAAAATCACTACTAGCCTGTCGATTGGACACTTGAGAAGTCGTTCACATCACCATAGCAACCGTGGAACACAACTACAGAAATGTGTGATTATGTTTTGAGCTACGATTGGCTTGTAGCATCACGAGCGCTCTATTGACTGAACAGATAGGAAATCACGGCTGTGTCCGAATCTGAAGGCAACTGTCTCGATGCCTTGTTGCCTCCTTAAAAGGAAGCACTGTGGCTTTTGCTCCTCTGTCCCTAACTGAATCGGCGCTGACACAGTATTATGGGATATGCAAGGAATGTAAAGATACATCCACGTTGGTTTTATAAAACAGCCAACTGAACCTCAGCAGGCAGCGTTTTTACAAACATTACATTCAGAACTCTGTACAAGTAGACAGTGTTTATGAGATTACGGACACAGCCGAACAGCTCAGCTAACCGCGACAACAAGCTCCGCCTCCTCAGCTAGGATTGGCTAGTACGGTTCCCCCTCCTACGCCTGCGCCAGAGCCCACCTGTATGTAAAAATGGTCCATAATCACTACACGGGAAAATCTGGATCACCGTATAGAGCACTATTATAGGGATCAGAATCTGTGATGGCTGTAAACGATAAACAACTTTACAAACAATGCACTGCATTATGGGTATCTTCTGTCTGCCCGGGTACCTCAGTTGCATGGTGGGATTGTTTCTGAAAATGGATCTTGGATCTTCTGAAAATCACTTAGACACCACCTCAGAATAATGGGGTCCTTATATAGTGCAGCACGTAAAGAATAGAGCATAGCATCAAACACAGCTTCAGTCTCAATCACAAATTCTGTTTTGTACACAGATTTTTGGGTATAGTGATTAGGGCCCATTGTTTTTGTTGGGATTGTTTGAGCGCACTGAATCTTCAGCGCCATGTTTTCTGGGCACTACAAAACAGATTAACCCCCAAATGGTGCACTATGTAGTAAAAAAGGCAGTTTCAGACACAGATAATGCGTTGTGATGAAAATAAAAAGTAGCTCACGCTAAAATTTGGCCTTTTAAATACAGTAGCTTAACCAATCACCTCAGATGCTTTAATGTTCAAAAAGCATTCAAGTGCTTTAGGCATCTAAGTGCTAGCTTACCTACAGAGCCAAATTAGCACATGGACAACATAAAAATAGTATTTTATATCCAAGTTAATTAAATATTGAAAGACTACACATTCATTTACATTTACTTTACACACTGACAGGTTCTATTACACGTTATATTCTTTAACATGTTATATTATTTAAGCCATGATCAAATCTTCTATATACGTTAATGTTGGTATAAACATTAAACATTTTAGACTAGAGTTTTCACTCCTTAGTTTAGTGAGTTATGAGTGAGAACTAAATAAAATGAAGAAGAGAAGAAGGCAATACGGGGGACTTCTGGATACAACATATGATGCAGAAAGAACCTGTAGAAATGAAAGATGCTAAATTAAATACTTTTATTATTTAACACCAAGCAAAACACATTTCATTATTAGTAAATAAATAGCATTAAGGTGTGATTTCACTCAGCCATAAGGCATCAGTTCTTCGTTTTGACAAACTCACACATCATAAGTTCTCGGCTCCTCATTTGTGCATTTGTGTCTCTTTAAACTGCTGGAATGTCTGAAGATCCGGCCGCACTCTGGGCAGAAGTACGGCTTCTCTCCTGTGTGCACACGCTGGTGTGTTCTGAGATGACCTATCTCACTGAAACCTTTCCCACACTCTAAGCACTGATACGGTTTCTCTCCTGTGTGTATACGCTGATGTCTACTGAGATTCCCCTTTTCACTAAAACTCACCCCACATTCTGAGCAGTAATACAGTTTCGCTCCCGCGTGAATGCGCTGGTGTCCTTGCAAACCACTCTGCTGAGCAAAACTCTTCCCGCACTCTGCACAGCGATACGGCTTCTCTCCAGTATGAATGCGCTGGTGTTTTTTGAGAGTACCTCCAACGCTAAAAGTCTTCCCACACTCTGAACAGCGATATGGCTTTGCTCCTGTATGCGTGCGGTGGTGTATTTTAAGAGCTCCTCTTTCACGAAAACTCATTCCACATTCCGGGCAGTAATAAAGCTTCTCTCCTGTGTGAATGCGCTGGTGTCTGTGGAGACTACTCTGGAGGGTAAAACTCTTCCCACACTCGGAACAGAGGTGATTTCTTTCTTTCCATTTGTCCTTCTGCTCTTGTCCTTCAGATGCAGTAGTACCAAGAGTAGCAGAAGACATTTGCTGGGTACTGGAGCTAATTTAGGATGTCAGATCTTCATAATTAATTTATCCTGGTGGTGTGGCATCTCCTGATTTGTTTATGGACGTAAATTTGAACTTGATGTGGACGCATGGAGCAGCAGAAGACCTGCAACATGACCTCATTTATTTCTGAAAGAAACAAAAGAAGCAATGATGTGTTAGAAATTCATGAGAAATGCAATTATAAAACTCATGATAAAGTTGGAAATGCTACATAAACATTAACCATGTCTGGGGCAAAGTAAATAAAAAGCAAGAGATTTTTTTTTGTTTTTAATAATAATAATAATAATAATAATAATAATAAAACCAATAAACCCTTTTTGTCTATTTATATTATATTTGTTACACTTTACTTGTAAAAGTTTCTTAGCATCGCTCATTTTGTTGGGTATGAATTTACCACTACCACTTCAACAATTGCCTGTTTTTGAGTTGACAGATGGAGCAGAAAAGGCTAGGCTAATAATGTTAGCTGAGGTAACAGTCTGTTAGCATTTGTCTGTTTATCTAAAAGACTTGCTGCCTCTCTCTCTCTCTGTCTCTCTCTCTCCTGCAAATTTTAAGTCACATGTCAGCCACTCCTTACTTAACTTCAAAATCCATCCATTCATCTGATCCAACAAAGTCAGAGACTTAGGAAGTGCTTGACCAGCTGACGCAGACATGGAGAGTTGGAGACCACTGTTCTACCCCATATTAATATTGGTTTGTTGTGCTCTGTAAACCTTGTTGTGTACAGTAAAACCTGTCACACTAGTGTTGAAACCCACGACCAGTTCCAAGGAATTGCGGACATGCAGCAGCACCATTCCAGGTTTTCTATTTCTTGTTTCTCACTTCTTCACTCCTCACACAGTTTGGCACAGTTTGCCATTTGTGTACTAAATCTACCCAAAAACTAGTATGTATTATAAAGTATGCAACCAAATTCAAAGTCTAGTGCCCTGAAGATACCGGATGGTGTTCTACTCCAGTCAGACTTTCTGGTATACAGGGGAAGCTATATTCATGGTGTACTGTATCGCATCATGCACTACGGCATAACCAGCTCTCAGCCTGCTTCAGCCAGAGAAAATGGCGGCTGGTAACACTGGGGAGCAAAACACAGCCTACCTGGAGTATAAATGTCAGTATGGTGATTTTAGTGGGGTGTGTTTTTATCAGAATGAGCCTCAGAAAGATAAAATATACAGGTCTGAAGATTAATAAAAGATGAACTCGCTTTAGAGGGTCAGTTTTAGAGTGAGATAGCCGAGGTTAGCTAACAGCTAGGCTAAACATGTCAGGTGAACTGAGCAGCGTTAGCAGCAGCTAGCTCTAAACGGTGGATACAGTAATAACAGCTCTGAGGCAAATGTGAGATAACTGGTCATGTGACTGTGTTAGTATACTACACTGTAGGTCAGAACCTGTTACTGTACTGCATACCACACACAGCGGGCATATACAGTGTGCAGTACATACTACTGTAGTATACAGTACAGGTGTGTGCCCTGTCGAATAGACACTGTCTTCATTAAATACACGCATGGCTGTCATTCTGCCAAACAGTCTACGATCCAGACCAGTAAGTGGCAGTAACGCGTCAGGCAACTGGTTAAGCATCTACCAGATTAAGAAGAAGAAGGCTGTTCATATATTAAGGACTGTTAAAGGCTGAGGTGCCAGAATGATGCGCCATTTGAGGTGGAGCGGAGAAATCTGAACAAGGAGCTGGCAATAAGAAGCTGAACTAATCTTTGTGTGCATATAGGCATCCACATCCAGGTGAGGGGGCGTCCGTAAACGGCTCCAGCTCTACTGTAGCTTACTAGATTTAGGCCTGTGCTGTCAGCATCCAGGCGTGCCTGCCTACTGACCAACGTTGTGATGGCTGGAACCGGATTGCAGGCTCTCCAGTTTTAACCACTACCTTTAGTTCCCAGCTTACTTCATCAAGACCCGTTTCAGCGGATCTCAGCCAGTAACATCGCGGCTGACGTTAAAAAGCAACATGGACAGTTGACTGAATACGAAGTTGGTAATGAATGATAGACTTAACTCACCTCTTTACAGCCCGTCTTCACGATTACAACAACAGAAGCTAACGTTAGAGCTACATGCACACAGTCCTCTCCTTTAAAAAAGAACAGGTGAGGTGTACAGCTTATAGCAGCTTAATTAAGCGGAACAGAACAGGAAATGTTTATAAACGTGTGTAGCCAAGCAGTTCAGCTAACTACGCTAGCAAACCGCCTCATGGACTACGATGGGTAGTAGTATCCCGCCTCCTGCGCCACGATTGGCTGATAGTCTCGTGCACTCTGTCGATTGGACAGTTCTGAAGTCGTTCACATCACCACGGCAACGATTGAAAAGTGAAACCTCCGAAGTATGGAACGCCAAACGGTCCTAAATTACGCCTAGCAACGACGCGTCTTGTTTTAAAAGCGCCGTAAAATACGCCGCTCTAGTGGCTTTTTACGCCGTAAAATACGCCGCTTTTTTGGCTTTCGACGCGTATCCTCGAAATGGCGGAAAAAAAAACGGCGTTTTTTTGCGCCCAAAAAACGGCGTATTTTACGCCGCTCTATTCTGCAGCTTAATAAAAGCGGCGTTTTAAAATATGGTAATGAGCTCCGCCCGTCGGCTTACTCAGAGCCAATAGATTTAATCTCCTTCCAAATCGCTGTGAGTCAGAGACTAGTAGCATAGATCTCGACCTGTCTGGTTAGTAGTTGATGGGCAAGCAGACCTGTCCTGTAGTAGTGATTCAGCTGAATTATTAGAATCTACTAAAAAACATATGTTTAAAAATTCGTTCCCACATGGACTCAGTGCTTGGCAGGAGTAGCCTGCGACTCCAACCCACCTAACTGATACACGGATCCGCTGAACGGTTCATGTTTTCGTTCTCACGGCTTCCGGGGGACCAGGAGACGAGAGTGTTGTAAAAATTAATAAATAAAAAAATATTCAAGTATTCAACTACAAAGTTGGGTTTATTATAGGAAATACCAATTAAACTATAAATAACATAATACAAAAATAAGTATGAACTAACCTACAACTTTGAGTGCAAAATAAATATTAAAATTGCAAATTACAAACTGTCCGAATGTGACAATCACAGTGTCACGTTCAGTGAACGAATCGGAGTCTCCGCGACAAGATTCGCGGGGGTGATATATATATATATATATATATATATTGATTAATACATTAATATATTTCTGTGTCCTGGTACACAAAACTTTACCATAACCTATGGATTATACCCATGTTTTTCTCTGTTGCTATATGCACAACTGTGTCTTCACATACTATCATGTTCTTACATGTAACTTGTTTCTACCTCTTTGATGAAGTCGTAACCTGCTTGTCATTACATGTGTGCTTGGCACATTTCTAATGACAATTAAATTTATTAATTTAATTAATTACATTTTATATAAATGCCAACTCTTATTACTTGAGGCAGTTATCTACAACACGAAGGTTAGACCTTACACGGAGGCCCGAGCCCCGCTCTCTTGGAGTGCCTGTGTAGAAGTGTAATTGGAGTAATGATTTAGCCTCGCAGGATCTGTCCTGAACTAGTCCGGACCTGACTCTCTCTCAGCCAGCGATTGGTTGAGAAGGAGATTAAAATCTATTGGCTCTGTAAGCCGACGGGCGGAGCTCATTACCAATTTTTAAAACACGCCGCTTTTTACGGCGTCCTAGCTGCAGAAGAGCGGCTCCGTTTTGGGGCGCAAAAAACGCCGTTTTTTTCGCCATTTCGAGGATACGCGTCGAAAGCCAAAAAAGCGGCGTATTTTACGGCGTAAAAAGCCACTAGAGCGGCGTATTTTACGGCGCTTTTAAAACAAGACGCGTCGTTGCTAGGCGTAATTTAGGACCGTTTGGCGTTCCATACTTGGAGACCGTTGTTGTCCGCCCTTTAAGCTGTGATTGGCTAGTATTCCACCCCCTCCTCTATGATTGGCTAGTATCCCGTCTCCTGCCCTATGATTGGCTAATTTCTCGCCTCCTGCTATATGATTGGTTAATATCCCGCCTCCTTCCCTATGATTGGCTAGTATCCCGTCTGTAGCGAGCTAATAACGGCATAAAAATATTAGTAAAAAATAATAATTAAGTACAAAAGAGTTTTGTACTTAACTACCACTACCACCACAAAAACTACCACCACATATAAATAAACACTAATAGAAATGCAGAAATACAAAATACAAACAATGGAATGTTTTTACAGCAGATGTTGTCACAAAGCAGCATTACAAAGTACCTGCTGTCCGAGCCCCTAGTGAGCAAGCTAAGGGCGTCAAAGGCAAGGAAAAACTCCCAGAGTTCAAAAAGAAGAAACCACGAGAGGAACCAAGACTCAAAAGGGGAACCCATCCTTCTTGGGTCAACACCAGATAAGACAAGCAAAGGAAAGGGACGTCCGGTGTTTTGTAAAGTAGAGCACCAGAAACTTGACTAAATAGGTAGGCTTTGTCCCAAAGTATTTTATCTATGATTGTACATCAATAGTGGGTGTGGGAGGTGATGAGGCTAACCCAAAAGCTCAGTGTTAGCCTTTTTCAACCAAAAGAACCCTGGTTCTTGAACTGGAGTGCATAGGTAGAGTGCCTGCGAATGTTTGAGCTGTTTTACTGATGCCTGTTTTTGTCCATAGAGCAAGGATGGATCACCTACTGGCGATGAGCAGACATAGAAGAGTTTCCTATGTAGACCACTGGGTGTCGCCATTGTTGCCTTTTTTCCCCTAATCAACTGACATGCTTACAGATATTGTCAGATTGTTCTACATTGTTCTAACTATTCAGGGTTCAGTTTATTTTTGGTGGAGATATGGAAATATTTGGTGGAAAAGGGTTCAAAATTAATTTTGCAAAACATAACAGAAACCATTCTGCCTTGGTGAAAAGGGCTGTGGGTGTAGTGTGGTTTGACTCTTTTAAATAAAGTGCTGTGACTAACATCACAGTCCTATCCAGACATGTTGCACTGATTTAGGAAAGCTTTTATGATGGCTGTATGTATGTATGTGTGTGTATATATATATATATATATATATATATATATATATATATATGTATGTATGTATGTATGTATATATGTATATGTATGTGTGTGTGTGTGTGTATAAATGTATGTATGTATGTATATATATACATACATACATACATAATATAATATATATACATATAGAAGATAAGAGAACATAAGATAGGATAAGATAATCCTTTATTGATCCCACAGTTGGGAAATTTGCAGTGCTAAGAGGAAAGAACAGAAGTGTCAGGAAAATATACTAATAATAAATAAGATCTATATACTAAAAGTACAGAAAAATATAAATAAAATACTAAAAATTTAAATCCAGAAGACAGGATTATGCTATGCAGTTTTGTTGGATATAGTAGAAACACAAATAGACTATTGAGTTTTATATGTGTGTGTGCCACAAGATGAGTCAAGTGGTGTTAGCTTCTGAGAAATAAAAGACAAAAACAATTTAGCATAAAAAGTGAAGTTTTGTGGGCTGCTATACTAGTTTTACACAGGTAGGGCTCGAGGTGGAAAGGTTAAGAATAAATTACAGTAAATGGCTATAAATTACACTCAAACAAACCTTTTCAGAAACCTTACTGGTTGGCTATATTAGAAACATAATGACTGATAATCAACCTGTTCTCCATAAAGTGGCATCTGGGGCTTCTAGAGGCTATATTTTGACAGACTGGGACAGATCTTGGGACAAATTTCTATTCTACTTCAGCAACTTTGATCCCTTCAGATGACTCAATGACACACCTTTCCTAGAAATCAGAAATGGCTGACAGCTTGTTTGTTAGGGGTTGCTTTTTCCAAGAAAACAGGCGAACTGTTGTTTCACAGTGTTTTTCTTCCAAAATCAGTGTTATTTATAGTGAACTTGTTTCCTCATTCCTCCAGTAACAGACTCTTCTGAGAAGGCTATAAACTAAATGTTTATGAACACAGCTGTGAATATTTGATTGCATGAAGCCACAAGAGCATTAAGTCAGGTACTTGTACATTGTTTATCTTTTTATATCGAGGTAAAAAAATAAACAGCTGAAGCTCTGAACCTCTGTATATGCTACAGAAGGGAACCGGGTTAAAGATGATTTTCAGCGTAGTGAGTAGCCCTGTCGCCTCACAGAAGGGCCTGGGTTTGATTCCTGGGTGAGTGTGTCCGGGGTCCTTTGGCATGTTCTCCCAGCTTCAGTGTGAGCTTCCTCCCAGAGGACTTCATGAAAAAGTGAAAATAGCAGGGAAAAGCACCTTGTTCTTTATTACATTAATAGCAAGCCTTATAAGTCAGAGACGGCGTTTTAGGAACTCACAAAAACTGAAGTCAGAGTTTTGTTGGATTTAGAATTAACGCTTGGTTGCGTTGTTTACAGTCTCTTGCTTTGTTCAGAGCTGGTAGCAACTGAGCTGTTGGATATTTCAACTTGCACTCATCATTAAAAGAATAGTTGCACCCAGAAGTAATCAACTGACAGGAATGGAACTTGGTGGGTATATTTGACATTGTGAGACATTCAGGTTTCGTGGAGCAACAAATCCGTGTGTGGAGGCACCGTGGTCAGCACCAAGATCACACGTCCATTGGGCCTGGTGCTACTCCACCTCCACCCCTACTGCACCATCTGCAGGAACTGTGTGAGAATATACAAGATGCATGGGATGGATTATCACAGGACACCAGGAACCTCTACAACTCCATGCTGAGACGTCCAGCACGTGGCATTAGCAAACATGACAGCCTGACACGATACCGGGACACTACTCCTGGGTAGCTCAAAATATACTGCACATATCAGTCTAAGCTTATTATCCTTTATTGTTCCTTATAACCTTTATCTTCCTTCCCAATAGCATTGCAGTCTGATACTTCCTTCTGGGTGCAGCTAGCTGTTAACCGTAGGTTGGGTCTAACCTATCAGAACACGAGGAAACTGCTGCATAAGAATCTTAAAACATTTTAATGTTCAATGTATTTACTGTATTTTATTAATTGAATTAAATTAGGAGTTTTAAAGCCAGTATGTCTGCTTATCCTAACTATGACTGTTTTAATAGAAACTTAAGTCTTGGTTTTATGTCAGGAGCCTGGCCAAAGCTGGATTCTAGCACAGTTGTCCTCTCTGTTCTAAAGAAATCAACTATAGCAGTGACGGCTCACAGGCCATGACTGCTGAGGTTGTATTAGTTCAAAGTCCAGTTTCCAAGCATCTTGAAACCATCAGAGAATAAGACTGAATTCCTGTATCTACATTTTAGTGTGTTGCCAATGTGAAGGTCTGTGTAGAAATCCTGACTGCTGAGGCCTTCAAACTGGCCTAAAGTGTGTTATGTGCTCTTGCCCCCTTTATCACCCCCCTTGAGTTTTCACACCGGATACATTTACATTTAAGGCATTTAGCAGACACTCTTATCCAGAGCGACTTACAACCGTGCTTCCCAGTTAGTATAAGAAGGTTAGAGTCTAAAACTCAGCATGAGCTCAGGCACTGCCCAAACAAGGACCAGTGCTGATACCTAGAGAGATCAATACACAGACCTATATAAAGTATAACATGCACTGCCTAGCCACCCCAACCCAGCGCTCATACCTATAGAGAAGAAATAATAGATACAGATATCAGCTGACTTTGTCAATCTTGTTGCCCTGACTTAACATGGATGAAATACAGACTGATTACATTTCCACACATGACACAGTGTTGGGTTTAGGTTAGGTTCATTACCACATGGACATCAATAGACTGTGGAATTATCGCTTGCATGAAAAGGAATTACACTGATTTATTTTTTATTTGGTGTTTCGTAAGTCATTACGATCTCTAAAATGGAGCATTTAACACCAAACCACTCTGAATAACTTATTTACAATCTCAATGAATTCATTCTGCCAAACTTTTGAATAAAGGGTGGAATTCCCTTTAAGCTAAGATGCAAACGAAAACCCATTTACTGTAGTACAGATGGGCTCAAAGGAAACTGGAGACGAGTCTTAATTCAATTCTAATTTTGTAATAAAAACTCGTTCACTCCTTTCCTATAAACCGCAGCCGTGATCTGATAGGTGGGCATTGTGCTGTGGGGCAAATGTCACCCCCTGTTGGAAGACACGTGCACTTCGCCCTCCGCCCATCTGTATCTGCGTCACAGCCAAAACACTGCTGCTGAGGAGAGACACAGGAGCGCCTGGCCACAGTTCGTCCTTTCTCCCCCCTTCATTCCTAGGAAATCTCTTTAAACACACATTAATCATGGTGAAAGTGACTTTCAACACGGCCCTTGCCCAGAAGGACGTGAAGAAGGACAGCGAGACGCTCATTCCGGATGACAAGGTAAAGACTCTTTCATAACAAAACACACTGAAGTAACTAAGAGCTCCGAGGGACGAGCAACCGGCCGGAGGGCTGAGGAGGCTCCGAAGAGGCTGTGAACACTGTGACAGACAGTGGTACTGCATATCTAGTACATGCTGTTGGACGTTTGATCTTTCCCTCGTTGCTTTCTGGTCTCTCTTGCTTCTTATTACTCGAGTGCTCCGTTCCACCTTAAACGGTTCCCCACACTGCAGCCTGAAAACGCACCAGCGCGTAACTGCTGCGTCGTTTAAGGTGGACCGGAAGGTTCGAATGTAAAGCCGGTCTTCGGTCCTGTTCGGACACGATCCTCATCTGATCTACAGGCTTTATCTCGACTGTGAAAGCAGTTCTGGGATTTGGGCTCTACCTAAGCCTATAAGACTGTGATCCGTTCAGAAGGCTGAAGAGCAGTAAACATGGCTGACAGCTTGTTTGGTAGGGGTTCTCTTTTCCGGGAGCTGCTGTTGTTTTACAGTGCCCCTCTTCTGAAGTGAAGGGTCTAAGCAGGGGTCTGTTTCCTCTTCACGTGAGGTGTATTAGAATATAGCTGTGAGGATTGGATGGCATTGGCCACGAGAGCATTAGAGAGGTCAGGTAGTGATTTTGGATGATCAGGTTGGGATCACTCAACATATCATCCCAAAGGAGCTCATCCCAGACGGCTTCTCAAGCTGTTCTGACCCCAGGCCCACCGGATAATAACTACAAAGCGTAGCAGCCCACCAGAAAACCAAAATTAATTTCATATTTTAAAAAAATCTGATTAGGGAAAATGATATGTCCATATTTAACTAAGGAGGCTGTGAAAGTGCCAATGGCCAGCCAGAAGCTAAGTGGTCTCAAACCTGGGAAGGTGTTTAATTGGTTGATATGTGCCATTTTGAGTTGTGCATATGTATCTGTACATTAATATACATACACTGACATTACTACACTGAACACAGATATGGTTATGGTATATATGATGTTCCCGGCTCACGACACACTGCTGCCTACACCTCAGTACACCGGAGCGCGGGCCCACGTACCATTAGAGAGTACCTCATTCCCCACTGGTGGTCCGTGGGCCCCAGGTTGAGAAACCAAGCTCTAGACCACATGAAGCGCTGGGCATGGTGACCGTGGGCTCATGTGTGGGTGCTCTGTGTGATGGAGTATTTATGGACTGTTAATGCAGAATAGCTGTAGTGTATTATAGACGGTGATGTCACTGGTTAAAGGGTTATTCCAGGGTATTTTCAGCTCTGATCATCACAGACATATATTAACTCACTGGTGTAGTGGCTCCTGTTACCACCGCTGTGAAGCCGTCACGTCACAGCACTCTGACTTTATCTACATCCATATACTGAAATATGGAGACACCATCACCGGGATGCCTCTTTAAGGCCTGAAGCCTGACGAGACCCGCACGTTTCATCACATATGCCCCCACATAGACAGACATACACACGCAGGCACAGCCGCACACACAAGAGGAAATGTTCGAAGGCTTTTTCCTGGTCGGAGTTTGCTTAACAAATTCCACTGGATTCGCTGGGAACATCATTATCCAAATTAAGGATGTCTTTTAATTATGGATCAACAGGAACTCTCTCTCTCTCTGTCTCTCTCTCTCTGTCTCTCTCTGTCTCTCTCTGTCTCTCTCTGTCTCTCTCTCTGTCTCTGTCTCTCTCTGTCTCTCTCTCTCTGTCTCTCTCTCTCTCTCTCTCTCTCTCTGTCTCTCTGTCTCTCTCTCTCTCTCTGTCTCTCTCTCTGTCTCTGTCTCTCTCTCTCTGTCTCTGTCTCTGTCTCTCTCTCTCTCTCTGTCTCTCTCTCTCTCTCTCTGTCTCTCTCTCTCTCTCTCTCTCTCTCTCTCTGTCTCTGTCTCTCTCTCTCTCTCTCTCTCTGTCTCTCTCTCTCTCTGTCTCTCTCTGTCTCTCTCTCTCTCTCTCTCTCTCTGTCCCTTTTTCTTTCTGTCTTTCACTCTTGCTCTATCCCTTTTCTCTTTTTCTCTCTTCCTTACACCACCTTTCTTTTTTTGTTGTCATTATCTTTCACTGTCTGTCTATTTCTTGCTATCTCTCTTTCAAACTCTTTCTGTCTCTCTTCTTCTTTTCTCACTCCTTTCTGCACTGTACTCCCTCTCTTTTACTTTTTCTTTACCCTCCCTTTGTCTCTATTTCTTTTTATCTGTACCTTATTCTCTCTTTATTTCTCTCTTTATCCCTCATTCTTTCTCCCTCTCTCTCTTTCCATGTACCTTATTCTCTCTTCCATTCTTTCTTTGCCCCTTATTCTTTCTCAGTCTCTCCCTTTCTTTGCATCTTAATCTCTCCTCAATTCTTTCACTCTCACCCTTTCTTTATCCCTCCTTCTTTCTCCCCCCTCTCCCTCTTTCACTGCACCTTATTCTCTCTTTCACTCTCTTCTTTAATCCCTCATTTTTCCTGCACCTCTCTCTCTCTCTCTCTCTCTCTCTCTCTCTCTCTCTCTCTCTCTCTCTCTCTCTCTCTCTCCTCTCTACACACTCTTGACTACTCTTGCCAAAAAGAAGCTTACTCAGCTTTACTTGGTGGTTCCAAGTGGAGAGATGGACGTCCTGAATGTCAGTGTTGTCTGCGTGTTTAGAATCAGGGATTAGATGCAAATCACTTTAGAAAGAAAGCGAAAGCTTTAGAAAGAGGAAGAGCGGCGCAGTGTGAGGGTACACATCAGTGGTATGAATAAAGCTGAGCACGATTATTAAGAAAAGGCTGTTTGGAGGAACAAAGAAGGAAGGTCAGGGAAATTAGTGCTGGCTTTAGTAAACAGTGCCAGTCTGGCCCTCACGTGTCTGTAGAGTCTCAATAAAGTGCATTGGCGTTTGTGTATATGACTCGTAATCAACTGAACCCTCTCAGGCAAACAGTGCAATAAACTAAAGGTGGGAAGGGGAAAGGCCCCTTGATCCGCTATTACAGTGATGGGCTGAGTGTTCTGAGAACACATGTTATGATATATGAATGTTTTATTATGGTTTTTAGCTGCAGATTTGGTCCCTAATGACATTATAAAAGTATACCAGCACGTTTATACCCTCACCCTCAACCAAACAGCTGCACCCATAAGGAAGTGTGGGATTGCAGTGCTGTTGGGAAGGAAGATAAAGATTACCTGGAACAATAAACCATGATAAATTTAGACTGATATGGGGGATATTTATTAAGCTACGGATATGTAGTAGTGTCTCAGTACGGTGTCAGGTTTCATGTTTCCTGACCCAACATGCCAGACATCTCATCATAGAGTTGTAGAGGTGTCCTGTGATAATCCATCCCATGCAGCTTGAATGTTCTCACACAGTTCCTGCAGATGGTGTGGTAAGGTTCGAGGGGGAGTAACAACAGGCCTTCAGGAACTGTGACAACAAACCGTTCATCTTGGAGCAGACCACGGTCTATCCATCAAGACAAAAGCTGGACTCATCGCTGAAGATGACCCGTTGCCATGCTGAGTCATAGCAGACTTTGGCAATGTTAACATGGTGTTAAGGGCAGTCTGCACAACAGCCTGCTTGGTCTGCCAATGGTGCTGGCGCTAACAGGATGACCAGCGGGACTAACAGGATGACTAACCAATGGTGTGCTATGGTAGTATCCGTTTGACCAGTAGGACGTGTAATATGTTGACCAGACCATCCTGCTTCCAGGAGCTCTACTATGCAAGCCCTCTCCAGCTCTCTCAGCTGCTCTCTGAGACATATGTTACTTGCAAAGGATGCGACTAACACAACAGCACAAGTCAGAATGCAAAGCTTGTGCAACAGAGCGACCTTACATAGTCAGGTACAGCAATAAGACCCGTCCCTGCTTACGTCACATGCACTGAATGTGAAACCTGAATCATTTAAATGTCTCACGATATCAAACCTACCCACCAAGTTCCATTCCTGTTGGTTGATTCTTTCTGGGTACTGTTTTTTCAATCATGGGTGTATAATTTGATGGAGAGTTTTATTGATTAGCTTAAGCTCTCTTGTAACTAACGGTAGGCTAGCAGGCTGCAGATGTAACATGTGAGTTGCAAACTATAGCGGGCTAGCTGTGTTGACGATCTGCCACAGAGCATCACTCCTTTAGTTTCAAACTGTACATCAGACAACATCCACAAACCGTGTTTTGGGTGTATCATAGTGTTGTGGTTGTGCTGTAACATGTCGATTCTCCTTTTCTGAGAGAAATGATGATGTATGTGTAAGGGAGATCCGTGTCTCTGACGCATTGTACCAGCGAATGTTTGTTTTTCATGCTATGCTAATTACACGTAATAAGACAAGTACCAAAGTCACGTAAAAGAAAACGTGATGCTGAAAGCGGAACTAGAGTTTGGGATAATAGCCTTAGATAGCGATGGCTTCTAGTTAGCTAAGCTATATCTAACCACAAGGTAGTGGCTCTGAAGATGCTGTAAAACTAGGAACACAGCAGTGCTAAGCAACTTTCTTTGGACAGTCGTTTTGATCCTAAAAACTAAAATGTAGATGTTCTGTTTCAAAACGGAAATGCTTCACTTGGGCTAACATTAGCTCAGGGCAGAAATGTGAGATTGTAGATAGTGTGTTAGTTTCGGGCCAACATAGTAGTTCAGAACTGGCATGTTGGATTGTAGCTAATGTGTTAGTTTGGACTAACGTTAGCTCAGTGTGTGGAGATAAATGATTTGTTGTCATGCATCACACGTCCAGAAGGCCTGGTGTCCCCCCCACCTCCACCTCTATTGCACCTATCTGCAGGAGCTGTGTGAGAATATACAAGCTCCATGGGATGGATTATCACAGGACACCTTTAGGAACCTCTACAACTCCATGCTGAGACATCTTAAATGTTCCATTAGCCAACATGGCGGCCCAACGCCATACTGAGAGACGCTACTTCTGTATGTGTAGCTCAATAAATATTCTCCATATCAGTCTTCCTTCCCAGCAGCACTGAAATCCGACTCTCCCTTTTGGGGTGCAGCTATTCTTATGATGATGAGTGCATGCAAGAATCTGTTTTCACTCCTAAGTGGATGGTGTGATTTAAAATGGACCAGTATAGACCAGCACTAAATGAGACTTAAGCCTCCTTAAATGTAACTATAAAGGTTTCTATGGTGTTGAACGTCAACCGTTCAAGAGTTCTACTTTCGAGAAGCTGACCCTGCAGAAATCAGCATCCGCTATTTTTGTTGCACCTGCGCTTGAAATGGTTTACTCATGAGTGTCTCTAATCATCATTCAACGTGCCACTCATTGAAATAAAAGAATATGACTCATACGTTACATTCGTTCTATTATTGCCTTTTTTCCGGTGACCCGTTTCTTCGTTAAGCTCTGTTTCTTAAAGGGGAATTCCACAGATTTTTGCATGTTGAGATGCAGAGCGAGTTGTTCAGGGTAGTTTGCTGTAGTTGTGCCATTTCAGAGAAACATTCGGACTGTCTTGACAGTGACACCGGCGGGATTTCTTTACAGTGGGTGTATATGTGATAGGAACTCTTCTCCCCTCTGGTTCTTGTTAACAACACTGTGAACACTCAGCAAGCTTCTCTAGATTGGAGCATTTCACGCCAAACCTCTCTAAATGACTTTCCGAACGTCTTAGTGATCATATCCTACAGAAATTCCGAAAGATGGTTGGATTCCTCTTTAGTCCTTCCTTCAGCACATAGGTGTGCACGAGTGTCGCTCTGTATTGCTGCATCAGCTGCGAGGTGGTTCTGGTTAGGCAGGTTTTGTGCAAATTTGCCTATCTTCAAATCGTTAGGCGAAACAAACAGGTCTCGAGCTAAGCCACTGTAGCGTCAGGGGACAGCTTTCATGTACTGTGAACGAGCAGTTTTCTGCCGTGACGGATCTGCAGGCATATTTCAGTTGAATGTTTTTTTTTTTCTTTCATAGATGAAACCATGTAGGTGACCCAGATTGTAGGCAGCTGACTGACAAGAAGTAGACCTCCTTGATCAGATTTCTTTACTAAAGCATTCAGCACATTTCATACTGCACATTGGCTGCACAGTGCATGTTCAGGAGGTGCAGAACTTTTTGAATTGGTTAATTTTAGGAAACAATGTGTCACGAAATATTGTCTGTGCAGATGAAACGAGGAACAACACAGGCATACTGCTACTGCATACTGTGTGAACTAACGTTCATTACACTGCGATTCAAATGCATGGTCATATACGTCACTGAATAAAACCCTTTAGATATGTTAATGAGCATGTCTCGGCCTATAAGCATGCTCACTTTGATTCAGGTAGAATACAATGTCAGTGAAGTGATAGCTTGGTTATTATGGAGCTGAATGTGCTGAAGTTGTAATATTAAAAAACTCATTGTACAATAAAGAGTAAGTGGACATTTAACCAGTGCTTGAGTACAGTTAAGAGTTCATATACAGTCATATACATAGTTCATAACAGTTCTGTGTTCATATCCTCATGCTGACTGAGTTATTATCTGGTTTCCTCTTTTTGCCATTGATGAACTACAGATTAAACACCATAACACAAAATGAACTTTGTGTTAAGGTGCTTTACACGGTTGGGTAACTCAGCTGCATGTTTAGGCTCAGGATGTTTCATTAAAGTCATAGTTTTGGCCAGTTTTACACCATTTTCCCATTTCACAACTTTCCTGTTTTTGTTGTCCATGGTGGTGGTGAACCAGAAATTTACTGATAAAAAAAAAAACAAAAAGTAGTGATGGAAAAATCTGCCATTACTAGCAGCGATGGAATATGCCAGACCTTGAGACACAGACATCAATCATCTCACTCTACAGTGCCAGAGCCCTCCTTCAATAATGGTCCACTTTGCCAGTAACCGTATAACTATTGCCACATTTGTGTGGCTGCATGTCGCCATCAGTCGCCTACCATTCTACAAGACCACTAACTCCATCAACAGTTCATGTTGGGCAGCAGTTTAGCTTAGATGATGGTTGAGCATTACCTGCCTATTGGGGCCACAAGTGATCTCGTATATAGAAAGTCCAGGCATGATTTAGACTTATGAAGGAGGAAGCAACCCAAGTCTAAACTAGCACAACACCTGGTTAAAAGCTGAACTGAAAGTAACAGGGTGTTGAGCTTGTTGGTGTTGTTGCAGTATAGGCCGATGAAAACAAGGAAGTGTTTGGCCAGGCAGCTTGTTGATTTGTATTGCTTTGACTGGCTTTAAAAAGAGTGTGGACTTTGAGGAGTATGGGTTTGGTGTTCACAGTTCACCACCAAAAACTGTCCCCAGAGTCTGTATCGTTTTTAAAGATCCCGAGACAAAGTATTTAAGAGACACTGAGCCTCATTCGCCAACAGCTTCCTACGTTTTACCTTTATCCTCTTGGGAAGAAAAAGGAAAGGGCTATGCCAGATGAATGACGTGTTCCTACACCTCAGAACTGTTTCACCTCTGCACTCCTAAGTGTACATGGATTCTGTTCTTACCTAATAACATCCCAAATACACAAACACTGGTGAATCCTCATGAACACTGCTGGTGTGAGCTGTACACATTAGCTCATCTGAATAGGGGGCCAGCCTTCTTATCATCATCATCGAAGACCTAACAGTTGAACCTCTAGTGGCTGAAAGATTTCCCTCTGCTGTGTTTGAGTCATACAGCGTATTCAGAGCTGCTCCCTCGCCTAGCCGTACGTTTCCCTCTGTGCCGCTGTGGTGTTTTTAAGTCTCCCAGCACAGAGAGAGAGGCTGGGTGGGGTTTGGAGGCCAGGCTCTGTTCGGGCTTGTTGTCTTTTACATGTACAGACGCTCTTTTTAAACACGTGTTTGCATTCTTATCAGGGCTGCATGCAGGAAGGCAGATGTCTTCAGCACTGATCCACCCATCTAGATAATGTGTATTTTAGTCGAGTACTTTCTGTTTGCTTTTTAGAAAACCAAATCCGTATCGAGATCCACAGAGGCTCAGTTCCTGTGCATTTGATGTGATGAAAATTAGTCACATCTACAGAAGACACACTTTAATAAACAATTTTAACACACAATTTTTGCCTCAAAATTTCTCAATACTGTACACCAACACAGTGCTGAGCAGTAACTCAGTAAGTGTTATGTGTTAGTGTACTGTAAGTAGTGTGTTGGTGTACAGTAACTCAGTAAGTGTAATGTGTTAGTGTACTGTAAGTAGTGTGTTGGTGTACAGTAACTCAGTAAGTGTAATGTGTTAGTGTACTGTAAGTAGTGTGGTAGTGTACAGTAACTCAGTAAGTGTAATGTGTTAGTGTACTGTAAGTAGTGTGTTGGTGTACAGTAACCCAGTAAGTGTAATGTGTTAGTGTACTGTAAGTAGTGTGTTGGTGTACAGTAACTCAGCAAGTGTAATGTGTTAGTGTACTGTAAGTAGTGTGTTTGTGTACAGTAACTCAGTAAGTGTAATGCGTTAGTGTGCTGTAAGTAGTGTGTTGGTGTACAGTAACTCAGTAAGTGTAATGCGTTGGTGTACTGTAAGTAGTGTGTTGGTGTACAGTAACTCAGTAAGTGTAATGTGTTAGTGTACTGTAAGTAGTGTGTTGGTGTACAGTAACTCAGTAAGTGTAATGTGTTAGTGTGCTGTAAGTAGCGTGTTAGTGTACAGTAACTCAGTAAGTGTAATGTGTTAGTGGACTGTAAGTAGTGTGTTGGTGTACAGTAACTCAGTAAGTGTAATGTGTTAGTGTACTGTAAGTAGTGTGTTGGTGTACAGTAACTCAGTAAGTGTAATGTGTTAGTGTGCTGTAAGTAGTGTGTTAGTGTACAGTAACTCAGTAAGTGTAATGTGTTAGTGGACTGTAAGTAGTGTGTTGGTGTACAGTAACTCAGTAAGTGTAATGTGTTAGTGTGCTGTAAGTAGTGTGTTAGTGTACAGTAACTCAGTAAGTGTAATGTGTTAGTGGACTGTAAGTAGTGTGTTGGTGTACAGTAACTCAGTAAGTGTAATGTGTTAGTGTACTGTAAGTAGTGTGTTGGTGTACAGTAACTCAGTAAGTGTAATGTGTTAGTGTACTGTAAGTAGTGTGTTAGTGTACAGTAACTCAGTAAGTGTAATGTGTTAGTGGACTGTAAGTAGTGTGTTGGTGTACAGTAACTCAGTAAGTGTAATGTGTTAGTGGACTGTAAGTAGTGTGTTGGTGTACAGTAACTCAGTAAGTGTAATGTGTTAGTGTGCTGTAAGTAGTGTGTTGGTGTGCAGTAACTCGTTAAGTGTAATGTGTTAGTGTGCTGTAAGTAGTGTGTTGGTGTGCAGTAACTCGGTAAGTGTAATGCGTTGGTGTACTGTAAGTAGCGTGTTGGTGTATTTGTATTTCCTTTTGGCTTATGTGAGCATAAAAACATAACATGCCCAAACAAAAGAAGTGTGAAGCGAGCCCACAGACAGAGCTTGGTTGTAGCTAATGGAAACTGTTCTCCTTCAGTTTTCTGTGTTTATGATGTGAATAGATGTCAGTATCAGAGTAATTAATGAGCTTCTATTAAAGACTGGTGGACTGAGAGACACTAGAGTCTCTTCACCTACACTGAGCTGATGAAGAGTCCTGTTCCAGAAATGATAATAGGACATTAGAGCCATAATAAATCATGCTCCTGTTACTCTCCATACTTCAGTACATCTGAAGGTAAATGCTTTAGTACTGTTACTCCAGTGGAGGTCTAATGGAGGAACTACACTTGATACGGATGATATGGAAAACATTGTGAAATGGAATGTTACCAACACTAGCCAGCACTACCTTGTTTAAATAGAGCTCATTTAATTCCCCATGTACGAACTGTCATGGTTTTGTAATAGTTACATCGCTGTTGCGCTAATCCAAATCCTCAGCAGTACTAATCTGGCTTAGCCTAACTCTTGTGCTCTCTCTCTCTCTCTCTCTCTCTCTCTCTCTCTCTCTCTCTCTCTCTCTCTCTCTCTCTCTCTCTCTCTCTCTCTCTCTCTCTCTCTATGTAGGACCCTGAGGCGCCAGAGTTTGTGGTCCGCCAGTCGCGAGCATGGTGTTGGTGCTTCTGCCTGGGACTGGCCCTCATGCTCTCAGGTGTAGTCGTGGGTGGAGCATACCTGTACAGGTATTACGTGCTGGAGGTGAGTTCACCACTGCTTCCATGGAAACATAAAGACAAAGAGAGAAACTACAAACTATGTCTTTTGGCGGCAGGGTGTCTCATCTCGTCCTGACCTGCCTGAGCTGTAGCAATGACCTTATATAACGCTCCTGAGCTCTTCATCATCGTCCTTTAGTGTAGGCAGTGGTTAAAGAACCACAAAGGAATTTGCCTTCTGCATTTATCTCATTAGTGAAGTGACACACCCACGTTCTCACCCACACACTAGTGAACACGCTCACACTAGGGGGCAGTGAGCACACTTGCCTGGAGCGGTGGGCAGCTCTAACCATGGTGACCGAGGAGCAGTTGGGGGTTAGGTGTCGTGCTTAAGGGCACTTGAGTCATTACTGCTGGTTCCGGGAATCCATCCGGCAACCTTCCAGTCATAAGGCTGGTTTCTTAACCTTAACCCCACGACCGGATCAAATGCCACATCTGCCAATTACTTTCAGAAATGATAGTTGAATATGGGACTTGTATAAGCCAACAGTGCTGTTTAGGAGCCTTTAATCCATTATCAAAAATTTCACCGACACGTTTCAAGAATTAATACCTGATATCATGGCACCAGTCAACCACCTGTTGATGACGGGATCAGAATCAATCCTTGTACTCTGTACACGAACACAACCGTAAATAACTGGCAGTCTGAAATGTTAACTGGCCTGAACCCAGGAAAAAAGTGAATACGTTAGTGTTCTTTGTCTGGTCCTCCGGTTATTAGAGTGGCCGTGAAGTGCAAAACAAATGAACATTTCAGAAAAAAATCACAAAAATAAAAACAAATTCACAAATGAGAAAAAAATTACGTTCAAGAAAACAAAATTGCAAACGTAGAACAAATTTTCAAGACGTGAAACACTTACCAGTACCGAAACACTTTTACAAACTCGAATTCTGATGGAAAGGGTGGTCTAACACGGTTAAAGTGGTTGTTGTGGACCCTTGTCTGTCAAACTGTTTTGCGGTGGAAGAGTGGGTGGCAGTAAGAGATGAAAGGGTCGACGTCTATACCACCTAAAGTTGGAAATGTTATGGAACGTAAGTGGGCTGTAGCGCTAGCTATACTGGTAACGAGCTAGCAAGCTTAAAATGGCTGAGAGCTTTTTACAAAACTTTACAAAACCTTTTACAACCCATGTGGTTTAGATGTCTTTTAAAAACCCTAAAGACCTTCCACAGGAAGAACAGAAGCGTGCCAGCGGGCTAAAACCCGTTCTAGTGTGTTAGCGTCGTGACCATCCCAAACTCCGCTCACTCTACCACCACAAATTGATTGACAAGGGTCCACAATAAGCACTTCCTGTTTGTTAGACCCACCCTTTCCTTTCACAGTTTGTAAGTGTTTCATGTCTTGTAAATTTGTTTTTACTTTTATAAATTTGTTTTTCTGAAATGCAATATTTTTGCCCTCATAAAATTATTTTAGCTTTTGTAATTGTGTTTTCTGAAATGTGATTTTTTTTTAGTTTGTAAATTTCTTTTTATTTTTGTAATTTGGTTTTCTGAATTTGTTGTGCACCTCCCTGCCCTCGTAGGTTACTCATAATAATTGTTTACATTGCAATGGCAGCATTGGTCAAAGTGAAATCTTAATATTTTGCTCAAATTGTTGGGTGCACTCTGATCATGATTTGTGCAGTATTGACACGTTTGCACTGGGAAAAAGCTGGCTTTGTGCCTGACACAAATATTGGGACAGTGACAGCATTGCTAACAGAGAGCCTGATCAGTAGAGACTGTAGTCTTTAACTTTTGTTGCATAACACTGGGTTTGTGTGGAATTCAGCTACGAGACGTTTGGCGTGCTCGTGAAACCGCTGTGTTCCGCTTACTCATCGCTGCAGTCTGGGAAATATTGCCGCTGGTGGTGGCACTTTGAAAACCATTAACCATCTGCTTTCTCTGCCAATCATCTACCTGCACCATGTATATGCAGCGTACGCGTTGCATGTTACCGTTAGTGTCTATTTAAAGTGTTAATGAAACTTGTTGTTAACTTTATAAAACTGTGTGGGGATACGACCTTGGCCATCTCTTTGTTTCCTGGCGTGATAAGGAAGAGACCGCTGTCGGGTTACATTACGGATGTTTGAAATGCCCCATAAACAGGCTTTTCCTGAACTTCCAACACAGGTGTGCTAGTCACAAACACACCCACTCCACTCTACATTACAGGGACGTGTTGTCATGACTGAACACTGGGCTTTCTCAAATACAGAGTGCCCAAATACAGAGTGTGCTCGAAGTAAAGCACTTGTAAATGACCTAAATGAAATTCTGTAGTGTGTAATGATTTGATATTTTACTTGATGTCTTGATATTTCATAAGTAAATGTCTAAAAATAAATCCAATAATCTCAGTTTTGACCTACAAGAGCTTTGCTGATTTATATATAGTCATTGTCCAAAGAAAAACATGTATCTCCATTTTTGTTGATTTTTACTTTTATGCATCATTTGATCACATGAGCTGCTTATTACACTGTGTGGAAATTTCATGAAGAATGGACCAACAGAAACGGCCCAAAACTGCTTTGAAAGACGTCTGGTTCCACTGACTTTCATTCAAATGAAATGAGGTTTTTGGCCTCTCCTGTAAAGTTGCCATTTTGGAGATACCTATTTTTCTTTGGACAGCGACGATATAGATGTTGAATAGTCACAGATATTAATATTTAAGAATTTATATATATGTATATATATATATATATATATATATATATATATATATATATGAAAAACCTTTAATGGTTACTTTATGACATTCATGGTGAAGTTTGTGCTTCATCTGGACCTTCATTTGAATGTTTGTGAGGTCAAAAATATAAACCTGCCTGTCCCTTCCTGTCCCTTCCTGTCCCTTCCTGTCCCTTCCTGTCTCTTCCTGTCTCTTCCTGTCTCTTCCTGTCTCTTCCTGTCTCTTCCTGTCTCTGCCTGTCTCTGCCTGTCTCTGCCTGTCTCTTCCTGTCTCTGCCTGTCTCTGCCTGTCTCTGCCTGTCTCTGCCTGTCTCTGCCTGTCTCTGCCTGTCTCTGCCTGTGCAGGAGGGACGAGTGTTTGTGTGTGGCGTGAGGTACATGGATGACTACAATATCCCGACTGAGGAGGAGGATGGGATGGTGGAGCCATACTACAGCCTTCGCAGCATTCAGGAGACCGTGCGTGTGATGCAGGATGATGAGATGACATTTATCCACGTCCCCGTGCCCGAATTTGGCGACAGCGACCCGGCCGACATCGTCCACGACTTCAACAAGGTGAGAAACATACACATTCTGGCTGGAGGATACAGTGATCACACACAGGTGATAACTGACAAGTAACCAAAAAGAACTGGTGGAGAACTACATATATCTAATTAAACTGGGAATATTAATATAATGTTAATAAATGTTAATATAACCGCTGCATTCATATTGCCAACCTGCATTTGTTCATGCTATTTTGCGTTATTTACCAACACAGTTGCCTGCAGTGTGTAATTTACAGGTAGCTTCAGATTGTTTTTCAAAGACTCTGAATGAAAACAGGAAAAATTGCCTGGGTAACGTTTACGACACTGTATAATGAAAATTAAACCAAACAGTCTAATAAAAAGGGGCTTTGTCAGGTTATTAAAATTTGTAACTTTGTTAATGCGGATGTATTCATTTTTATTAATGCTAATATTTATTTATTCATATTTATTAATTTGTTAACTGTTAACCATGTTAATGATAACCTATTAATTTCATTAATACTCTCTCTTAAACTTTTATTTGTGCTAATATTTTAGCTTTATTAGCTTTATCACTTACTCAGTTTATTAATGGTAATTTCATTCGATCAGCACTTAAATGAACTTAAACAATAATAATAAACATTTTAACATTATTAATGCTAATTTACTCACCTTAGCAATATTGGCTAAACAACTTTATCAGCAATCACATGCTAAATTTAATAAAGCTAGCAAACGACCTTTATTAACATGAATAGTGCCAGCTTTATTTTGTTAATGCTCACTTATTCACTTCATTAATGCCATCTTACTGACTTTATTAATGCTAACCTGAATCATCTGGTAACATAATATGATAATATAGTCTGACAGTGTTATTAAATTGATTATCAGAACTGCAAGAAAAAACGTGTGTTTTGCATGTTGCAACACCAACACACACCCACACACATACACACACACACACATTGGTTCGCACACACATCACACCTTACTCACACGCACACTCGCACGCCAACCACACTGCAAATACCCCGAAACAGCTCAACCACGTTTTTCGCCACAAACATACAGTAAATGTTAACACAGTGTAGGCACATCAAGAGTAAGCCCTCGGCAAAGCAGCGGAGATGTTAGGCTTTAATAACGCACAAGGCATGTATTACTTTATTTGCATTTTGCTACCGAACACAGAGAACTCAATGGAGGTTCAGGAGACTCTGTCAGCTCCAGTTTCACTTTGTACTCCAAGTTTGCTTTTCTGCTGCTCTGGATTGCTAGCTACCCTGTTAAACCTATTACCCAACATAAATGAGAACAGCCTGTTCAGGGTTGCCAGATTTAGCAGGATGCTCGGATTACCATTTAATGCAGCTTGCCATTAAAAGTTATTATCTATCAGTGTGGCTTTTTTTATTATCTAGTGTTTCTATTAAGCTTTATTGACCAGTCAAATAGTAGTGGTAGTAATAATAGTGATGGTGATGGTGGTGATGATGATGATGATGATGATGATGATGATGATTATGCAAAACTAGCATCGCCCTGCTCCGTTCCGTATTGGCTGGTAGTCTTTCGTTACATTGGTATTCGATTCTCTGTCCTATGAATTTAAGGTTCCCCTTAAACCACTAAATAGCCTAAACTACAACACTTCTCATCTGCAAAGGCTCATCTGCCAACAGTTATTGTTAATATGTGGAAGAAATAAAAATAAATAAATAACTAATAATAATAAATAATAATAATAAAAATTAAGATTTCATGGTAGGCTTCCACTTGTATTATTTCTTGTATTGAAATTCTTTACACAAATCCACAAAAAACATTAGAGTGATTAATCCTATTATGGCACCTTGTATATGTGTGTATTATATTTTACCCTGCACATTATATTTCCTCATCTTCTTCTGTTTTTAGTTTCTACATCTGCCATTATTACTTTGTTCCAAGTGGTTTTTCAGTTTATAAGCCTCTAAAAATCAGCATAGCTTCTTAAGTAATGCTTCTTTATTAATTGGCTTAAAAATGGATAGCATAACCATGCATAGCCAACCAGTTTCTTACATTTAATAAAAAATATTATTATTATTATTATTATTATTATTATTGTTATTACTGAAGTTAGTCGCTAAGCACAGCTAATTTCCAGATTACATTTAGAAATGTGTGTTGTGTTGTTCTTACTGGGGCTGTTGGTTTGTTCTCAGGAGCTGACTGCATATCTGGACCTGAACCTGGACAAGTGCTACGTGATTCCTCTCAACACATCTGTGGTCATGCCCCCCAGAGACCTGATGGATCTGCTTGTCAACATTAAGGTGAAAGACCAATCTAACTGTTGCTGTTTCTTCGAAGCCACTGCACTACAGACGCATTCAGAAAGTCAAAAACATTTCTGTTCATTACTCAGTCTTTGGGAAGAAAACACCAAATCATTATGTTTATGAAGGTTTGATGGCAACAGTAAATCATTTACTCACATCTTCAGAACAGGCAAATGCAAGCTGTATCCCACCTAATGTACCATTACTGGCTTAGTCCTTTTCCCCCTGGTGTGAACTCACCAGACACAAAATGAGTCACCTGTCATTGAATCGTACATCAAAGAATTGGTCAGTTGGTCCAGATTTGGTCAATGGTTTCCCGGCACAAGAAGACCCGTATGACCGTACGCTTCCATACACCTGCAGATTCAGCTACTTCCTCACACTATGGTCTTTGACACGCCCAAATGCAGTCACTCCTATTAGCCAATCATTAACATCTGCTCTGGAGCCATTTCCCACACATGGACTGAGACATACACTGCACTGTAGCACCTCTTCTCAATCTATGAGTCCCGTCACTCACACATCTTCGTGCAGCTCCATCTGCAGGAGCTTGAAGTTACTACCACCTTAAAAATATAAGGTTGCTAATTTTGTGGAGAGCTTGAAAATGAAGGGCTTTGTAAAGAGCTTGTAAACTGCATCCAACATGTATTCATGTGTGTGTTTCCAGGCTGGTACCTACCTGCCACAGACATACCTGGTGCATGAGCAGATGATTGTGACCGAGAAATTGGATGACCTGGAGCAGCTGGGCTTTTTCATCAACAAACTGTGCAGAGGCAAAGACACCTACAGACTGCATCGCCGAGACACCATACTGGGTAAGCACAAAGACGTACTAGGGATGCCGTGATACCACTTCAGTGACACAGAGAGGCCGATACAAACTATATCTAACCTAATAGGCCTGTGAGTTCTGGTATTTCTATAATTACATTAAAATATATTTTTTTATATTACGAGTTATATTACATCATGCATCTAATAATAACATGTTGGTGTGGCACAATGGATAACACCACTTGTCAATGAGCTACCTCACCATGTGGGAGAAGGGCGGTTTGATTCCTGGTCTGGGTGACTATGCTGTGGTACACTATAAGAGTCCTTGGGCAAGACGCCAAACACCACATTGGCCCACCTGTAATATGTTTAGCTCAAGACATTTTCCCTACACAAGATACATCACAATGCTTTATTAGTTTGACCATCTGATCAAAATTAAAATAACTTGCAATAATAACTTTATGATGGGAATTGTAGTTAGATATATCTGGTCATATGTTGTCCATATTGGTGGAAATAATAGTGCTCAGCTGAAGTAATTGTGATTATGTAATACTTTAACTGTGAGAGGCCTACAGCAGATTCATGTCAACAGAAGTCAGTTATTGCCATTGATCCTCACCTGTCCGCTCACCTGTCCCTTCACCACTCTATTCACCTGTCCTTCACCAGTCCAATTTTCATATATCCCTAACTAATATTGACATATAGATATATATAACTGCTCTTCTACTCCACAGGCATGCAGAAGCGCGAGGCTCTGAACTGTCACAAGATCCGCCATTTTGAGAACAAATTCGTCATGGAGACCGAGATCTGCGAGCCGTGAGAAAAGAGAAAGCAAGCAAGAGAAAGAGACAGAGGAAGCAACCGTGCTTCTCTCAGCAGCTTTTTTTTAACCACCACCACACTGTGGTGAAAAGGTTTCATCTTGTTCTTTTGTAGGCTTTCTTCTCGTACTTTTTTAGCTCCAATGTGAAATTGTGTTCATGTCCTTGTCCATGTAAGAAGGTTTTTATCTTCCTTTACGCTTTGAGCATGTCTAATACTCTTTCAGAGGTAGAATATTGTTTCTAAAATGATAAGGGGAAAGTGCAAAAAAAAGAGAGAGAGAAAGAGTGAGAGAGAGAGAGAGTGAGACAGAGAGAGAGAGAGAGAAAGTGTATGTGTGCGTGTGCGTTTTACATTAAGCCTGATATTCTTTGAAATTCTTTAAGCTGATTTATAGGGGTCCAAGCACCACTTCTTCTTCTACTGATATACGTTTTCTGAATAAGATAAGACAGTAAAACGCTTTGAATATCTGAAACATAGTAACTGCACAAAGTGGCTGGTGGTGATTAAAGATAGAAATGATTATATTTTTCCAAATACGAAAGAGGATAAGAGGAAATCTGCAGTAATTTTTGTACCACTAAACTGTACATGTACTAAAGTTCGCCTTTTGTTTTGCTCCTGTTAAATATAGCTTTGGAAAGTTTATATTTGAATAGTGAGACATATTTCCTGAAGAAATGGAATCATAAAGAATGTACACTATTGTTCAAACGTTTGGAATGATTTGGCAAATAAATAATTAGTTTATTTGTTATGTTACAGCATCCACTATTTAAATTAAAGTATAAATAAAACAACAAAAAGTCAGTCATATACTTTAATAGTCTGTGCATAGTTGATTCTTTTTATTATTCGTATTTAATTCTTAAATTCTTAAAGTTATGACCCTCAAAATGACTATTTTTGAAATACGGTTGAAAGATGTTCGTCAGGTCAATTGTTGATTGTGATTGATTGTCACAAGTAAAATAACGAACTGGCATCAACACAGTTAATTAGCTAGCTGCCTTTAGCTATTACAAAAAATTAGTAGCTTGAACAAACTCCCTTTTTTTTAATATTACAAAAAGGGTTCTAACTTAAAAATCAATGACTTCTCTTTTAATTTTCTTCTCAGGTTTTTAAGTTAGTATTTATTTGCTTTTATTAGGTCAATTCATCTTTCTAGACACATTAAAATTTCGAGCATAGTTTCTATTGTTGTAGGTAGGAACCTGCACAGCACTTCATAGGTTAATAAATATAATAATCATAAATCATTTTATACATGTATCTGGACCGCAGAAAGGGTGTATATAGTTGAAAACAGTGATTCCAAACTTTTGAATAGTAGTGTATGATGGAAATATATAAAAATAATGATAATTGTATTATCCTTGTAGGTGCGGGTTTTCACTCGATTAGTTTCTAATTTCAATTTGAAAATCCATGCAATAACAGCTTTCTAAGTAGCGACAAGAAAGCATTAGTATTGTGCGGAGTAAAGTACCATGTAAGTGCTTCGGAATGTACCACGTACCACATAAAAGCTATAATTCCCATTTGTATATGAGATTCCTGTGAAAGGAACAATAAAGTCTTAAACTTTCTTCTGTGTGTTCTTTAGTGCTTCCCGTTGATCGACTGCTCTTGACTCTGCTCCAATGGACAGCATATATGTAGCGCCTGTACGTGTACTTGTTGTAATTGAGTTAAGGTTTTATGTAGAGCTGGCGACACCGGATCGCTTCGGGAAAGCTTATCGTGGTTAGCCCTAATTAGAAAGACTTGGTGTGTGTGGTGTCAAGTAGAGCCAAGCACCTTCAGACATGTCCTCTATTTCAGTACTGTTAATGACCTTTCCCCTCTTTCTTACCGAAACTGTATCTAACAACACAACAGCAAGCAGTGACCTCAGTTCTCTTTCTAAACAGGAAGCTTGTGTCAGAAAATCTGATCCGATCCTTTGGGTTCGAAGACAAGGAGGAAGTTCAAGAACTGAACTGGGATAGACCTCACCCTCGTACCTTGCGCAGTGCAAAGCATTTGAAAAATGGCGGGAACAGCTGTAAATGGGCAGATGCCTTGGGTGTATAATGAAATGGCGATTGATTAAATGTTTTAAACAAGTCATATTGCTTCAGATGATCGAAAAAAATGTCGGTACAACTTTGGGGGTCTCCAAGATACAGCTTTGGGAAATAAGAGACCAGAAAAAAAATTTAAGCCACCACCTCCAAGTGATCAGTGTCTCTAGATGTACAGGTTCTGGGTTTGTGTTGGACCAAGATTTCTAAGTTCTGTTTGATTCTCTACCCTACTGGAAACATGTCTCCCAAACTCCAGATCAGATATTGTATTAGATCTGTTTATTTAGAAAATCACTAATGACCTCCAGAAGCCTGTTTATAGAACCATACTCGCTGTGCATTTCACCCCAGCCACTGCTCGCCAGTCTCTCTGTAGGTCACCTGAGGTCATCTTACAGTGGTTAAGTGACATTGGAATGAAGTGGTGCTCATCACGGTCAATAGAGAGTGGATTTCGCCCTGTGCCAGTCTACTACTTCACCTATTACTACTATATCCTACACCTACCACTACTACTCCACCACCTACTACTGCGAGAGGAGCAGCTTTGAACTCACACTATTAGGTTCAGTACGTAGTCTATACTGTGTAGCACACAACTGAGACGCAACAACAGCGTTTGTTTTTGCCTCGTCTTTGTGCGTCAGCCGCCTGATTGTTGTTTGTTGTGTCTACTAGGTAAGCATGCCGGTGGTGAGCAGATGCATGCTTTATAGTGAAGGGTGTTGGTGGAGTGTGGTTGACTGCATGGTGTTCAGGTGTTGGCTATAGCCTGGTGTAAGGACATTGTGTGACATTAGCGCATTTGGAAATTACATCTACCCACTGACTTTTTCACAGGCCTACACAAACATGTTTTTTTTTTTTTGGCCACAACATTTCCAATGTGCAGGTAAGTGACTAATACACATGCGGTTTTATGCTCCGCCTCTGAGATCTGCTTATTACATTTTGTAGTGAATATATTAGCATGTGCGTGTCACGTGTCGGAGAAAGGAATCAGCGTGAGAGGTACAGGAAACTGCCTCAGCTTCCTTTCTTTGTTTTCTAGAGTTCTCTGGTTTTGCACATAGTATGTGTGTGTGATAACTTGCTATATACCAAAAATTCGCTGTTATGAAGAACATTTTTAAAAAGACATAAGCACGCTTTTTACTGCTCACTTACTTGGTCCATAAGTATTCATCACAAATATCAATTTTTTGTTCTTTTGATCTTATGACTACCAACATGTATGTTGATGTACAACCCCAGTTCCAAAAAAATTGGGACACTGTGTTGTAAAATTTAATTAAATGATTTGCAAATCTCATAGACGCCTATATATTCACAGTAGAGCACTGATCACATATCAGATGTTGAAAGTAAGACATTTCACCACTGTATAAAAGTGATTACCTCATTTAGAACTTGATGGCGGCAAAGTATTTCAAACAAGTTCGGACAGGGGAAGGAAAAGCCTGGAAAAGTGAATGGTGCTAACAGAAAACAGTTGGAAGAGCAATTTGAAGCTAAGGTACTCACTGGGCCGAGGGCAGGACACACCATGGACTAATTCTATTGTGGACATCTTTACTTCCTTACTGGATTACTTCTATTTTCCAGTAATATATTTTGCATTGACTTGACTTTTATTTTACTAGACCCACATTCTGAAAAGCTGTTGGGTGTTAAACCATTTCATTACTTACTTATCACTGCTAACTACAAAAGACGATCGCTTCACAAATGAAGCATGCACAGATAAATACTGGAAAATGATGAAACTGATCGAATATGCTGATCACCACCAAAATCAGAGGGTGTTGTGTTTTGGATACTGGTATGATGGTCAACCAGCATGACCAGCAAAGCTTTCTGGGGTCACATAACATAAAGGCAACTTTACTTTGGAGATCAGGACCTCACAGAGACTGTCAGGGCTGCTTATAGCATGCTCAATACACATGCACACACATTAGTTGGCTTTATTTCATGCTGGTTTGTGGGACAGTTTGATGGGTGGAATATGATATACAATCCCTGAATAAATATCAAAACTCAGCTGCTGTCTCTAGTTTCTAGTGCCAGCTGCATCTCTTACTCCTAAAACTCAACAGCTGAGCATTAAATAGATGGTGGTGACACTCGTTAGATGGCTATTCCTGTCATCATCAGCTTTAGACTTAATGACAGATTGGTGTGCTATTAAAATAACCTATCTGTCATCCCTGCCAGAAAAAACAGCACAGACCAACAAAACCTGTAGTGTTTTGGATGCTGGTTATAAGCAGGTTACTATGCTGATCACCACCAAAACCACCCTACATTGTGTTTTGAATGCTGGCCAGTCAGCTAAAGTACTACTGGACCACCATGAACCAGCCTCAACAGCTCAGATATACATGGGATGAATGTGTATTATGTGCTACATTGTGTAAGTAAGAGCAAATGCTCTGTGCAAGTTTCGTATTGTAGTCCTTAAATAACAAAAACAATTAAAAATAACAAAAAATAGATGTTATTGTTTTTTTTACTTATTTAGTATTTTATGAAATTTTACTGTATATTTCCAGATACATTATCTCCAAGCGCAGTGGGTGTTTTAAAATACTTAATGCTCTTCGAAATTGAGAAACCAAAACGTGCAACATACATAAAGTGTTATTATTATTTTTATATTTTTATAGTAATAATAGTAGTGGTAGGTGTAGTAGCACTAGTAGGTGTAGTTGTAGTAATAGTAATAGTTGTAGAAGTTGTTTTTGTAGCAGTAGTATTAATAGTAGTAGTTGTTGTAGTATTTGTAGTAGTAGTAAGATGCCATTATGATGCCAATTATTACTAACCGTGGTTTCCAAAAGTGCAAAGAGTAAAAATACTACAAATATTTTTAGATATATATATAAAAACTCCAGTAATATCTCCCTTTATCTGCTCAGTCGTGTCCGGTTAGAACTACAAATCCCAGGGTGCCTTTCGTGCGCCTGTGCTCATTTGGAGCTCGTGCAGTCAGAAGTGTGCGTTAGGAGTTGCTAGCAGGTTTAGCGGTTTTTCAGCTAATGTCTGTGTTATTGTGAAGTTCTGGAGGCTTCTCCCATCTCTCCTTGCGGATGTATGGACACTCTGTGGTAAAGCCTGATCTTCTCCACAGGTTTGGTGAGTTAATCCGTCTCCGGTCGGAGCGCTAACAGTCTGTTTACAGGTTACCATGGTTACGGACTGGCCGTGATGGTGTATGGCGCCCAGTACTGATAACTATTTACATTCATACACCGGTTAGCCATAGCATTAAAACAGCTCCCTGTTTCTATACCCACCGTCCACTTTATCATTTGTAGTTCTACAACTACAGACTGTAGTCCATCTCTTTTTCTGTATACTCTGTTACTCTGTTCTGCAGTGGTCAGGACCCCCACAGGGCCACCATTATGTGGGTGGTGGATCATTCTCAGCAAGGCAGTGGCACTGACAGCACAACCCTGTTTTGGTGTGTTAAGGTGTGTTGTGCTGGTGTGAGTGGATCAGACACAGCAGTGCTGCTGGAGTGTTTAAACACTGTGTCCACTCACTGTCCACTCTATTAGACACTCCTACCTTGCTGGTCCACCTTGTAGATGTTCAGTCAGAGACGATAGCTCATCTCCTGTGCACAGTTAAGTGTCGGTCATCCTCTAGTCCTTCATCAGTGGTTCCAGGAAGCTGTTGACTAGTGTTGGTTGGTGGACGATTCTCATCCTCATGTAATACAGTGTCTGATCCACTAACACCAGCACAACACACACTAACACACCACCACCACCACATCAGTGTCGCTGCAGTGCTGAGAATGATCCACCAACCACATAATACCTGCTCTGTGGTGGTCCTATGGAGGTCCTAAGGAAGTACACAGAGAAACCGTTGAACTACAGTCTGTAACTATAGAGGGCTCCTATATGGTCAGTGGAGCTGATTAAATGAGCGTAGAGACAAGGTGGTGGTGTGCTGTCTATGCTGATGGGTGTATATTCAGTCTTCTTATATTCCAGGTTTCCTCGGCCACTGTACAAACAACGTTTAGCTGTTTGTATCCAGCTCTCTCTTGTGACTCGTCCGCCAATCAGCACCATGAACGAGTACGAGCTGATCCGCCAGATCGGACACGGCGCTTTCGGGAAAGCACTTCTGGCCAAAGAGAGGAGCGGGAACACGAGGCCATGTGTCATCAAGCAGATCAGCTGGAGCCGGGTGAGAGCACCATGGGCGTTCGACCTAAGGGCCCTTTTAAAGGGAGTCCAACCATTTTTTAACTTATATTGGAGGCAGAATTGTTCACAGTGGTGGTGATGGGAACCAGACGACCTCTAAAAACCTCAAATGAGATTAGGTTATTACATGCTGTGGTTATGAATGCGCTGCATTATTGGGAAGGGGGATAAAGGTTACCAGGAACAATAAACGATGATACATTTAGACTGATATGGACAATATTTATTAAGCTACACATACAGAAGTCGTGTCTCTCAGTATGGCGTTGGGCTGCCACCTTTGCTAACCCAACATACCAGACGTCTCAGCATGGAGTTCTAATGGTGTCCTGTGATAATCCATCCCATCAAGCTTATGTAGAGGTGAAAGTTGAGTGTCAACAGGCCTTCTGGACGTGTGACATATCTCAACAAATCGTTCATCTGTGTGCTGACCATGGTGCCTCTACATACTGATTCGTTGGTCATCTCCACTAAGACAGAAGTGGGATTCATCACTAAAGATGAACCGCTGACATTCTAAGTCACACATGACAGTCTGGCACAACATCATTGCAGTCTTTGGTGATGGTGACTGGTGTTAACCCATTAGAGCCCACAGTGATGTGAGTGTCACAAGTTCTTTATACATGAAGTCCCTGAGTGACCTATACGGAACATCCTGGATGCAGACACATCACAGTTGGTGAACATATGACCTCATTTAGAAAATGGTGATGTGCTTGGTTAGTGCAGTTAGAGACAAAAACAGTTCATTTTAAAGTTTTTGCACCTATAAGGTTTCAAGAGCTCTAATGTTATATACCCATATTCTATATTACACATACCCATATCTATATTATATATACCCACATTCTATATTACATATACCCATATTCTATATCACATCTACCCATATTCTATATTACACATACCCATATTCTATATTACATATACCCATATTCTATATTACACATACCCATATCTATATTACACATACCCATATTCTATATTACATATACCCATATTCTATATCACATATACCCATATTCTATATTACACATACCCATATTCTATATAACATATACCCATATTCTATATTACACATACCCATATTCTATATAACATATACCCATATTCTATATTACACATACCCATATTCTATATTACATATACCCATATTCTATATTACATATACCCATATTCTATATTACACATACCCATATTCTATATAACATATACCCATATTCTATATTACATATACCCATATTCTATATTACATATACCCATATTCTATATTACACATACCCATATTCTATATTACACATACCCATATTCTATATTACATATACCCATATTCTATATTACATATACCCATTCTGACGCCATTTCTAGAACACCATGATGGAATACCAGTTATGAAATTGTTGTTGTTGTGACATATGCTACCAGTATTATGACTCTATAATACTTACAGAAGACACCATGTGACCTCTTTGTCACAATAAGACTGATCTTTTATGATCCCTTAAGGGGAAACGGGTCTGAGCTCTTATGGGTTAAGGGCAGTCACTGTAGCAGTCTTTATTCTTTTGATGATGGCTGTACTGATGTTGTAGACGTCATGCCCCCTGGTTCCCACCAACACTACTGTAAAGATATCACTGTAAAGAAGGTCTCCACAATGAACCATTGCGTGTCTCTTATACTGGAATGAACAACAGAAAATCTAATTTGTGAGTATTCAGATACCAATATACGTTTCCACTAAGTATCAGTCGATTCCAGATGAGCTTGAGTCCGGATAAGTCCCCAGCGTGTATGGATGTTGTTGATATATGGCTTCCACTGTGCATAGAGCAGTCCTAACATTCTTTTGTAGACGCAGTGAAGGCACAAGATTTAGTGTTTATTAAGAATAGGTTATTAAAGTATTGAAGAGATCTTTCCTGATATCCTGATTCCTCCAATCCTTTGATAGTGCTATGCACTCTAGGCGGTGAAATGCCTAAAATCCTGGCACATGCTCAGTAAGGAACATTATTCTTGAATGGCTTAACGATTCCATCAGTGAATCTGCCTCTCCCAACTTTTTTGAAACATACTTCGTCCTGGCAGCAGTTGGACAAAACCAGCTGCTTTCCGTTTACTTAAAAAAGGTCACAGCAGATTTATTCATCACAGTTTTCTGTTTGTGTTTGCATTTTAAATACTTTCCCAACTTTATTGGAAATGGTTTGTATTTTAGTTGGGGTAAAAAACTCCAGATCAGTTGGAATGTAAAGGAACAAAGAGAACAACACAATTTAATGTACTCTATTATTAATATCATATCTAATATCAATATCATTACTGAAGCAGAGTATAATGGTGTAACTGTTATACCAGCATGAATGGTCTCTCTTTCTCTCTATCTCTCTCTCTCTTCCTCTCTCTTTCTCTCTCTCTCTCTCTATCTCTCTCTCTCTTCCTCTCTCTTTCTCTCTCTCTCTCTCTCTCTCTCTCTCTCTCTCTCTCTTCCTCTCTCTGTCTCTCTCTCTCTCTCTCTCTCTCTCTCTCTCTCTCTCTCTCTCTCTCTCTCTCTCTCCCTTTCTCTCTCTCCCTCTCTCTCTTTCTCCTCTCCCCTCTCCCTCCCTCTCTCTCTCTCTTTCTGTCATTCTTTCTCCTCTAGATGTCTCCTCGGGAAAGAGAAGCATCCAAAAAGGAAGTGACTCTCCTGTCCAAAATGAAACATCCCAACATTGTTGCTTTCTTCAAGTCATTTAATGGTGAGCGGACCCCCACTGTTGCTGTTTGAGATGTGTGTGGTTTGTCTTTTATTGTAATTTTAAGGAATTCATTTTTTTAAATCTAAAAAACAGACTTTTATATGCAAATGCATTTGCAGAGTAAATTATTTAATACCATACATATAATATAATTATTATTAAAGAACCATTCTGCTCTCTTGTGGATTTTTTTTGTGTGCTGTTAACAAACTGCACCACATGGTAGAAGCTGTTTATTGAAGTCATTAGTTGTAATTTAGTCCATGAATGCGACTGTGTATTGATTTATCTGCTGATATTTTCACAGAAATGAATCCCTTGTCCATGTGGATATAGCATTCAGGTCAGCTTTGACCATCGTTGTGGTTTATTCCCTAATATCTGCAGCGTGTATCTGCTTGTTTGTCAGAAAGGAACAGTCTCTACATTGTGATGGAGTACTGTGATGGTGGAGATCTCATGAAGAAAATCACCATGCAAAGAGGACAGCCATTCCCAGAAGAGCAGGTCAGTATTTATGAAGCTGTAATGTTACGTATTAGTAAGTATCTAACTATTTTTATTATATTTTATATTATTACTTCTGATTACGTCTTCTTTCTGGGAACTGGGAATATGCCTCATATACAGGGGTTGGACAATGAAACTGAAACACCTGGTTTTAGACCACAATCATTTATTAGTATGGTGTAGGGCCTCCTTTTGCGGCCAATACAGCGTCAGTTGGTCTTGGGAATGACATATACTGCGTCCTGCACAGTGGTCAGAGGGATTTCAAGCCATTCTTCTTGAAGGATAGTGGCCAGGTCACTACGTGATGCTGGTGGAGGTTCGTCCTTCTTGGTGGTATGCTGACATTACCCTGGATACCGTGGCTCTTGATACATCACAAAGACTTGCTGTCTTGGTCACAGATGCACCAGCAAGACGTGCACCAACAGTTTGTCCTCTTTTGAACTCTGGTATGTCACCCATAATGCTGTGTGCATTGCAGTATTTTGAGCAGAACTGTGCTCTTACCTGCTAACTGAACCTTCACACTCTGCTCTTACTGGTGCAATGTGCAATTAATTAAGATTGGCCACCAGGCTGGTCCAATTTAGCCATGAGACCTCCAACACTAAAATGACAGGTGTTTCAGTTTCATTGTCCAACCCCTGTATATTGTATGTGTAAGTAGGTATATGTAATAATAATATGTGTCTTGTTTATTATGTATTAGTAAGTATCTAACTATTTTTTATTATATTTTATATTATTACTTCTGATTGTGTCTTCTTTCTGGGAACTGGGAATATGCCTCATATATATTACTTATGTAACTCCTAATATGTACATAAATGTCTATATGTAATAGATCTATATGTAATAATAGGTTCAATACATACATTTCAGTGTGATTTTTGAAACTTGAAACTTATAAATGAAAAACAGAAGAGCAAAATGTATTTTTGTCCTGCAGAGTGGGGGCATTTGTCCTGAAATGGTCCTGGAATGGTATCAGTATCAGAATCAGAATTGTCACTCTCTGTGCACTCTGAGCTGATGTAACCAAAGATACATTGCTCGTATGTGTGAACATACTTGGCATATAAAGCTTGATTCTGCTTCTACCATTTCAGGACAACAATGTCCTGACGTTGTAGGAAGTCAAAACAAGCCGAACCCACAAGAGTGTTCATGTTTTTAATGTGTCTTTATGCAGATAGTGAACTGGTTTGTTCAGATTTGTCTGGGGCTGAAACACATTCATGACAGGAAGGTGCTGCACAGAGACATTAAAGCTCAGGTAGAGGCCTGCTTCACTTTCTATACTGGTATTCCACATCACTGGTGCTTCAGTTACATTCACACTTGACTTCGTATTAGACATTCAGGCTCTCTGCTGCAAAATAATAATCCCAGCTATGTTCATTTAAACTGTTTTATTGCACTTGCTGTTAGGATCAAACACTATTCAGTACCGTCACTATGTTAATGTATCATCATAACCAGGTGAAATAATGCCATTCAATATAGTCAATTCAGTATCTATTATAACTGGTTCATCATCTACTACAAATTAAATAGTGTCTAATATACATGATCTATTATAAATTCCACTATAACATTTTCATAGTATTAATTGTATTTATAGTGATTCAGTATTTACTATTATTTAGCAATTACTATGAATTCTTCAGTATCTATAATAATTCTGTATCCACTCTAAACTATATGGTCACAACTATAAATTATTTATAGTAATGACTATGATTTTGTTCAGTATCTACTATGAATTATACAGTGTTTACTATGAATGATCCAATATGTACTGTAAGTCGGTATCTATTATGAATTATACAGTAGCTCAGTATTACTGTTGATTAATACTGTTGATCAGTATCATTACTAAGTATAAAACTTAGCTATGTATTAAGTTATGATTTTGTGGAACGGCAGCTCTCTGAAACAAAATGTGCACAACTATGGGCCACCAGTTGTTGTAAACAGATGTCATGTGTAGACTGATACTAATACTGATATTGAGTTTAATATTGAATGCTTCTTTTTTTATAAAACATGGCAGAACATCTTTCTCACCCAAGAAGGCAAAGTGAAGCTGGGAGACTTTGGCATCGCCAGAATGTTAAACAAGTGAGTAAATGTGCTTCTCAGTGTGGGCTTGTGTGCTTTAGTGAGGTAAAATAAAACATAAAAACATTAGAACATACATTATAATAACTAAAAGATGTAATAATAGTGAAAACAGTTCCTGTACATACGTTTCATATCCCTGGCCACACTGCATTCCTGAGATGCGTCCACTAAAACCAAAACTGAAACTAAAACATATGACAGGAAAGTCCCGGTCAGTCTCAAATTCTGGAGCTGTATTAGGGAATGTCCTGAAGGTCAAATATACAGAATGACATTGTGTCTCCTAGAGGCAAGATATGGCAAAACCGGCACTGTAAAACAATGTTTCCATCAGCATGTTAACAGATAAATAATCATTACAGTGTTGATGTATTTTACAATTATGCCTGAAATATTTGGTGGGGAATAAAAGTGTTCATTATTGTTATTACTGCTGTTATTATTGTTCATTACCAAGTCACTGAAAAAGCTCGTAGTAGTCAAGTTATAATTTTATGTCCTCTTAAATGTCTCTGAAGAGTTTCTGTGAGATCATGCACTGCAGCTGAGAGAAACTGGAATATATTTTATATAGCAATTTTCCAAAATATAAATGTGGTGTCATAATCACTGCCTGAAAAAGCTTTCATGTTATTGTTCATATCTGTGGCCATAAAATCCAACCAGATGAAGACTCGGTAGTTAAACATCACTGTTTGCTGCTAACAGAGCCTTTTAAACTGATTTACACTTTGTATTCTCTGTAACTGTGTATTTTTCCCTCAGTGGAGTAGGCAGAGCAAACTAGCAGAAAGCTAACAGGCTAATGCTCTGATAAAAGATACATACTGAATACAAGGCTCCATAAAAGGATTTACTTAAAAACTGAGACATAAAAAGTATAAAATATGTTTCTTATAAACCTGTTGCAAGCTTAAAATGTATTTTTTTCACCTTTAGGTCCAACATAATACTTAGCTAACCCTGTTAGCTTAGTGCTAACATGCCATCCTTGGTATGTTAAACAACGCTGGTCTGATAACAGTGTGGGCTTGTGTGCTTTAGTGAGGTCAAATTAAAAAAGCTCATTAAAAATAAAACCATGAAGTATAATAATGAAAAGACGTATTTCCAACATGGTGAAAACTCTTCCTGTACATATGCTTCATATCTTTGGCCACACTGCGTTCATGTGGTCCACTAAAACCAAAACTGAAACTAACACATATCAAAGTAAATAGGGAGGTCCCAGTCAGCCCCAAAATCTGCAGCTGATGCAGGGAATACCCTAAAGGTCAAATATGAAGAATGTTGTTTAACATTGTGTCTTCTAGAGGAAATATGTGGCTTAACTGGTACTGTATACATAATACATAATGCAAAAAGCCTTAAAATGTACTTTCTGTTGGTGTTATGTCCATTATGTTCTGTTACCATACTGTTTTAAATTAAACACTTATTCCCACAGTGTTGCTCTAGTGTTGTTCATGACTGCTTTCACAGAAAATGCACTTAAACTAATTTCAGGTAACATTGAAGGTTGTTCTACCAAATGAAACAGTTTTGTCAAGGTCAAGGGGCTTTTGTTGTCATTACAGCTCTGTGCAAGTACACAGTGAAATTAAATTAAGTTTTTTCAGAACTAGGGTGCCACATGGAATAAAACGAAAACAAAAAACAATACAGAACATCCCTTAGGCCCCACTTTAGGCAACTTTGCTTTAGAGCAAAATGTCTTAAATAATGGAAAAAAAATACTTTTGTGTGTGTAGAACATTTGGACTGGTGCTAACTGCACACTGAGCCTTGATTTTGTTTTGCTGTGACAGCACAGTGGAGCTGGCGAGAACCTGCGTTGGGACGCCGTACTACCTCTCTCCTGAAATCTGTGAAAACAGGCCGTATAACAACAAAACGTAAGTAAACTGTAACTTTGCATGTTCTCTGGCATACACTGAGATGCGTGTGTGTGCCTGTCTATATCAAAGCGGATCTAAAATATTTGACTTACGGATAGCTCTCCTGCTGATGTCCTCTCAGATTACTTTCCACAGAAATGTAACAGATGTGGTTTTAACCTGATAGACAAAACACAAAGGACTAAACATGCAAACGAGTTATTCAGCCGCCAACTCACCTGGACTCTACAGCTCACATCAGGAACAACATTAAACTAAATCTATTCAGTCCATCAGTATTTATTTGTATGGGGCTTTTTTACAGCTACTGTGGTCTCAAAGCAGCTTCACAGAAAAGCAGTGTGTATTAAGGAAAATAAAACAAGGAGTTCATGTACAGACATAGGAAAGGGACCCATGAGCAAGCCAGAGGCAATAGTGGCAAGGAAGAACTCCCTTAGAGTAAGGAAGAAACAACGAGAGGGACCCAGGCTCAAGGGGGGAACCCATCCTCCTCAGGTCGATGCCGGCTGAAGAGAGAAAGACAGAGCTAACAGGAAAAGGAGCTTGAAACATCCATTAGATACATTCTGATTAATCCAGGAGGTAGTAATTGCAAAAGTAGAGTCAACCCATAGGTTCAGCTAAACAAAGTTGGGTTTGGGATTTTCAATGTCAGCCTCTAAATTGCATAATATATGTGCTAAGCTGAAGTGTTAAATAAGAAGATATACAGGGGTTGGACAATGAAACTGAAACACCTGTCATTTTAGTGTGGGAGGTCTCATGGCTAAATTGGACCAGCCTGGTGGCCAATCTTCATTAATTGCACATTGCACCAGTAAGAGCAGAGTGTGAAGGTTCAGTTAGCAGGTAAGAGCACAGTTCTGCTCAACATACTGCAATGCACACAACATTATGGGAGACATACCAGAGTTCAAAAGAGGACAAACTGTTGGTGCACGTCTTGCTGGCGCATCTGTGACCAAGACAGCAAGTCTTTGTGATGTATCAAGAGCCACGGTATCCAGGGTAATGTCAGCATACCACCAACAGTGGTCACGTAGCACCACGTACCACCAGCATCACGTAGTAACCTGGCCACTATCCTGCAAGAAGAATGGCTTAAACTCCCTCTGACCACTGTGCAGGACTTGTATATGTCATTCCCAAGACGAACTGGCGCTGTATTGGCCGCAAAAGGAGGCCCTACACCATACTAATAAATGATTGTGGTCTAAAACCAGGTGTTTCAGGTTCATTGTCCAACCCCTGTACATCACTAAGAATACTTCATTTCAAACCAACCGATCGGATAGTAAGCAATGTCCACAGGAAGTTCATTTATCGGAGGGCTCAAACCAAAATTTTAAAATTGTTCTGTATGAATTATTCGGAAAAATCTACTATCTTTCTATGGTTATAAATAACCTTGTAAATGCTTACTTTTCACAGAATGATAATTTATGTTGGACTGAGCTAAACTTATAACTAATAAATATTGTGTAATACTAAATACTAAACATAAACAGGAAGTGTGGAGAGTGTCAGCTGAAATCAATCAGTATTCGGGTGAGCTAGAGCGTGAGTGATAGGTTAGGATAAGAGATAAGATAAGATAATCCTTTATTGATCCCACAGTGGGGAAATTTGCAATGTTACAGCAGCATAGAGGAAAGAGCAGAAGTGTCAGGAAATATACAAATAATAAGATCTATATACAAAAAGTACAGAAAAATATATAATTAAATACTAAAAATTTAAACCCAGAAGACAGCAGTTTTATTGCACATGGTATAATAGAGGTAGATTTACGTGGTAGCACATAGTAGAATATGATACTGTAGAAGTATATGTAGACATAGTAGCTAATAGACTACTACTGTAGAAATAGACTACTGTAGAAGTAGACTAACTAGAAATAGACTATGTTAGTAGACTACTGTAGAAGTAGACTACTATAGAAATAGACTACTGTAGAAGTAGACTACTGTAGAAATAGACTACTGTAGAAGTAGACTACTATAGAAATAGACTACTGTAGAAATAGACTACTGTAGAAATAGACTACTGTAGAAATAGACTACTGTAGAAATAGACTACTGTAGAAGTAGACTACTGTAGAAATAGACTACTGTAGAAGTAGACTACTGTAGAAATAGACTACTGTAGAAATAGACTACTATAGAAACAGACTACTGTAGAAGTAGACTACTGTAGAAATAGACTACTATAGAAATAGACTACTGTAGAAGTATACTACTGTAGAAATAGACTACTGTAGAAGTAGACTACTATAGAAATAGGCTACTGTAGAAGTATACTACTGTAAAAATAGACTACTGTAGAAGTAGACTACTATAGAAATAGACTACTGTAGTAGCACTACTGTAGAAAGACTAGACTAGACTACTGTAGAAATAGACTACTGTAGAAGTAGACTACTGTAGAAATAGACTACTGTAGATAGTCACTACTATAGAAATACAGACTACTGTAGAAGTAGACTACTGTAGAAATAGACTATAGAAAATAGACTAGAAATAGTAGACTACTGTAGAAATAGACTACTGTAGAAATAGACTACTGTAGAAGTAGACTACTGTAAAAAATAGACTACTGTAGAAGTAGACTACTGTAGAAATAGACTACTGTAGAAGTAGACTACTGTAGAAATAGACTACTGTAGAAGTAGACTACTGTAGAAATAGACTACTGTAGAAGTAGACTACTATAGAAATAGACTACTGTAGAAGTAGACTACTGTAGAAGTAGACTACTGTAGAAATAGACTACTGTAGAAATAGACTACTGTAGAAATAGACTATAGAAATAGACTACTGTAGAAGTAGATTACTGTAGAAGTAGACTACTGTAGAAATAGACTACTATAGAAACAGACTACTGTAGAAGTAGACTACTGTAGAAATAGACTACTATAGAAATAGACTACTGTAGAAGTATACTACTGTAGAAATAGACTACTATAGAAACAGACTACTGTAGAAGTAGACTACTGTAGAAATAGACTACTGTAGAAGTAGACTAGTATAGAAATAGACTACTGTAGAAATAGACTACTGTAGAAGTAGACTACTATAGAAATAGACTACTGTAGAAGTAGACTACTGTAGAAATAGACTACTGTAGAAGTAGACTACTGTAGAAGTAGACTACTATAGAAATAGGCTACTGTAGAAGTAGACTACTGTAGAAATAGACTACTGTAGAAATACTACTATAGAAATAGACTACTTTAGAAGTAGACTACTGTAGAAATAGGATCTGTGATATCTCCCCTTCTACTGTAGAAACAGACCGTGTAGAAGTGCAGCACTGCCCTAGACTACTATGAAAGGCACTGCCCAAATGACTACTTCCATAGACTACTGTGGACTACTGTAGAAATACTTACTATAGGGGTAGACTACAGGTAGACTACTTAGAGAATAGACTACTGTAGTTTGACTACTGTAGTCCTCATTCTCCTGTCCCCCACCACTGTAGAAGTAGACTACTGTAGAAATTCAATATGACAGACCCCAGGACAGCAGCTGGACTATACAGTCTGACTGTTCAGGATCTCTTATCTGCTCTTCCTGTCAGCGGTGGAGATGCTGCTGCAGACCACTCCATAAAAGATGGCTGATGCCACCACAGCATCGAAGAAGGTCCTCAGGAGAGCCTCCTGCACTCCAAAGGACCTAAGTCTCCTCAGAAGATGTAGTCTGCTCTGGCCTTTCTTGTAGAGTGCAGTGTTGTCAGTCCAGTCCAGCTTGTTGTTGAGGTGAACGCCCAGGTACTTGTAGGATGACTGGGGACATGTGTATGTGACGTCATCAGATGGGAAATGGAGTCCGGGAGATCAGTGGTGTCAGGGAGACCCGAGGGCGTGACACCAAAAATCAATTGTTGCCAACTATGACATACTTTGTACTTGCTATAGAAGATCTACTATCCGCTATGAATTTCTCAGTGTCCACTGTGAATTATTCTCTCTCCAATAAATAAGTCAGTATTGCCAATAATTTCTGTTTTATCTACTGATTTATTATCAGCTATTAATCATTCAGTATTTACTATACATTGTTAAATATCCACAATAAAGTATTTACTATTCAGCAACTACTATGAATTATTCTGTATCTACTAACACGAATAGTACTCTGAGATGTGGACCCTCATATTCCCTTAGAGGGTAAACATTTCGGTGGTGCACCTGAAAGAAAAACAGACAAAAGAACAAATAACACCTCTCTTTCTATTTCAGTCTCTCACTCCCTCTTTCTCTCTCTGTCCCGTAGGGATATCTGGTCTCTTGGCTGTGTTCTCTATGAGCTCTGTACACTCAGACATCCAGTGAGTGGCAGCATATCCCATGAAAGTACATATGCAAACAGAACAAACTGTTGCTTCCTCTGAATCTGCTGTTGATTATTGTCATGTTGGCTTGAAAGACACTAATGCGTCGGCTGGTGTGGTGTTTGTGTGGGTGCATTTGCGTGTGCATGCGTGTCTGTATGAGATTACATTTGTGTGTGTTGTCAGTTTGAAGGCAGCAGTCTGAGGCAACTGATAGTGAAGATCTGCAGGGGGCGCTATTCACCGGTATCACAGCGCTACAGTGCTGAACTCAGACTACTGTTGTCACAGCTGTTTAAGGTCAGCCCCCGGGACCGGCCCTCTGTCAACTCACTGCTCAAACGGCCACTTCTGCACATCCACATTGGCAAGCACCTGGACCCACAGGTAACAAACACACACAAACACTGACTCAGCAATACACACACATAAGGCCAACTTTCAATAGACATCCTCTCCTCTGAGCTCTCCCAGCTCACTGTACTTCCCGCCCTATGTCAGTGGATCACCAGCTTCCCGACAGGCAGGAAACCGCAGGCACGCTTGCTGAGAGTCACTTCCAGTATACAGACTGACTCCATCTCTAAAGACCCATTTGTTAAACTCCTGAAGTTTGCAGACGACACTACTCTCATCAGACTCATCCAAGATGGTGATGAGTCTGCTTATCTGAGGGAGGTTGACCAGTTGGTTCTCTGGTGCAGTCAGAACTATCTAGAACTGAACATGCTGAAGACTGTGGAGATAACTGTAGACTTTAGGAGACACCCCTCAACACTGATTCCCCTCACAATATCCAACAGCCCTGTGTCAACCCTGGACACCTTCAAGTTTCTGGGTACTATCATTTCCCGTGGCCTGAAGTGGGAGACCAACACCAAGGCCCTGCAAAGGATGTACTTTCTTAGCTGAGGAAGTTGGGTCTGCCATAGGAGCTGCTGATCCAGGTCTACACTGCAGTCATCAAATCAGTCTTGTGCACATCCATCACAGTCGGGTTTGGAGCTGCCACGGTACAGGACCGGAATAGACTACAAAGGACCATAAAGACAGCTGCAAACCCATAACCCATTCTTCATTAGTCTTATACCCAGTATGGTAATTCGGCCCTTGTGTATTATGTACACATGGTATGAGGAGACTCTGTACGTAATGAAGAGACTCTATGTATGTCTCTCTCTGTTGCAGCTGATGGAGGAGGAGTTTAGTCACACAGTTCTGCACAGAGTCAAGCCTGTACCACAACCTGGCTCTAAACATATTGCAGGTACCCAACACAGTCATAAACATGGCACAACTACCCTACTCAGTCCAAACCTAACACACCAAAAGTATCCAGCACAGTCTAAAACACGGTATAACCACCAAACACAGCACAGACTTTCACACACTACATGCATCCAATACAGCCCTAAACACAGCACAGCCACCAAACACACCATAGGCATGCATCACACTCCTAAACATGGTACAACCACCAAACACACTACATGCATCCAGCACATCCCTAAACCCAGCACAGCCACCAAACACACCATAGGCATCCATCACACTCCTAAACATGGTACAACCACCAAACACACTACATGCATCCAGCACATCCCTAAACCCAGCACAGCCACCAAACACAGCTATCATCAGTGCATCCAGTACACGGTAGTCTAACCAAACACAGTAGAAACGTGGGCAGCCCAAACCACACCATAGGCATCCCGCACAGTCCTAAACACGGTACAACCACCAAACACACTACATGCATTCAGCACAGTCCTAAACACAGTAGAACCACCAAACACACCATAGGCATTCAGCACAGTCCTAAACACGGTACAACCACCAAACACAGCACAGACGTCCAGCACAACCACCAAACACACTACATGCATCCAGCACAGTCCTAAACACAACACAGCCACCAGGCGCACCATAGGCATCCAGCACAGTCCTAAACATGGTACAACCACCAAACACACTACATGCATCCAGCACATCCCTAAACCCAGCACAGCCACCAAACACACCATTGGCATCCAGTACAGTCCTAAACACAGTAGAACCACCAAACACACCATAGGCATCCCGCATAGTCCTAAACACGGTACAACCACCAAACACACTACATGCATCCAGCACATCCCTTAACATGGTACAACCACCAAACACATTACATGCATCCAGCACATCCCTAAACCCAGCACAGCCACCAAACACAGCATGGCCACCCAGCACAGTCCTAAACACAACATAGCCACCAAAACACACCGCAGACATCCCAGCACGGTCACCAAACACACCACAGACATCCAGCACAGTCCAAAACCCAGCACGGTCACCAAACACACCACTGGCATCCTGCACAGTCCAAAACCCAGCACAGTCACCAAACACACCACTGGCATCCTGCACAGTTCAAACACAACACAACCACCCAGCACCGCACAGCCAACCACCAAAGTCCTAAACACAGCACACTCCTAAACACAGCATAGTTACCTAGCACAGCCACCAAACACAGTCCTAATTACAGCACAGCCACAAAAAACTGGTTGCAATTTGCACATTTTGTTCAGTTTGTAAAATTTATTAGAATTCTCCCATATACATGCAATACTATATAACAGAACCCTCTTTCTCAAACTCTCTGAAGTCCCACCAAAGCCTGGTCTGGTACTAAGGCCTGGCGCTCCAGTGAGAAAGCTGCCACCCAGACCAGAATGGAAGCATGCTGTAGCCAAATCTTCCAGCCCTCTGCATAAGGTATGACTCCATTCTGTTAAAGGTTTTACCCCTGCAGTCAGTTATATTTAACACAATGTGTTACTTTTTATACGTGTGATTTAAGCATACATAAACAACAATAGATTAGCCAGAAAATATTTGTTTCTTGTAGATTGTGTTAAAGTATAGAGGGTATGCATTTACACCATTTCCCACTGGATTACGCCCCATTAAGGAAACCGTGTTTGCTCCAGCTAACTGTGTTGGTAGACAAACTGTTTGTGACGAGCTAAAATCAAAAAGATGTTTACTGAACAGATGTGTAGTCAAACACAGCAGCAATAAGAGCAAAGCGGACATAACAAAAGGGCAAGGCAGAGTCAGAGACAGGCAGGAGTCAAAACCAAGCAAAAAATCAGACCAACAAAAGAACCAAGAGGGCAAGGATAAAATACTAACCCAGGGAATCAGAGTAAAAGTCAAAAACCAGATTAGCAAACATGTAACTCAAAAGTAATCGCAGCGCAAAAGGTTCAGTACGCACAGAGTGGCAATACTTCACAATGAGCCAGTGTGAGGGAGGAGCATTTGTACAAACAGACTGGGGATCTGTGGAATGGAACGGGTGTGGAGGATTGCGGACGTGTGATGGTGATGTCATCGCGTTATGGGTTATGGGAAACGGAGTTCGGGAAATCGGTGGTGAGAGGAGAGCCAGCAGGCTTGACACTAACACTGTCTATTCAAGCTTGCAACCACATCGCTGCTAACCCTATTGTTCCTGCAGACAGTCTGTAGCAGAGTCACTGGAGTGAATAACCTGGGGAAACTATTAAACATGGTGCTGTTCCTGGCTGTCAGTTAGCAAATAGAACATTGTAGCATTGGAGCATCCATAAATCCAAATGGTTAAAGAAGGCTGGAAGACTTCTGCTTTTGTAATGAAGATAGATAGATAGATAGATAGATAGATAGATAGATAGATAGATAGATAGACAGACAGACAGACAGACAGACAGACAGACAGACAGACAGACAGATAGATAGATAGATAGATAGATAGATAGATAGATAGATAGATAGATAGATAGATAGACAGACAGACAGACAGACAGACAGACAGACAGACAGACAGACAGACAGACAGATAAATAGATAGATAGATAGATAGATAGATAGATAGATAGATAGATAGACAGACAGACAGACAGATAGATAGATAGACAGACAGACAGACAGACAGACAGACAGATAGATAGATAGATAGATAGATAGATAGATAGATAGATAGATAGATAGACAGACAGACAGACAGATAGATAAATAGATAGACAGATAGACAGATAGATAGATAGATAGATAGATAGATAGAGACAGACAGACAGACAGACAGACAGACAGATAGATAGACAGACAGACAGACAGACAGACAGACAGACAGATAGATAGATAGATAGATAGATAGATAGATAGATAGATAGATAGATAGATAGATAGATAGACAGATAGATAGATAGATAGATACTTTATTGATCCCAGAGGGAAATTCAGAAGCACAGTCAGTCAGAGCAGACGTTGTTTACAAAAATCAGCACAATACAAAAGCAGCCTAATGGATATTAATAATTATAAATAATTATGATTGTTTGGTCACCTAAAACCACACAAATGTCAAAACTGGAAACAATAAATGTTACGTCTCTTTATCAGCCAATAAAGGGTCATGCAGCAATGGTGGAGGTGGCAAAGGGCCGGGCATGGAACCCACTGGCTCAGTTTGAGCCCAAGCAGAAAGTTCATCCACAGCTCTATGTGCAGTACCATGCTCAGCTGGATCAGCTGCAGCACCGCCCACCTCTTCGCCCTAATCTTCCTCCAGCAGCGCACGAGCCCACAGAGCCAGAGAGGATAGCTGGATGCTGGCCTGACAGACCAAATGCTCTGGAGCCACACCGACTGTGAGTGTGTGTGTGTCTTTGTGTTCTGTCCGTTCAACAAACGATTTCTCCTTTAATGATACAGACAAACAACAGAAGACGTGCATACAGGCGCCCCCTACAGTTTCAGTAGTGTATTACAATTCATCAAACTGACTGTGAGCATCATATTCACATTATAGAGCATAACGGAGTAATTTTAGCTAAAACATTATAAGCTATATCACCCTCCACTTCTCTTAACAATTATGTGGCATTATGTAGCACACATTTGTTTTTAAGTAAAGATGATGTTGCCTTTTTAAAATATAAATAGTGTTATTATTACTATATTCATAATGTATTCATCATTATTACAATCATTGCTTACTACACAACCACTGGCCACTTTGTTCATTTTATCAGCTTCATGTACCATATAGATGCACCTTGTAGCTCTACAAATGTAGACTGTATCCCTGCTGCATTCTTTGCAGTATACCCCGTTACCCTTTTCATTGCTCAGGACCCCCACAGGACCACCACAGGGCAGGTATTATGTGGGTGGTGGGTCATTTTCAGCACTGCAGTGACACTGACGTCATGGTGGTGTGTTAGTGTGTGTTGTGCTGGTGGAAGTGGATCAGACACAGCAGTGCTGCTGGAGTATTGAAACGCTTTGTCCACTCACTGTCCTGACACTGAAAGGGAATAACAAAGTATACAGAGAAACAGATAAGCTCCAGTCTGTAATTGTAGAACTAAAATGTGCTCCTATATGGTAAGTAGAGCTGATAAAATGGACAGTGAGTGAAGAAAAATGGTGTACATAATAAAGTGACCAGTGAATGCATATAACCTAACCATCAGAGGAACAGTTGCACAAATAGTTGCACCCAGAAGGAATCAACCGAACACAGAAGTGATCCTGAAATGACAAGTGTTACGCTTGGCAGTCGTGCATGTGACATAAGTAACACGGTGGTCAGTGTAGTTTAGCGGATAACACCGCTACCCTCCAGGGAGCCACCACCTCATGTGGGAGACTGGGATTCCATTCTATGCTGTGCGACATCAATAAGAGTCCTTGGGCAAGACTCCTCACACTACATTGGCCTACCTGTAATATGGTTAACCTTATAAGTCGCTCTGGATAAGTGCGTCAGTTAAATGCCATAAATGTAAGTAAGGTGTACTTGACTGACCCAAAGGCCATGATTGTGGACATTCAGTGAGCAGTGATGCCCTCCATGAGTCATTCACTTAGTGCCAGCACCACAGGCAAATGGCTGCATCACGCAGGACTACATGTATGCAGACCGTTACAATGACTGCGCCAAGATGAAGTTAGTTGTCTCAAGCCGCATGTCCCAAAGGCCTAGTGTCACTCCACCCCTACTACACAATCTGCAGGAACTGTGTGTGAGGATATTTAAGCTACATGGGATGGATTAGTACAGGACATTATTAGGACATTTACGGCATTTAGCTGACAGTCTTATCCAGAGCAACTTACAAGGTTAATCATATTACAGGTGGGCCAATGTAGTGTTAGGAGTCTTGCCCAAGGTCTCTTATTGGTGTAGCACAGCACAGTTACCCAGACCGGGATTCGAACCCCAGTCTCCCACATGTGGTGGTGGCTCCCTGGTGGGCAGTGGTGTTATCCGCTGAGCTACACCAACCAGTTGTAGGTTAGGAACCTCTACAACTCCTTGCCAAAATGTCTGGCATGTCGCGTTAACAAACATGGCGGCCTAACGCCATACTGAGAGACTCTACTTCTGTATGTGTAGCTCAATAAATATTCCCCATATCAGTCTAAATGTATCATCAGTTATTGTTCCTGGTAACCTCTATCTTCCTTCCCACTAGCACTGCAATCTGACATATTGTTCTGGGTGCAGCTATACTTTTGATGATGACTGTATAAACCTTTTATACTAGCAACAGAGTACCTTCTGTCTTTCAGTGTGGCCGCAGCAAGGGAGGAATACCTGCAGAGGAGGCAAGAAGCCAACCAGTACAAACTAAGAGCGGAAAAACAGCTGGTGTGAATGCGCACAAGAACACACATTTGTATCTGTTAACAACTAGTGGTTCCTTAAAAGACCAAAAATCCTTTCTTCCCCACTTACCTCAACTTTAAAGAAGTCAGACACCACCCTTCAGTTAAATCATTCCCAGCCATTTTCTGCATCAGGAAAAAAATAGTTTACATGCAATTACACAGAGACCTCAACAACCAAATGACATCACCTTTCCAGTATTACAGCATCTATCCTTTTTGGAAGACTTGTGTCAGTTTGCCAAAGAAATCTACAGGGATATTTTTCCACTACTCCAAAGTTCAGTCTTAGTTCAGTCATACATTTAGTGGTGTTGAGTTCTGGATTTTGAGGCAGGCAGTCCATTGTTCTGAGAACAACTTGGTACTTTGTATGCAGGGTCTGAGGCCGAACACAGCGGATGCCGAACGCTACAAGTGCTTTGGCCAACCGGAACGGCACGAGGACAAAGCCACTCCACCTCAGCAAATCCCACAAGACAAATTACACGGACAGCAGGTACCGCAGATATACTGTATGTTGGATGTAGTGAGAAAAGCATGGCCCAGAATCCTCCAGGCTAATTCTAACATTCAGATGTCGGTTGTGCTGTCAGTACATACATCTATAACCTGGAAAACAGTTCAGTGCATCAGGAAACCTCAAATTTATACTCACATGATTTCATTAAATGGTTTTGGTATCACAGTTTTACAGAATGTACACAATAAGAACACACCATATAATAAGAATACGCCAGTGGTTACTTTAGAATGTAAATCAAAAGTGGAAATCATTTCTAATTAACTCTAATATTTCTAATATTTCTAATAAATCTAATTTTAATGTCATTCCAGTTTAGTACAGAGCACCATCTATTGATTTCTGAATGTAAAAATCAACAATCAGATAAAAAACACTAAATGCTGACTGCTGTTCTGAATAGACCTGAGATAATTTGATGTATACTTGTCACAGGAATATCTGAGGCAGTTGCAGCAAATCAGGCGCCGTTACCAGGATGAGATCAGAGAGATGAGACGAAAGGCTGATGCTGAGGTGCTTCACATTTCCCACTGCAGTTAAACACACACTCAGTAGAGTTTCCTCCCACCCTCAGTCACTCCCACACGATGATGATCTTAAGTGCATTTGTTTTAATCCACACGACAGGGCCGTTTCTTTCTTGTGGGGTCCAGCTGCCTGCCAGTGGGTAAAGCCTCATTAAGGCCATTGTTAACGTTCTGCCTAATTTACATATAAAAGCATTTCATTAAGTAAAAAGTTAAGTAAAGAAGCTCCCAGGACCAAAAATGTGTCACCATGCATGAGGGCTATAGATACCTGCGGGGTGTGAGTGATGGGATCCATAGATTGAGAAGAGGTGGTACAGTGCAGTGACTGTCTCGTTCCATGTGGGAAAATGGCTCCAAATCAGATTAATGATTGGCTGCCAAAGACCATAGTGTGAATGGAAGTAAAGGAGGAGTATGGAAGCGTACAGTCATACAGGTTTACCAGCAGTGGCTAAAATCCCAGTCTAGGCAAGGCATCCACCAAATCTGGCCACCTGCACAGTTCTTTGATGCTATTAGCTTATAAGTACCAAGTTTTTTAGAATGTTGTTGTCTACTTTACAATCTTAATAATAAAGAAAAGGTTTCCGCTTCACTTACCGCCTAGGTGCACTTCATAGTTCTACAATTACAGGCTGTAGTCCATCTGTTTCTCTCCATAGTTTGTTAACCCACTCTAACCCTCTTGGTCTATGGCCAGGACCCCCACAGGACCCCCACAAGAGTTTTCAAACGCTGTCCACTCACTGTCGACTCTATTAAACATTTACCATGTAGATGTAGAGTCAGAGACCATACCTCATCTGCTGCTAAACAGCTCCTTTGGTCATCCTCTAGTCCTCCATCAGTGGTTACAGAATGCTGCCCACAGGACAGTGCTAGCTTGATATACACTATATTGCCAAAAGTATTCGCTCCTCTCCCTTCACACGCATATGAACTTGAGTGACATCCTGTGCTTAATTTATAGGGTTTAATTTGATGTTGGCCCAACCTTTGCAGCTGTAACAGCCTTGACTCTTCTGGAAAGGCTTTCCACTAGGTTTAGTAATGTGCCTATGGGAAATTTTTGACCATTCTTCCAGAAGTGCATTTGGGAGGTCAGACACTGATGTTGGATGAGAAGCCCTGGCTCGTTCTATCAGGTTGAGATCAGGACTCCAGGCCAGTCAAGTTCTTCCACACTAAACTCCCTCATCCTGTGAGGATGGACAGACAGACTGTGACGCACGCTGAGCTAAAAGCAAAGCTAGGTTTATTGAACAGGCTCGTAGCACAACACAGCAGCAACAAGGCACAAACGGACATAACCAAGAGGGCAAGGACAGAGTCAGAGTAATGAGACGAGCAGAAGTCAGAACCGGGCAAAACAATCAGACCAGCAACAGCATTCAAAGGGGAAAGACAAAGAGTAAACCAGAAAGTCAAAAGGGAGTCAAACCAGGGAAGCAAACGAGAACAACAACAGAGGAAACCGCTCGATACGCACGATGAGGCAATACTCCGCAACGGGTCAGTGGGAGAGAGGAGTATTTGTACACGAGGCTAATCAGCTGCAGGTGACATCAATATTCTGGGGACCTAGACCTGAGAGACGGAGCGGGACTGGAAGATGGTGTACATGTGACTGTGATGTCTTCAAGTGGTGGATTATGGGAAACGGAGTCCAGGAGATTGGGGATGGGAGGAGAGCCAGCAGGCGTGACACATCCATGTATTTATGGACCTTGCTTTGTGCACTGGTGCGCAGTCATGTTGGAACAGGTAAGGGCCATCCCCAAACTGTTCCCACAAAGTTGGGAGCATCCAAAATCTCTTCTGAAGCATTAAGAGTTCCTTTCACTGGAACTAAGGGTCTGAACCCAACTCCTGAAACACAACCCCGCACCAATATCCCCCCTCCAACAGACTTTACACTCGGCACAATGCTCTCCTGGCAATCCACTGACCCCGGTCAATTATTTTTTGTGGGCCTACCTCTATGTGGCTAAGTTGCTGTTTTTCCCAATCTCTTCCAATTTCTTATAATACCACTGACAGTTGACTGTGGAATATTATGTACCGAAGAAATATCACGACTGGACTTGTTGCACAGGTGCCATCCTAACACGGTACCACTGTGGAATTCACTAAGCTCCTGGTAGCGACCCATTGCTTTACCAATGTCTGTAGAAGCAGTCAGCGTTCTGTTTTTTATACCCCTGTGGCCATTAATTGGACGGTTGAGTGAATACTTTTGGCAATATAGTGGTAGACAATTCTCAGTGTCACTGCGGTGCTGAGAATGATGCACCCCCTGTGGTGGTCCGGTGTTCTCTGTAGATGTGTTCAGTTTGTTTTCGCTTAGAAAATCATCTAAACATGCCAGGAGCATGACCAGGAAGTACCCAAACGTTTGAATACAACTGGAAATACACACTGCAACATTCCTGCTCATCAGACCTGCATTCCCTGTGTCTGTCTGCAGATCCAGCCCAAACCAAGAGGAACATACATGGTGGAGCACCCTGAGGAGAAACAGCCACCTGCATTCAGAGAGGAGCAGAAGGTAAAGACAAACTCTTATACAGAGGGAGGCTTCTGGTGGGCCGAGACTTACATCTTTTCTCCTTAGCCCATCGACATGGAGAAAGCTCTGAGGGAGATTCTAGAACAGAACCAGAGAGAGCGTAGAGAGCTACAGAGGAAACACCAAGACAAGGTACTCACGCCATCCACAAGTTCAGCTAAGAGCTTACAGACAGGACTCGCCAGCTCTAAAGGTCTCCTTTATTTAACACAGAAGGGGATCATGTTTGAGATCAAACTGCAGGAGGAGGGGATGAAGGAGAATGGAGAGAAAGTACCACAGAAGACAGATGAAGAAAAACCAGAAGAGGTAAAATACTATAGCTGAATGCAGGAGCTGCACACAATGGCTACCCGTTGTCACTCAGTAGACTAGGGGGGGGCTAAAAATCAAACAGGGTATCAGTACAAGGCCCAAGAATCTATATTTTATTATTTATATATTTTTAATTTTATAAATTTTTAAATATACTAATGATGTACAGTGTGATGTAAACTGCATTACCATCACAGTCCACAAGATGGTGCCGTTTCTCTCACAGAGACATGTTTCTGGTCAGACTCATAAAGCCTATTTTTAATATTTTGCCTACTTAAAAAAAGCATTCGCTAAATTTGTAAAAATAAAGACAATGTTTTTTAAATGGTAAAAAATTGGTAAAAAATAAAAGCTGAACACATTTTTTTTTTTGCTTCATAAACATTTTGTAGTAATACAACCGCAATTCCAAAAAGTTGGGACGCTGTGTAAAATAAGTAAATAAATAAGTGTAAATTTAAAAAAAAAAAAAAAAAAACAGAATGAAATGATTTGCAAATCTCATAGACCCATTTTTTTTCATAATAGAACATGGAACGCAAATCATGTGTTGATACTGAGACATTTCACCTTTTATTAAAAAGTTATTTGCTCTTTTAGAATGTGATGGCAGCAATGCATCTCAAAAAAGTTGGGACAGGGCCATGACTACCACTGTGCAGGATCCCCACTTCCTGTTACCCACAGTCTGTAAATGTCTGGGAAGTGAGGAGACAAATTGCTCCAGCTTTGGGAGAGGAATGTTGTCCCTTTCTTGTCTGATGTAGGATTCTAGCTGCTCAGCAGTCCTCGGTCTTTATTGACAGATTTTTCATAACCTGATGCGCCAAATGTTTTCCATTGGTGAAAGGTCTGGACTGCAGGCAGGGCAGTTCAGCACCTGGGCTCTTCTTTAGCGAAGCCTGTTGTTGTGATGAACGCAGTATGTGGTTTAGCATTGTCTTGCTGAAATGTGCAAGGCTGTAATTGTGCATTGTCCGGATGAGAGCATATGCTGTTCTTACACTATTTACTGTTCAGCACTGATGCCTTTCCAGATGTGTATTGCTTGTGGTGGAACTTGATGGATGGTAAGCGTATTGCTTCCAGGTTTTGATTACTTATTTGATAAATGGTCTAATAAGTTCCTTCTCAATAAACTTTTCAACCGTTTGAACTATTGGAACAACTTTGAATTCAGATATCTGACTATATTTAAACACGTCCACAGAGGACCAATGTTTACTGGGTTATGTCTCTATGCTAAAGGTGTCTATGCTAAGCTAATGTAATCTACTTGGACTACTTGGAATTAGCTTTGCTATTATTAAAAATTAAAAAATGCCCCCCCCCCATCCCCATTTTTTTTTCTGGTGAGGATATCAAAGGGTTTAGGATGCGCAGTTTGCTGGATTATGCAGTGTAAGAAAGTGCATGTTTGTGTGTCAGGAGGACCCGCTGAACCAAACACTGAGGTTTGATGCAGGACAGGAGCTTCGGTTGTTGGACAGGCCTTCAAGGGAGAGCGAGGTCAGTGTGAAGGTCATACCTGAAGAAAGTATGGAAGAAGGGGGGAATGAGAGAAGAAGAGGAGCAGCAGAAGAGGAATGTGTGAAAAGAAGAGCATGGAAACAGGAGGCTCCTCAGACTCTGCTGAATGCTCTGGCCAACATGGAGGTGTCATCTCTCTGCACTACAGCATCACAGGCAGGTAGGTGGAACATCACTAACACACTAACGAATATGAATAAGATTACTGATAAATATGAATATGAGTGATGGCAAAAGACTGAAATAATTAATTGCAATTAATCATGTAAGGACCACTTGATTAAGTACATCCCCTTATACCTGCATTGGCTAGATGTATGCGACGCAGAGGTTTCTAATGGTGTCCTGCGGCACTGATGCCGTGTGAAGGGCAGTCATTGTAACGTTTTTTGTCATTGTATGTAGTCCTGCATCGTGCAACTGTCCGCCAGTGGTGCTGGCACTAACAGGATGACTAATGGAGGACATCACTGCTCACTGAAGGTCCAAAATTTTGGTTGTTGGGGCAGTCAGGGACGATGATAAGGCCCGTCCCTGTTTACGCCACATGCAGAGCTGAGCATGGAACTTGAATCATTTGCTTGTCTCGTAATGTCAAACCTACCCACCTAGTTTCATTCCTCAGGGTTGATTCCGGGTGCAGCTCTTTGTGCAACTATTCTTTTGATGACGAGTGTAGACTCTCAATATTCAAAATGTTAACAAACTATTGGATCAACTCAGTATTAGGGTTAGGGTCAGGTTTAGGGTTAGATTTAGTTCAGCATTCTGTTTATTTAATCCAACTTGACCCCAAAGAAAGATCAGCTTCCTTTTTAAGGCAGGAGTTAATTTGTTATAGTTACAGGGGTTGGACAATGAAACTGAAACACCTGTCATTTTAGTGTGGGAGGTCTCATGGCTAAATTGGACCAACCTGGTGGCCAATCTTCATTAATTGCACATTGCACCAGTAAGAGCAGAGTGTGAAGGTTCAGTTAGCAGGTAAGAGCACAGTTCTGCTCAAAATACTGCAATGCACACAACATTATGGGACATACCAGAGTTCAAAAGAGGACAAATTGTTGGTGCACGTCTTGCTGGCGCATCTGTGACCAAGACAGCAAGTCTTTGTGATGTATCAAGAGCCACGATATCCAGGGTAATGTCAGCATACCACCAAGAAGGACGAACCACATCCAACAGGATTAACTGTGGACGCAAGAGGAAGCTGTCTGAAAGGGATGTTCGGGTGCTAACCCGGATTGTATCCAAAAAACATAAAACCATGGCCGCCAAATGACGCTGTATTGGCCGCAAAAGGAGGCCCTACACCATACTAATAAATGATTGTGGTCCAAAACCAGGTGTTTCAGTTTCACTGTCCAACCCCTGTATATGGATGGACATTATAGACTTCATCAGAAGGTATTTACTGAACAGTTTCCAGTTCCAGCGTCAAGTGATTGCAACACTGACTACATGTTCTACCCAATGAGTGTATATATCATAAATGTCAGAGGATCCTAACCCTGGTCCGGGAAGACCCCCTGCCCTGGTCTTTTTTAGAATGTTCAGGATCTGTAGTTCAGGATGGTCTCATGTGAACATACTGATGCTGTGTTTACACTGTCTTGTTGTAGGCATAGCTGCTCAAGAGGACGAGGAGGAACAATGCTCAGAGCGCCGGAAACAGTGGAGGAACCTCCCCCCAGATACCCTCCTTAATGCTCTGGCTGAGGCCCAACTCACCTACTCTACACTGGGTAACGAGAGCAAGTTCACTTATGACTCTGTTAGCCTGAAAGTCTAGCAAATTCCTTTCTGTGTTCAGCTTCTGGCTGATCGGCTTAAAAGAAGAGAGTAAATGAGGTTCACCCTTGAGGACCAGGGTGCAGGTTCTGTTTTTGAGGACTACAAACACACAAGGCCAGCGAGACAGCGCAGAGCAGCTGGTTGTTGTTATTGTTCGCAGGCTCCTTATAGTTCACCTAAATGACTCTTATTCATGGTACATGCATTTCGGAGAAGCATAGATCACTAATCACAATAGCGCTCAGAAAATCATCATATAGCCTTCTTCTGTCTCATTGTGGCTTTTTATTAACACACACTTACAGGAACAACCATGCCATGTGACGATGACACTACGCCGAAAGAGGAAGAACAGGAAGTGGCTGAAGGTGGAAAAACAAATGCCGCAGATGATGATGAAGATGACTCCGATGTGGAGGTGGATGAGGAACGCCTCGAGCCCAGATCAGACGACGATGACACGTGAGTTACAGGGAAAAGAAACAACAGGCCCGTACAGAGCACAGCGTTTGTTCAACGTCAGGGTCGCAGATATGATGGTATTTTTATTACTACTACAAATTACATCTCAGTTAGCTTTCTGGAACATATCAGGCATGTCATCCATACCTTTAGAGCATGCACCAACTTGTCAACTTTATCTAGCAGGGATTAAATTCAGAGGATTATAAGAGGGAAAATGCTCTGTGCAACTTTGGCCTGGCAGGAACCCAGATTGACTAACCTGTCTCAGAACAATATATATACAGGGGTTGGACAATGAAACTGAAACACCTGTCATTTTAGTGTGGGAGGTCTCATGGCTAAATTGGACCAGCCTGGTGGCCAATCTTCATTAATTGCACATTGCACCAGTAAGAGCAGAGTGTGAAGGTTCAGTTAGCAGGTAAGAGCACAGTTCTGCTCAAAATACTGCAATGCACACAACATTATGGGTGACATACCAGAGTTCAAAAGAGGACAGATTGTTGGTGCAGGTCTTGCTGGCGCATCTGTGACCAAGACAGCAAGTCTTTGTGATGTATCAAGAGCCACGGTATCCAGGGTAATGTCAGCATACCACCAAGAAGGACGAACCTCCACCAGCATCACGTAGTGACCTGGCCACTATCCTGCAAGAAGAATGGCTTAAAGTCCCTCTGACCACTGTGCAGGACGCAGTATATGTCATTCCCAAGACGAACTGACGCTGTATTGGCCGCAAAAGGAGGCCCTACACCATACTAATAAATGATTGTGGTCTAAAACCAGGTGTTTCAGTTTCATTGTCCAACCCCTGTACATTATAATGTAATGTATGTTTTGCTGGAACATCAAAAATTGTAACAGATTTTTTAATAACAGCAACAACTTACAGAATAAAATTCTGCCTTCTAAGTGAGCAGCAATCGTCCACCTCACCTTTCAGAGGTTTCCTTCAGTGCTCACACATGATACGAGGTGCCCATGGTTTGTCTTGATCCCAGAAAGGCATGCAGAAGTACACTGTGTAGGTCTTGCACATCTCATCAGATGCTTTCACAGAGTACTGTTCACTCTGGTTTTGATAAATTGGCCGCAGACTTAACAAAATGTGTCTGCTGAAGACTGCTTCTTGATGCCATCTAAATTACATGTAGCTCTGTATCTACTATCCACTTACTGGAAATGACTTGGCCCACCAATCATTCACATTCATTCAGCTGGTATCTATCAGACAGTCATTACATTTGGGAGAGGAGCGCAGGTTCTGTGTTTTTCTATGTAGATAATGGTTAATTGGCGTGTACGAACCTGGGTCACAAGGCTTAATATGTCTGACTCTCTGTCTCCTCCCTCTCTCTTGTGTTCTCAGGAACTTTGAAGAGTCAGAGGACGAGCTGAGAGAGGAGGTTGCAGACTCCATGAGGAACCTCTTCACGGAGGAGGATGATGAAGGGCAGAGTGCTGTAGATGGAGCACCTAGCTTGAAGTTGGAAGATGAGCCAGACGAGAGCAGTGATAAAGAGGGTACCACAGATTCCTCTGCACAAGGGGCTCTGGAAACGGAATCGGTGCTACAGGCTGAGCCCGCACAGAACCTGAACCCAGAAATGGACCAGCTTGTGGGGTCATCACCATAGTCACTAGTCACAAGGGTCACAGATGAGAGTCACTTTCCAAAGACTTTCCTGTAGCACTTTTTTCAATGGGCATCTTCTCAAAGTGGCTTCACAGAAGTCCAAGTTCAAATGAATCCGGGTGAGGAAGCTAAGGGCGACTGCGGCAAGGGCTAAAGAAGAAAGAAACCTTAAGAGTAACCAAGACTCGAAAGAGGAGGCCATCCTCCGCGGTCAACAACTGATAGCAAAGCAATAGCACAACAAGAGCAGTACAATGAAAGAATACAGTCAGAGAATGAATACATGATAGTACACAGTGGTGTATGGAGTGTTGAATAAGAACACCACACTGATATTAGGGTGGCTACATGTCCGCTTTTAGGCTGGACAGTCTGGTGTTTCAGCTCCCAGTCCTGCGCATTAGTCCTCTTTATGAGATTAGCTCGTGAACATTTCAGTGTGTGCCACTGGCTCACGTCCATGTCAAAAGACATGCCTTGCATTTCATTAGTTTACCAAGGTCATGTGACATTGTGATTCACCTACTGGCTAACTGCAGGTCAGCCCTCGAAATGCTAGCCAGTTAGTAAGCTCCTGTCTGACTGATCCATTCCACCAACATAGGTGAGTAAATCAATCACTTATTTGTTATATAGGTCAGGTTATGATTTTAATTCTGTTCTAGTATCACGCACAACACCCCCTCTATGATGTCTCCCTTTCGGGGTGGGATGTCCTCCTTTTTGGGGTTATGAAAGTGGCCACCCTACCGGTTCTTGGTAGACATATCCAGATATTTCACTAAAGGCTGATGACTACTGTTTAAGGCTTGTCAGAGTAATGGTGGGTATTACGATCAGAGCTTTACACTCTACAGACAGAGTAGAACCGCGACGATGCTCACCAACACCTATGGATTTGAGCAGGCCCAGACCATACACTTGGTTTACAGGCTACTAGAAAGCACCTACAAGCAACTATGAGAAAATTTCACTGAACCACTTCTAAACCTAATCCTACTGGGTCACAAGGCATGGTGGAGCCTAACCCAGCAGTTCATCACAGGGCAGACACACAGACATACACATTGTTTAACATCTCCAGGTCACCTGACTGCATGTCTGTGGGAGGACACCCACCTAGACACACGGAGAACATGCAAACTCCACAAGAAAGGACCCTGGACACCCCACTCAGAAATCAAACCCAGGTCCTTCCTACTGTGAGGCTACAGCACGACCCACTACGGCTCATTCATTAGTGTTATGGATTATAATCCTGGTGCTCTCTCCGTCTTTTCTTTCCTAAACTTTTCCTTCATTTTCATGTAAAAATTAATTTTTCTGACCCCTCGCTTAGCCAAAAGCTTACACTAGGAAATTTTCAAACATGGGAAATGATGAATTTAGAAGCCGAATGAGAGAAGAAACACACATCACTGCTGTCTCTCAGACTCCAGCATGACTAGCTTGTAACTGCAGGTTGTAGTCGGCACCCCATGCTGCGTATTAGCTGGCTGAACGAAAATGAAGTGCTGCAGCCGCATGAAGAGATAACAAGCTGTGACTTTATGGGAGAGGTATATGTTTTTGCTTGTTAGGAGTGGACACCCTTACAGAAGGGTGTTGCATTGTTTGTTGGGTGACTGTTGTTGTTTTTGTTTTTATTTATGTCAAAAGTGATGAAAGCCTTACTGTAATGTAAAAATAATAAAATAATAAAATCGGCATAATCACAGAAATACACAAAATATCTGTCTGTCTGTATATCTATCTATCTATCTATCTATCTATCTATCTATCTATCTCTTTTTATCCATCTATCTATTATTTTATATATATATATATATATATATATATTGTATTTATTATTTATTTATATTTTTTGTATACATTTGGGGGAAAAAAAACACTCTCCAGTCACGAGTGCATAAGTACATATTTCTATTTTGTATTGTAATCTGTTTACCCAGAGTCAGGAACAATCTGTGTGGGAGCTAAACGGGGGCGAAACCACTCCTTGACTCGTGTGTATTCCTAGAAGGAGAGAACTCCGTTGTAAAAGGAAAAAGGTTTAAACCGCACCATTCAGGTAAACATAGTCCATTTTTAACAAGAGTAAAACTTAAGCTAAGTTATTCCTGATATAAACAGCAACACGGTAAGAAAACTGTATAGCTCCGAGGCGCCCGCTCCCAAACTGAACTAACACCAAGCACAAGCGTGCGGACCTCTGGCGTTAAAGTGACAGTACACAAAAAGTTATCACAAAAGTCTAATAACTAAGAAAGGTCTGTTCTGTCTTTTTTGTTATACTAATCCCCATAAACTTTATACATAAATGTCCAAAGCACTTTGGCTCCCACAATCTGTTTTATCTGTGTTTGCTTTGATTGTCAGGCAGTGTTTACTAACCCCATCCTGCTTTGCCTGCCTTCCTCCAGGTGGTCCTGGATGTAGTCCAGGCCTGAAATGGACATTTCCATAGATGTTAAAAATACATGAATAAGCTTGTTTAGTTTGGACATGTTACATTTTTACGTCCGTATAAGGCGAAAGGAATGACAAATTTCACATAATATAGTGGAGTAAAAAGTAAGATGTACCTAATTACATTTACTTCATTACTGTCCACCACTGTGTAGTATATGGCAGGGTACATGATTCCAAATATAGCTTTGTTTTAAGGTGGCCAGTTTTAGGGGGTGAAGACGTTAAGATGTTCTTCTAGCACAGAGTATAGAGCTCTCAGGCATATTAGGCTCACCAACAAATCAACCGAAACCGTGTAACAGCGCTACCAGCCCTGCAGTGCAGTGGTCCTCCGACCGGGTGGCGGCGCTGTGCTCAGAGCCTCCCGTTGTGGTTATACTCGGTCCCTCTTTCACTTGCTCGTCCAGAAGGAACGGGAAGCCGAGACAATGGCGGCGAGCGAAAAGTCCACGAAGGAAAAGCTCCTGTCTGCCTTGAATGATATCGAGGTTTTATCCAGGTGGGTCTCATGACTGATGACAGAGCTGAGTTGTGTTGGTTTATCGTCGGTGGTGGTTTTATTCCGTCTCTGAGCTCGTTAATGTTAGATACTCATGAAGAGTTGATATTTCGCCGCCTGAATTCGGACTCCCGCGCCGTCATTGGTTGGGCGAGCTCCCGCCCTCAGCACTAGGATTGGCTAAGAGCGCGAACACAAGCACTACAGCGAGCCGCTGGCCAATAGGAGCGCGGGAGGACTTTGGGAGGCGGGACTTGACGGAGTACGGGTGGTAAAGCCATATCCGCGATACAGGTTTAAGAAGCTGAGGAAAAGTATAACTGAACATTAACACACAGTTCACCTGGACATCTGTCATCTGCTGCTAGACTACCGAGTCGGTAGACAGAGCTAACCAGTCTCCTCAAGCCTGTTAGGAGCATATACCATAGGAGTGGTCTGGTGTGAAACTTACTGGGACAAAGTTCATAGTGGTGGTGATAGAAAACAGACGTCCACCTATAAAGTTACCCGTTGTGGTAATTTCCCTATACACTGATCAGCCACCCCTTTAAATCCAGTATGTAGTTGTGGAGTTACAAACTGTAGTGCATTTTCTGCAAACTCTGTCACCCTTTTCTTCAGTGGTGGGTGGTGGATCAGTCTCAGCACTTCAGTGACACTGAAGTGCTGATTGTGTGTTGTGTTGGTGTGAGAGGATCAGACACAGCAGTGCTGCTGGAGTGTGTAAACACTGTGTCCACTCACGGTCCACTCTATTAGACACTCCTACCTTGCTGGTCCACCTTGTAGACGTACAGTGAGAGGTAATGGCTTATGTGCTGCTGCACAGTGCAGTGTTAATCCTCCTCTAGAGGAGGTGCTGTAGAAATCAGGACACCTGGTTCATATCACTACCACTGTAGAGATGTTAGGGTCTGTACGGCTTGTTTACATCTTAATAAATGAGAGATTTTGAACAACATAAGTAATAGATAGGGCTGTAACAGTACACTCCGGCTTCAGTTTGATTTGGGTTTTAACAGTACTCTGGATGATGGAGAATTATCACCATCATCAAGTCGTGGCACATCTTTCTAAAAAACACTGGAGCTGGGAGGAAGGAGTAGTGCTGCAGCAAGCTGCTGATTCGTGCTGTGTTAGTGTTTAACCAGTGCAGTTGCATTGGATGGTATAATCAGTAGAATGTCCCGTGAGTAATAGAATAGAAACATTTCTTGTTCTGTGTTGAAGAAAACGTCTGTAGTAAAAGTGCCAGTCAGCAAAACACTTGGACTTGATTTTGGACTTCTCCGTTTTCAGCCACTGATGTTCATAAGTAAAGCAGCGCTCTTGCTTCGTATGGTTAAATAGTCCTTGTTGTTTTCTTGCTTCTTGTTGCAGGGAATTGATAGAGATGGTTGCACTATCACGGACCCAAAAACTCCCACAGCCTGGCGAGGACACACAGGTAGAGTAAACACTTGTGGCGCAGAAGTTAAAAGTCCTAATTAGGGCACTTCATAATCCGATAACTTCAGGTATCTGTTCACAATGTCTGCATGTTTTTGAGTAATCAGATTTTGGAAAAGTCTACTTAAAAATAAGATGTAAATGTAATACAAAGTTCAGGCTTCAAGCAGCTGCTTTTAAAAAAATAATGAGCCGCTTTATCTGGAAAATATGAGCATACATCATCTAGAAAAGAAAAGAATGTGTACAGTAAAATGTGAAAGTTTTCCAGTTTGATGGATTGAATATGCATATATCCATCAACAATCAAGGAACTACAAAAACCCAGCTTACTTAATAATAATAATAATAATAATAATAACAATATTAATAATAATAATAATCATAATCTATAAATCTGTAAATTTTATATAAATTATACAAATGCTCTTGTGATAATACTTGAGAGATCTGACCCAATATATAACTGAAATGGTTCCCCAACATCATTTCAAATACAAATGTGTTTTTGAATGCAGTGGCCGTGTCTAATGAGACATACTCAAAAACAGCTCTATGCCAACTCGCTATAGAGCGTACTTTATCTGTTATCCATTGTAATAAAATCCATTTCCTTGCACAAAAAGTTAAGCAGTTGCTGTGTTAAACAAGGCTTGCTTATTTCCGTGACCGTGGTCTGTTTTTTGCACATGCACAGCCTGAGATATCTGATAGAAATCAGAATATGAATACACATGCACTGAGAAATCAGTTCTGATACGAGTACTGAGCTTAAATCCCACACTCTCAGATTTCAGAATTAGATTTCTGGGCCTTAAATCTAAGAGATCTGAGTACATGACCACTTATCATCAATACAGACAGACGGCTGCAGAAATACAATGTAAATTGGATTACTACATGCTTGAAAATGCACAGATTACTCTCCCCCAGTGAGGTTAACAAGTAGACACAGGCCATTTTAAACACGCACAGTAACATTACTATGAACACTTTGAAATACCATTAGTGCATTTAAACATGGTGCAGTGTCACCAGAGATTTTAGATACCACTGTGTTGGGTTTGGGAAATCTTCACCCCTCTGCTAGGTACTCCTAGTTTGGTATAGAGGCTGATGTGGATGTGTCGTGTCGGTGTGTGCGTGTATGCAGGTGCTGGAGTTGCTTGTGCAGAGGGATAAAGAGTTCCAGGAGCTGATGCAGACAGCTGTGGAACAAGGCCGGATCCATCAGGAGATGCAGCAGCTGGAGAAGGAAGCAGAGAAGAGGGACAGTGACATCCAGCTGCTGCAGAAACAGCTCAAAGAGGCTGAGCACATCTTGGTGAGTCGACCCAGCCACACCTACAGGCTTGAGTAGCATCGGTATTAGTATGCTGTACACAATGGACCAAATAACATTCGTAAATGTGGACTGTGTAAACCTGCCCTGGGCTGAAAGTAACAGACAGACCTGCTTGTAAATGTAAATAAAGTCTGTGTCTACAAACTTACTGAAATCTATAAAAAGAGGGAGGGAGAGTGTGAACAATCATATGTGACACAGGTGTATGTCGGACATTTACAATAGGAAACAGGAACAGAGAGTGCGTCATGTATTTGAGCTGAGTTTGGGGCGGGGTAAAGGGGCGGTAGGGGGGGTTTGGGGGGTTGTGAAGTGATTGTGATCATTCATGTGTGTGTGACAGACGTGTATATCAGCCATTTACAGAAATACAGAACAAATCGCGTCCTGTATTGGTTTAAGACAGTATGCATCCTTTAGTTGCCAGATAAAGGATGATTCCGTATTTTACAGGATGGGTGGGAACCCTGCACACACCTGTACTGCATATTACAGTAGTATGTACTGCATACTGTATACGCACTGTGTGTGGTATACTGTACAGTAACAGGTTCTGACCTACAGTGTAGCTTACTAATACAGTCACATGACCAGTTACCTCACATTTACCTCAGAGCTGTTATTACTGTACCCACTGTTTAGAGCTAGCTGCTGCTAACGCTGCTCAGTTCACCTGAGATACGGTTAGCCTGGCTGTTAGCTCCCCTCGGCTATTTCCCTCTGAAACTGGTTCTCTAAAGCGAGTTCATCTTTTATTAATCTTCAGACCTGTATATTTAACTTTCTGAGGCTCATTCTGATGAACACACACCCCACTAAAGTCACTATACCCACATTTATACTTGGGAGTGGCTGGTTTGCTCCTCAGTGTTACCTGCCACCATTTCTTTGGCTGGTGAGGCCGCAGCTCATGATGGGATACAGTACATCATGAAGATACAGGGGTTGGACAATGAAACTGAAACACCTGTCATTTTAGTGTGGGAGGTCTCATGGCTAAATTGGACCAGCCTGGTGGCCAATCTTCATTAATTGCACATTGCACCAGTAAGAGCAGAGTGTGAAGGTTCAGTTAGCAGGTAAGAGCACAGTTCTGCTCAAAATACTGCACACAACATTATGGGTGACATACCAGAGTTCAAAAGAGGACAAACTGTTGGTGCACGTCTTGCTGGCGCATCTGTGACCAAGACAGCAAGTCTTTGTGATGTATCAAGAGCCACGGTATCCAGGGTAATGTCAGCATACCACCAAGAAGGACGAACCTCCACCAGCATCACGTAGTGACCTGGCCACTATCCTGCAAGAAGAATGGCTTAAAATCCCTCTGACCACTGTGCAGGACGCAGTATATGTCATTCCCAAGACGAACTGACGCTGTATTGGCCGCAAAAGGAGGCCCTACACCATACTAATAAATGATTGTGGTCTAAAACCAGGTGTTTCAGTTTCATTGTCCAACCCATGTAGCTCCCTCTATATAATTAGAAACTCTGACTGGAGTAGAACACCATTTGGGTATCTTCAGGGCACTACAGACTTTAAGTTTGGTCACATACTATGTACTACTTTTAGGCAGATTTAGTATGCGAGTGGTGTGTAGTACGTGGTTTCGAATACAGCCCAAGAAGGTGTTTTTTTTTTTTTTTGGGTGGTTCTAAGAAAAGACCACAGCTGTGTCCAGAAATGGCTTGTTTGAGCTTCAGTGTTGAAACTACCCGTATGTTTCTTCCCCAGGCTACTGCTGTGTACCAGGCTAAAGAGAAGCTCAAGTCCATTGAGAAGGCCAGAAAAGGTACTGTGGTTCAGTGCAGTGTAATTCGAACACAAGAGAGAGAGAAAAAGAAAAACCCTGCTATATGCAGTTGCTGGATTCCCGGTGCTTGTATGACGTATTTGTGTAATGTGTGTTGGCTGTTGTAGTGACAGAACATTTGAAGGACAAAACAAGGATACAAAATCATGAACTCTTGTCAAACTGTTTGGGCTGAAGAATGCAGATTAAATTTTAAACCTCTGATTTTAGCTGGAATGACTCCTTTAAAAATGTATTCAAATATAGTTTCAGTTATATGCCAAGCTGATTTTCTGGTGCGCTTCATCTGCATACAGCCTTGAAGTGTCATGACACTGTTTTTCTCAGCGGCCCTGAGTGCAGTTCATTGCCTCTAAGCTTCAAAACGCCTCAAAACGAATTCTGTTCAAATGGTGAATGTCCAGCTCATCTGCTGTTGGGGAATGAGCATTCGGAATGCTAATCATATCATGTTAATTTTTTGGATTTGGACTGCTGAGTTTGGTTATCTGTAATACATTTTTCTGTGTGTGCGCTTTTTCTTTTTCAGGCAGCATCTCTTCAGAGGAGATCATCAAGTATGCACACAGGATAAGTGCCAGCAATGCGGTGTGCGCTCCTCTTAACTGGGTCCCAGGTATTCTATTCCTGTCTCTCTCTTTCTCTCCCGTCCTGTTGCTTTGTTGAGCTCGTCCCACACCTTTTTGCTCTGTTGGTTTCTGTTTCATTTAGACGTGGGAGTTTTTGTAGTATAGTGTAGAATAGGGCTGCACGATAATATCGTTTAAGCATCATCGCGATGTGCGCATGCGCAATAGTCACATCGCAAGACGTGCGATGTCACTGAACGAACACGTCATGCTGCAATGTTTTTGCTGCTTTACACAAAAGGACTGACACTGTTCTTATTTTACATACCACAGGAAGATGGTCTGCCCAATATAATTTATTTTGCTCCGATAGTTTTTCCGCTATTTGTTGCTAGTGACATTTAGTTCCTGCGTGCACAATGAAGCAGGATCACTATTATGCAGCTACAACAGACAGGTGGTCCAGCCGGACAGCGGATCCTTGTATAAGTATTACTGTCCACTTCATTAATGAGGATCAATGACGCCATTGTTTGCAAGCAGCAAGTTTTATTTCATGATTGTTGTTACATTCCTAACGTGTACCCATTATTTAGGGTAAGAAACATGCCTTATTATCATTTACTTCTCATGACTTTTGACCAAATCTGGTGAAAAGTGCTGCATTGTTTAATATCGCAATATATATCGCAGAAAAGAAAAATATCGCAATGTTAAAATTTTCCAATATCGTGCAGCCCTAGTGTAGTATAAGTACGTTTTGTAGTAAGCATATCGTCACTGTCTGAAGAAAACCAAGCATCTCCAATGTGGCACCTTTACAGGAGAGGCCAAAATCCTCATATAACTTTAGTGTAAGTCAGTGGAACCAGACGTCTTTCCAAACTGTTTTGGGCCATAATGAGATTCCCACTCAGTGTAAACAGCAGCTGATGTGTTCAATTGATGCAGAAAGTGGAGATGCATGTTTTTCATTGGACAGCGACGATATGTAGGAAGAATTTGGTTTGTCTGCCATTTTTTGTGTTTGCGGTTTTCAGTAGGGACTAAGTGTTTGTCTATGACATCTACAACATCCAGTAAAATGTTTATATGATGGAAAAATTAAACAGTAAAAGCTAAAATATGGTATATGTTGTGAGTCGCCTTGTAAAGCCTGATAATAATGATAATAAAGTTATTAGAGGTATTAAGTCGGTTTAATGGGAGTTAAAGTTGTTCAGCTTTACATATTAATTTCACAAGCACAGGCTCAAATAGAAGGCGTGGCTCCATATTTAGTTTTCACAATATTGCATGATACAGATTATTGTATGATACGTGATACCTTTATCAGACTATTATTAAATTGCTCAGCCGAACGATCTGTCAATCAAGCATTATTTTGTGCTTTGCTCTGTGAAAACGTTTCCCCTGTAATAACAGCTGTTCACCTTCTGCCTGCACAGCGACGCTGCTTCTTTTGGATGCTGATTTATACTGGTGTATTTTTAAGCTCTAGCTCACTGTGCTTGTCTGTCAGGTGATCCCCGGAGGCCGTACCCCACCGATCTGGAGATGCGCAGCGGGATGCTGGGTCACATGAGCAACCTGCCTACTAACGGTGTGAACGGCCACCTGCCGGGAGACGCGCTGGCTGCTGGGAGATTACCAGGTAACACTGTGTGTCTGTACAAGATAAAACCTTATCAAGCTCGGTTCACAAACAGCAGTACATCACTTTTCGGCACACCATTTTTCTGCCAGGGTTTTGCAGTTCTGCTGTTTGTGCAGTAGCCTGTGGTCATTATCTGCAGGGTGCATGAGGCTTCTTCCACTGGTTGGAGGAGAATTTCTCCTGAACCGTCCGTCACATTGTAAGACCTTCTGGCCCAATCTTGGGGATGTCACAGATGACATCCTGACTGACCATCTCATTACTATTAGAAAACAATTTCTAATAGTAATAATAACAATTTTATTATTTCTTGGATTTTATGAACAGCATAAACAGGTAAACATGCTTTTATCTTTATATATATATTTATATATGTATATGTATGTATGTGTATTTAGAAGAATATATAGAGGAACTGTGTGTGGGGTGTGTATTTATGTGTCTGGATTGTGGGGTGTGCGTGGGGCGTGTGTCTGGATTGTGGAGTGTGGTGTGTGTGGGAGGTGTGTGTGGGGTGTGTATCTGGATTGTAGGGTGTGTGTGGGGTGTGTGTCTGGATTGTGGGGCGTGTGTCTGGATTGTGGAGTGTGGGGTGTGTGTCTGGAGTATGGGGTGTGTGGGGTGTGTATCTGGATTGTAGGGTGTGTGTGGGGTGTGTGTCTGGATTGTGGGGCGTGTGTCTGGATTGTGGAGTGTGGGGTGTGTGTCTGGAGTATGGGGTGTGTGGGGTGTGTATCTGGATTGTAGGGTGTGTGTGGGGTGTGTGTCTGGATTGTGGGGCGTGTGTCTGGGGCGTGTGTCTGGGGTGTGTGTCTGGAGTGTGGGGCGTGTGTGGGAGGTGTGTGTGGGGTGTGTATCTTGATTGTTAGAACGTTGCGTGGGGTTTGACACGGCTTCGTCTCCTTTTCCTCTCAGACGTGCTTACTCCTCAGTACCCCTGGCAGTCCTCTGATGTTTCCATGGGGATGCTGCCCCCTCACCACGGCAACGATTTTGGCCTGGAGCCGCCCGGCCACAACAAGGAGAACGAGGATGACGTGGAGGCCATGAGCACCGACTCCTCCAGCAGCAGCAGTGATTCTGACTGAGAGAGAGTGAGAAAGAAAGAGACTGTGATTGAGAGAGAGAGAGAGAGAGAGCGTGATTGTGAGACAGATGTGGGTACATGGTTTTTCCTGCTTTTTTATGAGGGTTTTCTCAGTTTAAAGCATTAAACCAAACATACACAACTTCCCCCTCTTGCTTATGTCTCTAACAGTAAAGAAAGCTTATATACAGGACCCTGCATAAATCAGGGCTTTAAACCGGGTTCCCTTCAGGCCAGAGCTCTACAGAAATGACTGCTATTCATCTTCCAATAGTTGAATCGGACGTGTTTTATGAACCTCTGTAGATATATGTGCCGGAAATATCGCACCTCAGGCTTAAATTACCACAGACCTGCATTATTGCATCGCATTACATTACACTGTGAGAAACCACACCGAGAACAGTGATGCCTAAAACCCCAGCATACTCTTATTTCCAAACGTGTCCTTACTGTCGTTTTAAGCTCACCTGGCCTCATTCAGAGCTCTGTGTGGCACTGTACATCGCCTGGGATAATAAAATGGAACTGGTCAATACAGATGCTACATGTTCCCTATAAAGGCCATAATGTGCGGCATTATTAGTGCAGTTTCTTCTGCACTCTTAACCCGAGATTAAATCAGCTTTAGACTACCGTAAGTGTAAGAGTTTAGGAGAATTGTGGCATGAATTGTAATCATTGCCCGTTGTGCAAATAGAAGCTGGATGTCATCATGAATTTTCAGTTTCTATTTGGTTGATGCTTAAATCTGAATTTCTTTATTTGTACCCGTGTGTGTGTGTAGTGTGTGTAGTGTGTGTAGTGTGTGTGTGTGTGTGTGTGTGTGTGTGTGTGTCTTAGATGTTGTGTAAATAGTGCTGTAAATATGTTTGAATTTTCAGACATTGTAAATAAAGTTTGCCTTTGGTATAAGAGAAGTGGTTGATGCAGTGTTGTATGTCGTGATACGGAATATATGTAAATGTATATGTATACGGCTCTTTCTACCGTCTCTCGTAAATCCTCTCAATCTATGGCTCCCATCACTCACACCCCACTGGTGTTTATAGCCCCATCACCCTCCTGCAGCGCCATCTGCAGGAGCCTGAAGTTACTACCACCTTAAACACACAAGGCTAAAAAATGTTTTTTGTCCGGTGAGCTTAGTAGTGACATTATTGTAACACTGAACCACCATGGAAGTCTTTATAATATCTCTGACTAGAATGAATAACTTCAGCTGTCATTTTGCACTGTAACTTTAACTGGAAGTCATTATTTTTGGACAATGTTCCAGTAAATAAGTGGCAACAAAGATTTTTGGTAAGAGTTCGAATCAGTCAACCACCACTAATGTTAGCAGGCATAGTTACGTTATCTGGAGAGTTTCTTAGCCACATCCTGGAACCAACAGTGATCACAGGCTTATTCAACTAATGTATTTATTAGAAACTCCATTATAAGTGTCAGTACAGTGTCAGTTATTGTAACCATGCATCTATAATATCTAGACAGCAGTAGCTCTGATTTTTTTGCATATTAATATGGTGGCTTATGTACAGTTCATAGCTACGACCTTGCCATACCATGATAATTCCATCTCCAAACTTAAAATAAAGGTGTTTTTAGCATAGACGTTGGAACCGGAGGGCTTAGGTGGAACGTGTCCCTCTCAATTTCGAAAATACATGTTCCATCCAAAATTCTACCCATCGGAAATGTAGACTTTTATTTTGACAGCGCGACACTAAGGGTTATTCAGCACGATTTGGCACTAAGTTTGTTTTGAGCTGGCTATTTAATTACCAGCTTTCAGCGAGCTCAGGTTTCACCTCGACGGAGTGTCTGGATTGCAGTTAGCGTTCACCAGCTTTGTGGTTAGCTACAGGTCACCTTAGTTACAGTGGAATCCGCTTATAGCTAGCTTATAGCTAATATTTTGGGGAATGAGGTGAGCTTTGATTCATAGTAGCAAATGTGCCCCACCCCATATCAAACTCGCTCCTATGCCTTCCCAGCAACCTACACGCCTCCCCAGAATGTTCAGTGTCCAACTGAGCTTCAGCATGCCCTCTCTACGGCGATGGAGTCCTCTAAAGTGATCGTGAATGGAGACGATTGGTTGTGGAGTACATGGCCTATTGTTTTCTCCATAATGACTCCCGCTGCTTCAGAGTCGTCCTGGAGCTCCATTCGTCTGGTCCCTGGACTCATCTTCTAACTAACTAAGGTGCCTCTGGTGAGGTTCCTTCCTTTGCAAATAATTGGCCCTGGTGATACCAAGTTTCTACTCCTCAGAATTCAGATTATCCAGTGGCATTCAGAGGGTAATGCCTCAGCACTGAGGCATTCTTGTGTACAACATGACTCGACTGCAGTGATGTCCTCTATCGCATGTCCTCAGTAGAGATCTAGTGAACAAACCCAACCTGAGCATCATTCCAGAACACGGTGGCCTGTATCTAAAATGAACCAAGCAGAAGTTCTGTTGCTGTGGGCCAAGTAAACATCCTTATTTTTGCCACCTTGGCCACCAGATGGCGTTTTGGCACTAGGCAGGCCATGTTCCAGTACGATTTTACCCATTTGTAGTTGACATGTTTGGCAGTAGTGGCTGAATTACTTCAGCTTCAGATTCTGCCTCAGTCCTAAAAGACTATTTACTACCAGTGTGCCTTCTTGTATTGGTTCAGCCCCTGAAGGTCCTGATCAGCTGACTGAGCCGGATGTGTTAAAGCAAAGGAAATAACTACTTCATGCTTGCGGAGCCCCAGTAGTGACGGAAAACTGCTATTTGATGTTACTTATGATCCTGAGGAATCATGTGTATACATTATATGATACATTAATAGCTCTTAATATTGTCTTAATATTAATAATATTAGCTTGAGCATGACTCAATCACTTCAAGAAGTTTCCTTCACTTCGTAGTATTAGCTCCTAGGACATGCTGCTCCAGGTAAGCGAGAGTTGATTCTGTTGACTGTGTTGTTTGTGTCACCCTGTGCCAGGTAATGGGGTTAGTTGACAGTGTCAGTATCTACCGTCAATGGACAGGCCATGCCTGTAAGTGACCTGCCTGCTCCTAGCTGTATCAGCCAGGACTGGGGGACAGTTTCTCACCTAGTGCTTTTTCTTAAGGTACTATGTTGCCTACATGTCACATGATGTCACATTTGGTGTCAGAAGTGGGGTAGCAATGCTGGTGCTTCCACCAAATCAGGAGCTTAGGGTGAAAAAGAACAACACTGGCTGAAGACTGAGAAGGAAGAAGCAGCACAAGGACAGTCTTAGTCTTAGTTTGTACCTTCAGAATGAGCATTTATGCACATCATCAACAAAACAGCTGCACCCAGAAGGAAGTGTTGGACTGCCTTTCTGTTGGGAAGGAAGATAAAGGTTACCAGGAACAATAAATGATGATACATTTAGACTGATATGGGGAATATTTATTGAGCTACACATACAGAAGTAGATAAGATACCATTATGTGCCAATTGTGATTTTTCACACAGAGGAATTTGCCTTCCACATTTAACCCATCCGTGAAGTGAATCACCCACATACACACTCACTACTGAACACACACACTAGGGGGCAGTGAGCACACTTTTACCCGGAGCAGTGGGCAGCCCTATCCACACCACCCGGGGAGAAGTTGGGGGTTAGGTGCCTTGCTCAAGAGCACCTCAGTCGTTACTGTCAGTTCAGGGAATTGAACCAGCAACCCTCCGGTCACAAGGGTGGTTCCCTAACCTCCAGCCCACAACCACCCAGTGGCTAGTGTCTCTCAGTATAGCATAAGGCTGCTGGGATGTCTCAGCATGGAGTTGTAGAGGTTCCCAATAGAGTCCTGTGATAATCCATCCCATGCAGCTTGAATATCCTCACACAGTTTCTGCCGATGGTGCGGTAGAGGTGGAGCTTAAGTGACATATGATGTGTGACAACAAACATCTGTTGACCATGGTTCCTCAACACAGGGATTCGTTGGTTGTCTCCATCAAGACAAAGGTAGGACTTATCACTGAAGATGACCTGCTGTCACTCTGAGTCACTCAGATGCTCATGACACCAAACACATCTTGGCCGATCTACAGTGTTTGGGGTGATTTGATTTATCGTCAAGGTAAAAGGAGTGACTGGCTTTGTATGTGCCAAAGACCATAGTGTAAAGGAAGTAACTGAATCTGCAGGTGTATGGAAGCCTACGGTCAAAATCCCAGTCCACAGGAAACTCTCCTCGGTGCCAGGTAAGGCATTCACCAAATCTGGACCAACTGAGCAATCCTTTGATGTAAGAGTGTCTGAACAGTGATGTGGCCTCCATCCAGAAACCTGTCCAGTACAGTGGGGTGCGAAAGTTTGGACAGCCTTGTTAATTTTCCTGATTTACCTTTATAAAGCATTGATTGTTTGGATAAAAAAAAATCTTTAAATATATCATATAGGGGACAAACACAGTGATATTTGAGAAGTGAAATGAAGTTTATATGATTTACAGAAAGTGTGATATAATTGTCTAAACAAAATTAGGCAGGTGCATAAATTTGGGCACCAAAAAATGAACCTTAACTCAATATTTAGTAGATCCTCCTTTCGCAGAAATAACAGCCTCTAAACGCTTCCTATAGCTTCTAATGAGAGTCTGGATTGTGGCTGAAGGTATTTTAGACCATTCTTCTTTACAAAACATCTCTAGTTCATTCAGGTTTGATGGTTTCCGAGCTTGGACAGCTCTCTTTAAGTGACACCACAGATTTTCAATAATATTCAGATCTGGGGACTGAGATGGCCATTCCAGAACGTTGTACTTGTTCCTCTGCATGAATGCATTAGTAGATTTTGAGCAGTGTTTAGGGTCGTTGTCTTGTTGGAAGATCCAGCCCCGGCGCAGCTTCAGCTTTGTCACTGATTCCTGTACATTGGTCTCCAGAATCTGCTGATATTGATTGGAATCCATGCGTCCCTCAACTTTAACAAGATTCCCAGTCCCTGTACAGCCCCACAGCCCCACAGCATGATGGAACCACCACCAAATTTCAGTGTAGGTAGCAGGTGTTTTTCTTGGAGTGCTGTGTTCTTTTTCCTCCATGCATAACGACCCTTGTTATTTTAGTGTCATCAGTCCACAGCACCTTGTCCAAATATGCTTTAGCATACCTCGAGCGGCTCTGTTTGTGATGTGGGCGGAGAAAAGGCTTCCTCTACATCACTCACCTATACAGCATCTCTTTGTGTAAAGAGCGCAGAATAGTTGAACGATGCACAGTGACTCCTCAGCAGCAAGATCATGTTGTAGGTCTTTGGTGCTGGTCTGTGGGTTGACTCTGACTGTTCTCGACATCCTTCGCTTCTGTTTATTCCAGATTTTTCTTGGTCTGCCACTTCGAGCCTTGACTTGAACTGTGCCTGTGGTCTTCCATTTTCTCACAATGTTTCTCACAGTGAAGACTGAAAGCTGAAATCTCTGAGAGAGCTTTCTGTATCCTTCCCCTAAACCATGACGGTGAACAATCTTTGTTTTCAGGTCATTTGAAAGTTGTTTTGAGACCCCCATGCTGCGACTCTTCAGAGAAGATTCAAAGAGGAGAAAAACTTACAATTGCCCCCCTTAAATACCCTTTCTCATAATTGGAGTCACCTGTGTATGGAGGTCAAGGGTCACTGAACTTACCAAACCAAATTTGAGTTCCAATAATTAGTTCTAAAGGTTTTGAAATCAATAAAATGACAACAGTGCCCAAATTTATGCACCTGCCTACTTTTGTTTAACCAATTATTGCACACTTTCTGTAAATCATATAAACTTCATTTCACTTCTCAAATATCACTGTGTTTGTCCCCTATATGATATATTTAACGCAATTTTTTTATCCAAACAATCAATGCTTTATAAAGGTAAATCAGGAAAATTAACAACGCTGCCCAAACTTTCGCACCCCACTGTACATGGCAAATCCAGTCAGTTGTTATTGGTGCGCGTGGAGGTTTTACATGTTGCTTCAGGCACAAGTGACTTATTTTTGGTCCAGTGAGCTTAATATGCAAACCTTATCAAGACACTAGTGTTGCCCTATCTACACATAACGTGTGACAATTAGTCTTCCACATTTAACCCATCTGCAAAGTGACACACCCACATATACACACACTAGTGAACACACTAGGGGGCAGCATCATAATGTCGTATTAAGCATCCTGTATGTGTGTGTATATATATATATATATATATATACACATACACCACAATAATTAGCCCAATTATTTTAGTGTCTCTGAGGGAGAAGTAGTGTGTAATACCAGTCAAAAGTTTAGACACACACAACCAAATGGATGTTGTTGGTGGTCTTACAGACTCTTCATCTCCGAGTGATGAGAGTCTGAAACAGTACATATCCTGATACACTCCATATACTCTTGATGTACCACAGTATGATATTTCTCCATATCTCCACCTCTAATATATATTTAGTAGTGTAATCTGTTTTTTTAGCACAGTTTAAAAGTTCTCGTTCCCTGTTCAGCTTAGTGACTAGTCCTGATGGACAGACCAATAGAACTGGTCCAAACCTGCTTAAACAAACACCTTTGTTATTATCAGCCTCCAGTGGAGGTCAGGAAAGCTGTTATATCCTCCTGCAAAGGTCCATTCTGGAGGTTTTTAAGGTGGACTGTATAATTGCATGAGTGCCGTGATTCCTAAAAGATATGCCAAAACTTTAAGGAAGTACCTTCAAATGAATACTGGCATTCTAAATTGGATGGGAGGCTTTGTTTTCCGTGTAGCTGTAGCACAAAGGCGTTCATTCCGTTTTACTGTCTTTTTGTGAGCTCCGTGATAATTGTTGTTAATTTCCTCCTTTTTCCTCTTTCCCTTCCTGTACTCATCCATCATTCCTTCGTTCACACACAATTTGCTGTTTGCAGAAAGACAGAAGAATGGAGGGGGGGTGATAAAGATGAAAAGCCACACAGGAGCTGAGGCGTCGGGCTTTGAGTGACTGCCAGCTGTCAGGGATCCCCACATTAAAGGGGTATTTCAGTGAGAAATCGGATTTACACAGTTCTCCTCTCGCTCATGTGGTCCATCAGTCAGGACATGTTTGGTCTCTGAAGTCTGCTTCTTCAGGCTAATGTAGCTAACAAGTACTGGGGAATTACGTATGGCAGTTAGTGTGGTTCCCTCAAACTGCATGGAGTTAGACTAATAGACTTGATTATGTTGTTTCTGAAACTGTAGGCTTGCAATATGCAGTAGTATGTTGGGGGTCTGCAGTGGCATACAGGAAGCACTTTCCAAATGTACACTCATCAGAAGGAAGCAACCGACAGGAATGAAACCTGCTTGGTGGGTAGGTTTGACATCATGAGACATGCAGTTGATTCACGTTTCCTTATCACTACAGGTGACTGACCATATATAGTCATCCTGTTGCGTGTGCTTTTCAATGTAACACATGCTACTGCGTTGGTAGCATCCTTTGCAAGTGAAGTACACCTCGCAGGAGTGACCCAACAGCCTCAATCCAGAGCGACTTACAAGGTTAACCATATTACAGGTAGGGCATTTAGTGTTCGGAGTCTTGCCCAAGAACTCTTATTGGTGTAGCACAGCGTAGTCACCCAGACCGGGATTCAAACCCCAGTCTCCCACATGTGGAGGTAGCTCCCTGGCAGGTAGTGGTGTTATCTGCTGAGCTACACCAACCACATATTGCGGACATACAGTGAGTAGAGATGCCCTTCATTCTTTATCCTTTTAATGGCAGCACCATTGGCAGACAGCTGCGCGAAGCACGACTACATGTACACACACCACTACGGCCACTGCCTTTAACAACGCGTCAGCATCGCCAAATTCTGCAATGGTGTCGTGCCAGACTGTCATGGAGTGACTCAGAATGGCGGAGGGTCATCGGAGGGACGACCAACAAATCCGTGTACAGCAGCACCGCGTTGTTGTCATGCGTCACATGTCCAGAAGCCTTGTTACTCCACCTCCACACCTACCGCACAATCTGCAGTAACTTGTGTTAGCAAACATGGTGGCCTGTCGCCATACTGAGAGACACCACTTCTGTATGTGCAGCTCAGTAAATATTCCCCATATCAGTCTAAATGGATCATCATTTACTGTTCCTGGTAACCTTTATCTTCCTTCCCGACAGCACCGCAATCCCACACCTCCTTCTGGATGGAACTTTTTTTGGATGATGAGTGTACAGCGGATATGAGGGCATAAGAGAAAAGCTCCACACGCAGTGCCTGTTTCACCACAGCATGTAATGCAGTAACACCACAGAGGAACATTAATGCTTGTGCTTCTCGTTTGATATATTTGGCTGGTGTGTATGGACTATTTTGGCAAGGTTGCCAGTTCAGTACACAGAGGAGTCGGCTTGCCTGGAGCAACAGTCATAGTTCGAATTCTAAATGCCCTTGTAATTTAGAGCATCCGGTGGTACTCGGGGATGAAAAGCATCAGCTCATAGGGCACAGCAGCAGTGAGATTCGAAAACAGCATTCATGTTTCCCATAGATAAAACCAGCCCAGAGTTCCTTACACGGGCATCATGACACCGACTGCACAATGTCTACTGAACAAACCCACTGTGGACATCACTATGGCTGCAACATCTACACCAATCCAGGAGGCCATCAGATCGCGCTTTGGCACCATGTTCCGAAGGAATTCGTTTGGTGTTTCCATGCATTGCATTGAAGGACAAATGACTTTGCCTTCCAATTCCATGTTTGTGGTCAGAAACTTACATTTACGGCATTCAGCTGATGCTCTTATCCAGAGCGACTTACAAGGTTAATCATATTACAGGTGGGCCAATGTAGTGTTAAGAGTCTTGCCCAAGGACTCTTATTGGTGTAGCACAGCATAGACACCCAGACTGGGATTCAAACCCCAGTCTCCCACATGTGTTGGTGGCTCTCTGGCGGGCAGTGGTGTTAACCGCTGAGTTACACCAACCACTTGTTGCCTTGCCTAGCTTAGCTGGGCTTGGTAGGGTTTGGTAAAGTCACACTTTTATGACCTATAAATTTGCTTCTGGTTAAAATAATCAAAATGGTAAAGGCTAACCAAGCACAATGTCTGTCAGTTAATGCAGTGGTTAGGTTTTGTGAGGAAAGCATTCCGTGTGCAGAGAACTTCAGTATGGCTTTATCTGTTTAAGAAGCACAACAGCAGTTAATAAAGTATACATATGTGTATATAAGCTCACTGGATAAAAAGTGAGTCTCCTTGCGTGTTTAAGGTGGTAGTAACTTCAGGCTCCTGCAGATGGTGCTAAACGAGGATGATGGGGCTATAAATGCCTCTGGAGAGGCCCAACAGCCACGATGACGGACAGTCTGTGAGCAGTGATGACCTCTGTGAATCCTGTTGGTGCCAGCACCATTGGGAGACGGCTGCAGGACTGCAGTTATGGCGACTGACCTTAACACCAAATCAACATCTCCAAAGACTGCAATGGTGCCGTGCCACACTGTCATGGAGTGACTCAGAATGGCAGCAGGACATCGTCAGTGGCGAGTCCCCCGTTTGGTCTTGTGGATACAATTAACAAATCTGTGTGTGGAGGCACAGTGGTCAGCGCCACAATGAACAGAAACTGCGTGAGAATATCCAAGCTTCCATTAAGCTACATTAGCAAGGAGCTAAAAGAAACACACGTTGTACACGTCATGGCTGCCAGACTGAATTTGGGTTATGATGGGAGACCGATATGTTGCTTAACTATTACGTAAACGTTTTTCGTCCTATCAGTTGCTCAATGCTCTGAGCACATTAGGACAGCGGCGCTCGTTTAGTTTGATGTGGTGTGTCTGTCACACGGAGGAAAGTGGGACTGCCGTTGTGTGGCTGGCAGCCGCAGTCCTGCGGGAGCCCTGTGCGCTTTCCTGTCTATCCTAACAGCTTGTCTCGTACGGCTCATGAAGGCTGGCTGATGAGCTGAACCAGTGTGTTAGAGCAGGATAAACACTAACCTCTGGTGGTGGAATCTCCAAAGACTGCAGCTGACACATGCAGACTTAAGGGACGTCCATCTGATTCGATTACCCTTGATTGTCCTGAGGAGCAACTACAGCCTACTCCCTCTCCCTCAGTGCTCCCATACCAGCTAATAACTTTAAACCCAGCCCCACCATGAAGCTTAGGAGGCGATAGTGAGTCACTGTAGCATTAAGTCTACTATCAGTCCAACAGGAGAGGATGAAGACATAGCACTCCTGGCCTGACGGTGCATTCTAACCTCTTGTCAATCATGTTGAAGGCCCTGCTCCTGTCTCCTCCAAGGCAAATGCAGCTCCAAGACAAACACTGCTACTCGGAGTCACTCCATGACAATCTGGCAGGACATTAGATTTGGGTGAGGTTGATGTGACGGTAAGGGCGGTTGGCATAGCAGTCTGTATCCATGTAGTCCTGTGTTGTGCAGCCATCTGCCTACATGGCTAGCACTACAAGGATGACTCATGGCGAGGGCATCACTGTTTGTTGAATGTTGGGTTACTCAGTGAATGTCTTGTCGGGTCTCCCTTTTTGTGATTCATGTACAGGAGTTGGACAATGAAACTGAAACACCTGTCATTTTAGTGTGGGAGGTCTCATGGCTAAATTGGACCAGCCTGGTGGCCAATCTTCATTAATTGCACATTGCACCAGTAAGAGCAGAGTGTGAAGGTTCAGTTAGCAGGTAAGAGCACAGTTCTGCTCAAAATACTGCAATGCACACAACATTATGGGTGACATACCAGAGTTCAAAAGAGGACACATTGTTGGTGCACGTCTTGCTGGCGCATCTGTGACCAAGACAGCAAGTCTTTGTGATGTATCAAGAGCCACGGTATCCAGGGTAATGTCAGCATACCACCAAGAAGGACGAACCACATCCAACAGGATTAACTGTGGACGCAAGAGGAAGCTGTCTGAAACGGATGTTCGGGTGCTAACCCGGATTGTATCCAAAAAACATAAAACCACGGCTGCCCAAATGACGCTGTACTGGCTGCAAAAGGAGGCCCTACACCATACTAATAAAGGATTGTGGTCTAAAACCAGATGTTTCAGTTTCATTGTCCAACCCCTGTAGGTCTTCCAGATCCTTCAACTGATGTATCGATAAGACCATCCCGCTTTCCAAGCCCTACAATGCGACCCCTCTCCAACTCTTCCAACTGCTTGAATTGCTTTTATGCTCTTCTATGTGGCATACTTCACTTGGAAAGGATGCTACCAGAGCAACAGCCTGAGTCAGAAAGGACAGCATGCACAACTGACTGACCTTATAGATTCAGTCAGCTACAGTGATAAGGCCCGTCCTTGCCTACATCTCCTGCGAGGCTGAGTGTGAAACTTTAATCATGCGCATGTCATATGATGTCAAACCTTCCCACCTGCTTCAGTCTGGGTGCAGCTATTTTTACAGTGATGAATGTATATGGAATACTGGAGTATTTGTGGGGGTTGTTAGAATTCTATTGTTTTCTGTATATACGATGATGAGTAATAAACAAAAAGAAAAAAAAATATTCACCATGTTTCGTTAAAAGCTTCAGAGTTCCAGGTGTTCTCTTGGTTTCGTTCTCGGTGCCGTTACTGATCCTTCTCTCCCTCTGTGAATCCTTTTCTCCAAAATTACGTGTGTGCGTGCACGTATTAAAGGTCAGCTCTCGGGCACGCTAGCTAATGAGCTCAAGTGATGGCCTCGTCTCGTGGCACCTTTGAATGCTGACATTAAGTAATGACCATTTCCACAGTGATATGACTCATTCTCCATTATTATCTCTCTAACGAAATCCCAGAA
>JAMWET010001776.1:187500-266070 GCA_024036415.1 Prochilodus magdalenae
GCCACTTCATTAGAAACACCTACCTAGTATGTCTACTTACTGGCCACTTTATTAGAAACACCTACCTAGTATGTCTAATCACTGGCCAGTTTATTAGAAACACCTACCCTATATATGTCTACTTACTGTCCACTTTATTGGAAACACCTACCTAGTATTCCTATATACTGGCCACTTTATTAGAACCACCTACCTTGAATTCCTAATCACTGGCCAATTTATTAGAAACACTTACCCTATATATGTCTTCTTACTGGCCACTTTATCTGAAACACCTGAGCTACCTTGTTGTAGAAGGTTTTACAATAGCCTGGCCCCCACATCATCCAAGACACAATGGCTTGTCGTTGGTGGAAGTGCGTGTCAGTCAAACCTCCCCATTCAGTACAGTTGTAAGTAAGTCAGCTCTTTGGAACTACCTATCCTGATTACTAATGAAATACAGCTGATTTCTACCCAAGTCGCAATCACAGACAAACACAGTCTCACAAATAATAACACACACAGACAGTTGTGCAAATCTTATACTGAGTGAGTCCTCAGTGCAAGCTAGAAAAGGGAAGTCTTACTGATTTCCCCAGAAGATAATTGGCAAGAGGTGCTGCAATCAAGGAGCTGTTCAAAACACTGATCAAGAATGGTGAAAAGACACTACACAGGAAGCCACTGCACCAAAATAAACATCAGAGCCCATCTTCAGTTTCTCCAAGACCACCTAGATGTTGCACAGCCAATACCAATACCTCATCCCAGCTTTGAAGCATGGTGGAGGGAGTATCATGGTTTGGGACTGCTGGGATACCTTATGATCAGGAGGATTACATCAAAACATCTTATAGAGAATTTAAAGTCAGAAGTCAATGACCTCAAGCTGAAGAGACGTTGATGCAACAAGACAACGACCAAAAGCACATCAAGTACATCAACTGAGCAATGCTGGAAAAGGAGCTTTGGCAATGTTGATTTGGTGGAAAAAAGCCGGAGGACACTCTGCTCTCTGTTTTTGTTATGTAATGACCGGTGATCCTAGACAACAACGAGACGTTAATTATTCATGGCTCCCAAAAAATTAACATCTGATTTATTCCACTTGCAAACGTTGAACTCTGGACCCTCTCTGGTGGTTGTCGAATTTCCCGTCACTGTTCAATTGGAAACAATGGAATATCCAGCCAGGCAAACTCTGCTGAGACATTTAGGTGAGGAATGTCTTGGAATCCTTCCCCTAGCTGGAGAATTGTGAGTAGTATTTTATTAGAGTGTATCTTGGTTTATTGACTACTTGGGTAAACAGGCGTGCCAGATCCCTACAAATACTCAGCATGTAATGTGTGAACAGATTACAGACTGTAAACCCGATATCAATCAACCATGGAATGTTCTCGGAGTCCTATTGGAATGGTTTGATGGTGACCGCCTCTTCAGTGCCACATTTGTTTTGGACCTTGTTTACCTGAGCCCCCTGATCGTGGCTCTAATAGTTTCTGCATGTACTTCTTGCAGGTAAGTACCCAAGGAGCCTATTACCGAATGGACGTGTATATGGTAATTACGGGTTGGCATAATGGGTGACTGTCTGGCAATAACAGCACTAATAAGCTTGGCCGGTGAAACCGTGTGACGTGTCCACCAAAACCGTGCTGGTTTTCCTGCCTTTGTGTGGCTGTCACGCCAGATTATTAAATCTGTAAGGGAGGCTGTTTTTCCTCCTGTTTTCCCCCCTGAATGATGGAGAGAGAAGAGAAGAGGGGGGTTATCTCTGCCGAGAGACGTGTGATGACTCACCTCATGCATTTTGTGCAAGAGTATGTGTGTGTGTGTGTGTGTGTGTGTGTGTGTGTGTGTGTGTGTGTGTGTGTGTGTGTGTGTGTATGTGTGTATGTGTGTGTGTGTGTGTGTGTGTGTGTGTGTGTATGAGTGCAAGAGAAAGAGAGAGATGGCTCTGACCGGGCTTTATAAAGGGTATCATGATAGAGTCTTTTTTTTTAGACAATGATGGAGAGTGAGAAAAAAATAAGAGGTTGAGAAAGCAACAGTACAAAAAGGAGGATGACTCAAGCACTAGTGGCACTCCAGAAACCAGAAACATGCCCCCGGTTCATTGTGTCTCAGCGCTGGACACTCTGAAACATCTAAACAGCATTTCATGAGCAGCCAAATAAACAAGGGTCCACATACTTCACCTTGTGGGGGGTACATGTGCAGCTGTATGGAATATGAAATGTTGAGTATTATGATCAAGTACAGAATAAAACCATATTTACAAATAACAGATGTTATGCCTGGGTCAAGGATCCTTACCAGGGTTGCTTCAAACTGCTAAACCCTACACACCTGCCTTTAGGGCACTAGCTGAGAAGCTCCTTTGGCAAAGCCAGCCAAAGAGTCATAATATATGTCACCTCTCTACAGCCTTCAATAATCAGTCAATTAAAAATTGCACCCAGAAGGAGGTGTGGGATTGGAGGATAAAGGTGCCAGGTGTCTCGGTATGGAGTTGTAGAGGTTCCTAATGGTGTCCTGTGATAATCCATCCCATGCAGCTTGAATATACCCACACAGTTCCTGCAGATGGGGTGGAGGTAGAGTGACGCCAGGCCTTCTGGACGTGTGGCGTTGGACCACAAGCCATCCATCTTGGTACTGAGCATGTTGCCTCCACACACGGATTCATTGATGTGATGAAGGGCCGTCGTCGTAACGGTCTGTGTGCATGTAGTCCTGTGTTGTGAAGGATCAGGGACTCATGGAGGGGATCACTGCTTACCTTCTGAACCTGGAATCATTCGCATGTCTCGCAACGGCAGCCTACCCACCAGGTTTTATTTCTGTGGGTTGATTCCTTCTGGGTGCAGCTGTGCAGACGTGTGGACTCGAGTCACATGACTTGGACTCGAGTCCGACTCGAGTCACTAAACTGATGACTTGTGACTTGACTCGACAACATTACTAAAGACTTGCGACTTGACTTAGACTTTACCTTTACTGACTTGGACTTGGAATCGGACTTGAGCTTTAAGACTCGAAAAGACTTGACAACCCTACTTTAACATAATGAATAAGTAAAACTGAATCACGTAACTGGATCATTTTATATTAAATGGCGCTGGAACGCTAGGGAGCTGAGCCGCTCACCCCAAATGATCCGTAACCTAGCAACAAGTAAAGCCGTAACCGTACAGCCAATCACGGGAAGCTTTGAGGGGGGCGCCAGTGTTGAATTTGTGGGAGAAGACGAGTAACATGATCCCAAAAATAATCCTGTTCAACTACAAATATTATAATGTAGTAAATAAAAGAAGAACTGCGGTATGCAAGACATGTGGAGTCAAGATCACAGATGGAGGTGCAACCACTTCAAACTCGACATTTGAGGCTGCACAAAGAACAGTAAGTCTGTGCTGTGGATATTTCGCGTATAGCAGTTAGCAAGCTAGCAAACGTAGCGACATAATAATAAACAACAGCGAATGTAAACAAAGCTGTTGTCCTCTGTTCGTCCCTCTCTCACACCGTTCACTGTGAGAGATTTTACTGAAAATTAAAGTGTTTAGGAACCACAGCCTGCCAGACGTGCTGTTAGCCAAGAGCTTCAGCCATAGAGCAGTATATTATATTTTATATCGTCACTCCAAGAGACAAAACCACAAGTCCTCCAAAATGGCAACTTTACAAGAGAGGCCAGATAAAACCTCATTCAAATTTAAATTAAGTCAATGACCAGAGGTTAGAATGGGCCACCATTGGGGCAGCAGTAAACTACTTCTGTCACCTGTTTTCAAATTATGCATAAAAGTCAACTGGACAAAAAAATAGTCTGATTTTATATTATATAACCCATACAGTGAACTCGCTGAGTGTCCTACTCTCATTATAGTGTAATGTATCCTCCATACTGCCCTATATATATATTTTTCTGACACCTCTAACTCAGTAATGGGCTGGTTATGAGGTATTATGGATCAGAGTGTGTTGGGAGAATGGAAAACTAAAAATTCTGAGAAAAATTCAGTGTACTTTCCTAGCCTGTTTTTGAGAATTTATAGCATACTGAGCTCATATGATTTTCATGAAATCATATGATATTCTTGTCCTTTCCCGTGGCTGGCTTTTTTAAATCCATAGACCTTGACTTTGATGCTAAACTGTGGTATCACGAATGTCACCACATACTGCGTTTAGATACTTTATCTAAGAGATTACAGTAAGTACTTTGTTTACTGCACAGCTTTGCAGGTTATTTAATCCTCAAAGTATATTAATTACGATTTGCACTACTTGTTCCTGTTAAGTAAAATTGAACTGTTTGAGATGATGCTAGTTGCTTGTTATACTAAATACAAACTTAAAAAACATTTTGATTGTCAGTTTAATATACTTGAAATCAGCTGCATCAAGTTATGTGAAAATTGAAATGACATCTGGTGACTTGACTAGGACAGCGAAGGTTAAGACTTGGGACTATGACTTGAGACTTGACTTGTATTAACTTGGGACTTGACTTGAGACTTGCTTGTATTGACTTGGGACTTGACTCGAGACTTGCTTGTATTGACTTGGGACTTGACTCGTGACTTGATTGTTAAGACTTGAGACTTACTTGTTACTTGCAACTTAGTGACTTGTTCCCATGTCTGCAGCTGTGTATCTGAGCAACTGATCTTTGACAATGAGTGTATAAGATCCTCCTCAGTATTAGCATTCGCACGTTTGCTTACCAGCCTGGGAGAACCGCTCGACCTCATCACTTTTGCCAAGATCTGACGATGGGATGCAGGAAGTCTTTGGTGCTTCAGTTTTCTAATCTCTTTTAGCCTAAGCTTGTGGCTGTGTGTGCAGCTGCTGTTTTGCCGCTTCAGCCATAGAACACGACTACCGGTCCTCAAATGACCTAACCACAAGGAGAACCTTTAACATGACTGACAGGAGGTTAGAATACACCATTGGGGCAGCAGAACTACTTCTTCACACTCTACTGTAGTCTGATTTTACTTAACCCTACAGTGACTCGCTAAGGTCCCTCTCTACATATTAATATATAATCATATACATATATATATATATTTCTGACACCTTCAGGTTTCTAGTATGGCAGAGTGAAGCTGCTATCAATTCTAGAAATTCAGAACTTTGTCCTGGTCTTTGTGATGATCCTTTCTCTGGCTTCCAGTGGCTGGCTGTATTAGATTTAGACCCCTGATGCTCGCCCACAAAGCCAAACATCCCCCGCCGTACCTTAAGCCCTTCTTGGGCTTTTGCTTCGACACACCTCTTTTCTGGAGACAAGCTTCAGACTTTCCCTTTGGCACTTGAACAGATCAGCACTGGTACAGTTCCCGTGGTATCACACCAGTGAGTAAGCCCAGTGTCCAATATGATCACTTAACTGACCGGTGTGGCTGAAATCTGGTGGGTTCATTAGTATGGTTACTGTTCATCGCCATGTATGTACATCAAGCCTTTTGAAGCAGAAGAGAAACTAGCTGGACGACATACAGTGATGTGAAAAAGTGTTTGCCCCCTTTGTAAATTTTGTCACAAATTTAAATATTAGTCAAAGACAATACAAGTAAACACAAAATGCAGTTTTTAAATGAAGGTTATTATTAAAGGAGGAAAAAAACCCAAACCTACATGGCTGTGTGTGAAAAAGTGTTTGCCCCCTAAACCTAATAACTGGTTGAGCCACCCTTAGCAGCAACAACTGCAATCAAACGTTTGCTGTAACTTGCAATGAGTCTTTCACAGCGCTGTGGAGGAATTTCAGCCCACTCATCTTTGCACTATTGTTGTAATTCAGCCACATTGGAGGGTTTTCGAGCATGAACCGTCTTTTTAAGGTCATGCCACAGCATCTCAATAGGATTCAGGTCAGGACTTTGACTAGGCCACTCCAAAGTCCTCACTTCGCTGACCTTAACTGAGGCAAGTGAGGCCTACAGTTCTTTGGATGTTGTTGTGGAGTCTCTTGTGACCTCTTGGATGAGTTGTCGCTGCACTCTTGGGGTAATTTTGGTCAGCCGGCCATTCCTGGGAAGGTTCACAACTGTTGCTCGTTTTTGCCATTTGTGGATGTGGTTTGATGTAGCCCCAAATCTTTAGAAATGGCTTTATAACCTTTTCCAGACTGATAGATCTCAAATACTTTCTTCCTCATTTGTTCCTAAATGTTTTTGGATCTTGGCGTGATGTCTAGCCTTTGAGTATCTTTTGGTGTACTTCGCTTTATCAGACAGGTCCTATTTAAGTGACTTCTTGATAGAAAACAGATGTAATCAGAACAGCAGTAATCAGGCTTGGGTGTGACTAGAGAAATTGAACTCAGGTGTGATAAACCACAGTTATGTTTTAACTGAGGGGCCAACACTTTTGCACACAAAGCCATATGGGTTTTTTTTTTCTCCCTTAATAATAAAAACTGCATTTTGTGTTTACTTGTATTGTCTTTGTCTAATATTTAAATTAGTTTGATGATCTGAAACAATTAAAAGTGACAAACATGCAAAAAAAAAAAAGAAATCATTAAGGGGGCAAACACTTTTTCACACCACCGTAGTTCTCCAGATGTTCTGTTCTTCTGATGGGCTACAGTCACATACACTGGCCAAATTACCAAATTTCTGTTGGTATAGCGTAAGTCATTATGAAAAAGACCATGGTCCAAATGAATACAAATTAGCAGATGGGCTTAATAATATTGGTGGGTCATAACCTACCATAACTCAGTTCCTGACCACAGGGCCATGGGATTATTTTGGGTGGTGGTCCTGTCTCAACCTACCAGTGACCCTGATGTGTGAAAAAGTGACAGCAACACTGCTGTGCCTCATACACTCATGCCGTGCCATGTGTGACCTTCGTGAGGGAATGTGAAAGAGGTATATGCATGTGTCCACGTTTCTGTGTGGACTGTAACATTAATGTAGCTGCAGGTCCTTCCACACACATCAGTTCGCATTAAGCACATATGGCATGTGTGCTTGCTAGCACCAACCCTCCCCTCCTGTTCTCTTGCCTGTTGGGAACAGGGGTTAAACTGACCGTGAGGATCTTCGGTTTATGTGAACTGAGCTAAGCTCCTGTCCTGTGATTTGATACTTCATATTCCGTTATGAAGGGTGCCAGGGTGCCAGGGTGCGTGGTTGGTGTAGCTCAGCGGATAACACCAATACCTGGCATATAGCCACCACCACACGTGGGAGACTGGGGTTTGAATCCCGGGATGAGTGACTAAGCTGTGCTACACCAATAAGAGTCCTTGGGCAAGACTCCTAACACTACATTGGCCCACCTGTAATATGATTAACCCTGTCGCTCTGGATAAGAGCATCAGCTAAATGCCATGAACGGCTCTCTGTGTGATGCCACAGCAGGACCATGTTTTCTTCCCTCAACCAATGGTTAGGAAATGGGTCCTCAGGAACCCCCAGCTGGTTCACCTTCTTGATTGCATGCATTGCAAGTTAGGTTGGAGCAAAAGTCTGGATCATCTGGGGGTCTGCTAGCCCTTTCCACCAACATGGGGCCAAAATCTCGAACCGTTCTACACTCTTCCAAATAAAGCTGGGTCACGTCTGAAAAATGGTTCCTGCACCATTTACTCTCTGGTCTGGAATCGTGGAACACGTGACGCAAAGGAAAGAGGAAACAAGGTGATCGACGTCTATGACAATCTGCAATGCACACGTACTAAAAAGCTGATTCTGGATGGTAAGATATGTACCCTCAAAGTAAGAAGTTCGCACTTGAAGACCATGTTCCGCCATGTTGATTTATGCGCTGCCTGCTGACTTACAGACTAAGGACCGCCCACCTTGAGATATGTTATCGCTCGGCTCTCAAACCAGTGGAAGAGGGCGTTCTTAGTGAGTTCAGTAGAGCCTGGGAAGAGGCCTGTTTGATCCACTGCCCTAAAGCAGCATTTTTAAACTCTGGTCCTGGAGGCAGCCTGCTCTTTAGTTTTTAGTGCTGTCTCGGCTCCCAACACACCTGATTCAACTTATCAGGTCATTAACAAGCCCTTTCAGAGCTGCCGGGGGAGTGTTAAAGCAGGGAATCTGCTAAAGTGTTCTGGGCAGGGTGCTTCCAGGACCAGTGTTGAGAACCACTGCCCTAAATTACCTTTCTTCTCTATAGGTATGAGAGCTGGGCTGGGGTTCCCTGGTAGTGCCCTTATGCTTTATATATGTCTGTGTATTGATCTCTCTAGGTATTAGCACTGGCACTTGTTCGGGCAGTGTCTGAGCTCATGGCGAGTTTTAGACTCTAGCCTTCTCATACCAGCTGGAAAAGATTATCCAACGGAACACCAAGCACGGTTGTAAGTCGCTCTGGATAAGAGCGTCTGCTAAATGGCTTAAATGTAAATATAAATATCGTTACTGTCCAAAGAAGATCTTCAAAATGGCAACTTTACAGGAGAGGCCAAAAGCCTTGTTCAATTTGAATGGGAGTCAATGGAGCCAGATGTCTTTCCAGGTAGTTTTGGGCCATGTTGGTCCATTCCTCATTAAATGTCCACACCGTGTAAACAGCAGCTCATGTGATCAAATGAGGCATAAAAGTAAAAATGGAGATATACGTTTTTCTTTGGACAGCGACGATATGCTGGTGCAGTTGGTAGCACTGTTGCCTCACAGCAAGAAGGGCCTGTGTTCGATTCCCAGCCAGGCCATCCAGGGCATTACTTTCTGTGTAGGGTTTGCATCTTCTCCGTGTGCCTGTGTGGACTTCTCCCTCAATCCAAAAATATGCTGTCAGGTAAACTGGAGATGCTAAATTGCCCCCAGTGTTTGTCTGTGTGTCGGCCCTGTGAAGGAATGACTGCCTGTCCGGGGTATTTCCTGGCATCTGCCCAGTGAATGATGGAATAGGCTCCAACATCCCCACATGACCCTGAAGGATAAAGTGGTTTAGAGAATGAGAGGAGGTTCAAGGTGTGGATTGCATTACCCATCTCTCCCTCACACTGTGTTGTTCTAGGACCATTTGTGTCATTCCTGTGTGCAGTAGCATTAGAACCAGTTCAAGGGGAGCCTGGCTATTGTCTATATCTGCAGTTATATCAAAAACATGGCTGTCAAATGAGAGAGTGCACCTGCTCAGAGAGCTCAGCGGTCAAAAATGAAAAGATATTAAAACCGATTGTCTGTGACCTTTCCCTCATTTGAGAAAGTTTGGGTATGTATTTGGATGTAGCCAGCAGGGTGATAGGCAGCACCTCTAAGGCGATAATTAGCTGGATGCATATAAGCTCACATGACGTCGGTGGAAGTTGGCGTATCTGCAAAATAGCATGTGGAGTTTAGTATAACCTCAGCCCATCATAGAAAGCTTCGCTCAGAAAGAAAGAGTGATGATATTCTGATATAGTGATGATATACTGAGTGCACACCACTTTACCCTAAACTCATGTGTGGCAATTGTCCTGCTAGTGTCTGCATTTGGTGTATATGAGATATAAAGAGTGTGGCTTCTCAGATGTGGTGTGCATACAGGGGTTGGACAATGAATCTGAAACACCTGTCATTTTAGTGTGGGAGGTCTCATGGCTAAATTGGACCAGCCTGGTGGCCAATCTTCATTAATTGCACATTGCACCAGTAAGAGCAGAGTGTGAAGGTTCAGTTAGCAGGTAAGAGCACAGTTCTGCTCAAAATACTGCAATGCCCACAACATTATGGGTGATATACCAGAGTTCAAAAGAGGACAAAGTGTCGGTGCACGTCTTGCTGGCGCATCTGTGACCAAGACAGCAAGTCTTTGTGATGTATCAAGAGCCACGGTATCCAGGGTAATGTCAGCATACCACCAAGAAGGACGAACCTCCACCAGCATCACGTAGTGACCTGGCCACTATCCTGCAAGAAGAATGGCTTAAACTCCCTCTGACCACTGTGCAGGATGCAGTATATGTCATTCCCAAGACCAAATGACGCTGTATTGGCCGCAAAAGGAGGCCCTACACCATACTAATAAATGATTGTGGTCTAAAACCAGGTGTTTCAGTTTCATTGTCCAACCCCTGTATATACAAGTCATATGCTCAGCATGCATTGGGGTTCCAGTGTTAGGGCTTTTAACGTTGGGACAGCTACTAGGCTGGTAGGAGTTGCTCGTGTAAAGTTCTCAATGCACAGACAACCTGGGTTAAGTAACTGATGGATCGAGTGGGCTTGGGATGCCAGGGTTCAGCCTTGTATAACTCCATTATCATGCAGGTACAAGCTCTTTGGGTTAATGTAGTGGGCCATGTAGTGTTAATAGCCAGTGTTTTCATCTGTTACCTCTATTTTAGTATGCATTAGTAGGTTCTAGATAATACAAGCTGGGTGCCAATTTTTATGTGCTATGTTAAGCTGTGCATAATTAAGCTCCTCCTTAATTCTGAGCAGTAAGCCCAAGTTTCTGAGGCCTCAGCTGCAAGCTACACTATATTGCCAAAGGTATTCACTTACCCATTCAAATCATTGAATACAGGTGTTCCAATCACTTTCATGGCCACAGGTGTATAAAATCCAGCACCTAGGCATGCAGATGGCTTCTACACACGTTTGTGAAAGAATGGCTCAGTGAACTGGTCAGGAGAGCGGTACTTGTCTGACTGCATTGTGCTGAGTGTGAAGTTAGGGGCAGGGGGGATTATGATGTGGGGTTGTTTTTCATGAGGTGGGCTCGGCCCCTCTGTTCCAGTGAAAGGAAGTTTTACTGCTTCAGCATACCAAGAGATTCTGGACCATTTCATGTTCCCAACATTGTGGGAACAAGCTGGGGACGTCCCCTTCCTGTTCCAACATGGCTGCGCACCAGTGCACAAAGCAAGATCCATAAAGACACGGATGAGCCAGCATGGTGTGGAAGAACTTGACTGACGTCAGTGTCTGACCTCACAAATGCGCTTCTGAAAGAATGGTCAGAAATTCCCATGAACACATTCCTAGACCTTGTGGAAGGCCTTCCCAGAGGAGCTGAAGCTGTTACAGCTGTAGAGGATGGACTAAGATCATATTAAACTCTATGGATTAAGAATGGGATGTCACTCAAGTTCATATGCACGTGAAGGCAGGCGATTGAATACTTTTGGCAGTATGGTGGATATCAAGTAGGTGTCATGTAAGCCCTCTCTCTGCTAGCTAAAATGTATGGGTGACTGTTTTGCTTTAGTGTGGAAATGTGTTACTGTTTGTTTGTTGTAGAATGTTGTTGTTATTATTATTTATTTTTCTGCACTGTGAGAAAAACTGAGTATAGCATCAACTCAGTTCAACTTCAGGGATATTGATCTGGGCAGTTAGGTAGTAGGGAGGGCCGTTAATCAGTTTCAGCTACTTTGGTGTTAATGAAATGAACAACAGGTGCAGTAGAGAAGCAACAATGAGACACCCCCCAAAACAGGAATGGTTTAAAAGGACGAGGTCATTGACGTTTTGTCCCCCCTCATCTTTTCCCACTGATTCTTCACTAGTTCTGCAGTTGACTTGGGTCAGCGTCACGACTAGTACCATGGTGCGGTACCTGGACCACACAGAGGTTGCACAGGTAGTCCAACTATTGGAATTAATACCATTGACTGGCCCACCGGCTCGCCTGACCTAAACCCAATAGAACACCTCTGGGACATTATGTTTCGGTCCATCCGACGCCACCAGGTTGCACTTCAGACTGTCCAGGAGCTCAGTGATGCTCTGGTCCAGATCTGGGAGGAGATCCCTCAGGACACCATCCGTCGTCTCATTAGGAGCATGTGGAGGCCATACAAACTACTGAGGACCATTCTGAGTTGCTGCAGTGGAGTTTGGGTTGAACGGACGAGCCTGCTGCATCATTTACTCACTTTGATTTTCAGGGTGTCTTTGAATTCAACCCTCTGTAGGGTGATCATTTTCATTTCCATCAAACGATGTGGCATCCTTTCACTCCTAACACATTACCCAGTCTATATGAGGAAAGATATTCTGCAGGATTATTTTCCCATTGAGATCTGATGTGTTTTCAAAGTGTCCCTTTATTTTTTTGAGCAGTGTATATGTTGATTCTGTTGAGTTGGATGGTGTAGAACTGGTTCATAGAGAATTGGCAGTTCTCGAAAGGCCTTTGGTTAGGTTCCTGTGTACACAGTAGGCCTTGAGCTGGGTTGAAAGTGTCCTCTTATTTAGGAAATAGCTTCTAATTCAGTCTTCAGAGCATCTCAGCCCATTTAATAGCCCATTTCAGTGAATGGATTTAATTGTCCAAACTGAATAATCCTTTTTAACAGCATTTCTGCAATTAATGTTCAGAAAACAGGCAGTAATAAAGTGTGAATGTTCCCTGAATGATAGGTCTTGGTTTAGAAGCCATTTGTTTGGGTTGTTGAAGCCATTGGCTAAAGGAAACCCCGCTACTGTATCAGTCTCAGTCTGTTAACTTAAGGTTAACTTATTTTCACATTCAACAACACATGGATCTGTTCAACCTTGTGCGTACAGCTGTGGCTGGATATACTGAATAATGTCTAAGGGATATTATTGTTGAACATAACACGTACTGAATAACACTGGGCTTCACTCACTTATGGGATTGTATGCACTTGCACTTTAACTAGACCTATACCTGAATATCTGAGCAGTGTATTCTATATATTGACCATTTCTACTGTAAGCTGTATGGCTGTTTTAGCTGTTTACCTGAACTTTGAGCTGATATTGTCACTACCTGTACTGTACCATATGTATTGTACAGATAGCTGCACCCAGAAGGAATCAACCCGAGAGGAATGAAACTTGGTGGGTAGGTTTGACATTGTGTGGTATGCGAATGATTCAAGCTCAGCCACACATGTGACATAAGCAGGGACGGGCTTTATCATTGTACGTGACTCATCCAAAAGTCACGATTGCGGGCATTCAGTGGGCAGTGACGCCCTCCATGAGTCATCACTGGGGCAGTCGTGGGCTGGAGGTTAGGGAACCAGCCTTGTGACCGGAGGCTTGCCAGTTCGATTCCCTGAACTGACAGTAACGACTGAGGTGCCCTTGAGCAAGGCATCTAACCCCCAACTGCCCCCGGGTGCCGTGGATAGGGCTGCCCACTGCTCCGGGTAAGTGTGCTCACTGCCCCCTAGTGTGTGTGTTCACTAGTGAGTGTGTTTGTGGGTGTTTCACTTCACGGATGGGTTAAATGCAGAGACTAAATTTCCCCACTGTGGGACTAATAAGGGATTTAAATCTTAAATCCTGTGCCATTGACAGACGGCTGTGCAACGCCCACCAAAGACTGCAATGGTGTCTTGCAAGACTCATGGAGAGACTCAGAATGGGGGCGGGTCATCTTCAGTGACGAGTCCCGCTTTTGTCTTGGTGGAGACGACCAACAAATCCGTGTGTGGAGACACCGTGGTCAGCACCAAGATTTACATTTACATTATTTAGCTGACGCTCTTATCCAGAGCAACTTACAAGGTTAACCAGTAGGTCAGTGAAGTGTGAGGAGTCTTGCCCAAGGACTCTTATTGGTGTAACACAGCATAATCACCCAGACTGGGATTCGAACCCCAGTCTCCCACATGTGCTGGTGGCTCGCTAGCAGGTAGTGATGTTATCTGCTGAGCTACACCGACCACAAAGATGAATGGTGTGACCAGAAGACCTCTCCACTCCACCGTCACCCCTACCCCCAAAATCTGCAGGAACTGTGTATCTAAGCTGCATGGGATGGATTATCACAGGACACCAATGAGAATCTCTGTAATCCCATGCCGAGACGTCTGCCATTATTATGATATTAAACATGGCGGCCCGACTCCATACTGAGAGACTCTACTTCTGTATGTGTAGCTCAATAAATATTACCCAGATCAGTCTAAATGTATCATCATTTATTGTTCCTGGTAACCTTCATCTCCCTTCCCAACAGCACTGCAGTCCCACACTTCCTTCTTTTGATGACTAATGTATATACATCAGCTGTTCACAACCACATACTACATTGCACACCTGGCTACCTCAACACACTGTACTTTATAATACGTACACTTAACACTAAGCTCTATTCCGCTGTGCTGTGCAGATGTTTACCCGCCTAGCAAATATTGTATTGTGTGTCTGTGTTCTTGTCTTTGCACTGCTTATCTAGTTTTTAAATTGCTGCACTGAAGAAGCCTGATTTCCTGTTCCGCTATACTGTACAACCCTGTAATGGTATAATGGCAATAAACCTGACTGGAGCTGAACTGTTCATCATGACTGAAGCTGGCCTCCCTCGGTCCAATTTAACTCCAGCTTACAAGCACTGTAACGCTTCACTCTGTCACCTTCACATGCAGTACAAACCCAACACTTCATTCCCTCTCTCTCTCTCTCTCTCTCTCTCTCAAGAACATCATGACTCAGTCTTTTTCCCTCTCTCTCTCTCTCTCTCTCTCTCTCTCTCATTATCCATCTCAAACTTCACCGAATGATTGGCAACAATCAGTGTCAACCCTGACCTTTACATACTCCCTTTCACTCTCTCACAAACACACATCACGCGAAAGCAAGCTGGAGAGAAAGAGTCAGACTGAAAGGTCTTCGCATTGTTTTCCAGGTGTGTGGAGTAACCTGAACCGCACAGTCCAGTAAAACTAATGTTACTGCTGTTAAATAATGACTCAAGCAGAAGCACTTTTCCAGCAAAACAGTTTTAGTAGAAGCATGACCTCAACTGGCACGAGGACACGGAGGTCCGTAACGCTATAGTTTCGCAAGGTTTTTATGAGATTCAGATGGGAAACAGTGACGGGATGCGATCAGCAGTACCTGGGTCTTAGTCGACCTCATAACTGTTGTGGCTTGGCCATAGACCTAACCTCCTGAGACCCGGACCTGCAATTTTTGTGCACTTTTTATTTCTGCTAGCTATTTGTGATTTGTAGGACCGTACAAGTATAAAAACTAAACCTTGTCTTTGTACAGGAAGCTGTTTTGGCCTCATATGAGGATGCAGGGGTCTCAGGAGGTCATCTGCCCACCACGTTGATCCCTGTACAGGACACTATACTACGCAGAGCCCCATTAACTCCTTAACTCATTTCTCTTGTTTATATGCATCTTTGAAATGGAAATTTCTGTACTGAGTCTGAACTATCCTTTACAAGCACAACACAACACTTAGGCAGCGGTATCACTAAGTCACTTGGCAGACTACACTGGACACTGTCTGCAGGAAAGAAGCACACCAGTGTGGACCAACAAAGTGAAAAGCTCAAAAAGCCCCGGTTCCCCTGGAAACAAGACGCAACACAGCAGCATGAGAGCGAAAGACGTCGGAACATCTCATCACTGTTACTCTCGCTGGACCCCGGTAATGGAAATTGAAAACAGCATTCACCTTATTTCCATGTTCACTCAGCTTTCAAATGATTTCCGTGGTCAGTTCATGCGAATCCTGCTTTCACACAATGAACACAAAGTTCCTGAATTACACTCCTCAGAACAGCAGTGGCACTCGGAAGCAAGGAAGTGTGGGATCGCAGTGCTGTTGGGAAGGAGGATAAAGGTTACCAGGGACAATGAATGATGATACATATAAACAGATATGGGAAATGTTTATTGAGCTACATCTACAGAAGTAGTGTCTCTCAGTATGATGTCGGGCTGCTAACGCAACATGCATGTCTCGGCAATGGTGTCCTGTGATAATCCATGCCATGCAGCTGGACTATTCTCACACAGTTCCTGCTGATTTTGCAGGTGGGGTGGAGGTGGAGTGACACCTGGCCTCCTGGACGTGTGACAAGCTGACCATCTGGTCGTCTCCACCACGACTCATCACTGAACATGAGGCCCTGCCATTCCGAGTCACTGTATGACAGTCTGGCACGACACCATTGCAGTCTTTGGTGATGTTGAGGTGGTGTTAAAGGCATAGCTGTCTTAGTGGTCTGAGTGCTGGTGCATATAGTCCTGCGTTGTGCAGCCATTTGCCAATAGTGCTGGCACTAACATGATTCCTAGCAGAGGTGGGAGCAAGCACACATGTGCAAGTCTTGAAACAAGGGTTAACCTTAAAGTCTCAAGCAGGTCCCAAGTTAATGCAAGAAGACTTAAGCAAGTCTCAAGTCAAGTCAGAAGTTATGAGCCAGTTTCCATATTTAAATCAGTCATAAAGAGCTGAACTATACTCAACATGAACAAATCCTGTTTCATTTCTTCCTGACCTTTTAGCTCATCAGTTGAAGGTGTTTGACACAGCATCACTGTATGCCTGTTGCAGTGCACAAAAAGCCAGAGGCAAGTAGACATGTAAAATATTACATACACCCAGTAAAACCTTACATATCTAAACATCTGATCTTCATATCGTCGCTGTCCAAAGAAAAACAAGTATCTCCAAAAAGGCAACTTTACAGAAGAGGCCAAAAAGCTCATTCAGTTTCAATGTAAGTCAATGGAACCAGACGTCTTTCCAAGCACTTCTGGGCCATTTCTGTTGGTCTATTCATCATGCAGATCTCACACAGTGTAAACGACTGCGGCTGTTTTCAAATGATGCATAAATGGAGATACATGTTTTTCATTGGACAGCGACGATATGAACAATACTGGGAGATGGAGGCAGCTTAACTAAACTCATACAACTGTCTTTAAAATCATTTCTTGTGAGGAAAAGCTTAGGACATCCCCACATTTATTCCTTTACAAAACGGCTACAATCAGAATCAGGTGCTCCACCATCAGCTGCTAGCGATTAGAACATCGCTAGGAAGGAGTCTGGAGGAGCTGGTCTTATTTAAACCTCAGGTATTGGGTTTGACTTCCCCCTGATTGTTGAAGTGAATGATATTACCATAGTCAGATCCAAAGAGCTCTCTGGCCTTCAGGAAGAAGGTTGTAGGTGCACATGAGACCTGGAAGGGATTTAAAACGATTAGAAACCAGCTGTTCTGCTGTCTGCAAAATAATTTACCATTGAAACACCTGGCAACATGGCCAGGCCAGGCCGAGCTAGCCAGTTCCTCCCAAGTCTCAAACGAAAAGTCTCAAACAATCTGAAAAAATCATCATATGACCTACAGGTAGTACTTACCATAGGTAGGGTCAAAGTTCATGCATCCGTCCCCTTAGAAAAAGACTGCACCGGTGCACTGTGTGGTTTTACTACTAAATGAACGTTACTTCATCGGTCGTGGACGTATGGATGTCTGACAGTTTTGTTTAACCAAACTAAACATTGTAGTATGTTCGTCAGATGTGTGTCTGTACACAACACACAATATTAGCTGTGTATGTCATATAAATGTCTCACAGTACTTTAGGTTCTATTAAGATTAAAATTAAAAATTTTAAAATGAATTTCTATTTTTTAAATGAACTATTTTACTATTTTAACAATATAACAGTTGTAGTATATTTGTTGGATGGGTGTCTGAATAATACAAGTGATATTTAATTTCTGTATGTCATATGGATGTAGGTACAGTACATATATACACTATACATACATACTGCACTTTACATACGGTCCCTTGCTGTCTTTTTGGTTCTGGCTCTAGTAATCAAACGTACTTGACTAAATGAAAGATGGGGAACCTGATATCGACTGTAGTTTGTTCCATGATTACCGCGACTTAGAAGATGCAGTTTCTGAGAATTTAGTAGGTTGTCTGTGAAAAGTAGGGGGCGTGGCCAATATCAATATCCAATATCAATAGAGCTGTGAGCTAGAGAATTAAACTTTACTGATTCCCCGGATTCGCTGGTTAAACAGCAGCAGCAGTTCTGCAGGGTTACAGCTAACTGTAGGCCAGTGCAGTCCTGGAGCAGGAGGTGAATGTGGAGCCTGTAGACTGTTAGTGACTGTAGGTCAGAGCAGTCCTGGAGCAGGAGGTGAATGTGGAGCCTGTAGACTGTTAGTGACTGTAGGTCAGAGCAGTCCTGGAGCAGGAGGTGAATGTGGAGCCTGTAGACTGTTAGTGACTGTAGGTCAGTGCAGTGATGGAGCAGGAGGTGAATGTGGAGCCTGTAGACTGTTAGTGACTGTAGGTCAGTGCAGTGATGGAGCAGGAGGTGAATGTGGAGCCTGTAGACTGTTAGTGACTGTAGGTCAGAGCAGTCCTGGAGCAGGAGGTGAATGTGGAGCCTGTAGACTGTTAGTGACTGTAGGTCAGTGCAGGTCTCTGCTGGTCTCCCGTGCTCTGATGGGTTGCTAGGTTTGCGTGCAGAAATCACCCAGTTATGTTTCAAAAAAATCCCTAAAATTGCAAATATTCAAATGAAGTAATTTCAAGTCATCTGCCTCAAGTCTAAGTCAAGTCTCAAGTCAGGAATAGCAGGACAAAGTCAAGTCGAGTCTTTCATCAGTGTTAGTCAGGCAGGTCTCAAGTCCTTAAATTTGCGACTCGAGTCTGACTCTAGTCAAGTCAACTCTCATTCATACAGGGCATCACTGCTCGTTGAATGTCCGCAATCTCGTGACTGTTGGGTCAAAATGGCAGCAGAACAAAAGTTAACCTGAGGGACTCCTAGCTGGAGACACTCCTGGGGAGTAAAGGGATGAAGTTTGATGCTGAAATTGCAATGTTTCTTTTGACTGGAAAGTAAAATGGATGGAGGAGTGAAGAGAGAGGAAGTATATCTTGTATAATGCTAATGCATAGAGAGTGAAGTTTATATTGTTTTATTATAAAATAAAATGATAAAAGTCAAAAGTGAAGGGCTTGACCAATCGTAGAGCAGTACAGATGCTGTTAGCAGTCTGACACAACCTAACAGAATGAAATAAAGCCAAAAAGAAATCAAGAAATGAAACGTTAATCACTGAAACAGAACACACGTAGATCTGAGCTTGACTGTCTAATAGGAGCTGGAACTGAGTTCCACAGTTTAGAAGCATGATAACTGGAAGAGGTCTCTCCATGTTTCCTGTATTTCACTGAAGGTGTTTACAGAAGGTCAGCATCTGTAGGTCTAAGATTACATGTACGGACATAAACAGAGAGGCATTCTGTGACGTAAGATGGTGATAGATTATTAGACTAGTAGCCCAGTAGCACAATCTGTAAGATCTGTCCACAGCCAGCGCTCTCTTCTAAAGCAGCAGTGACATGAGCTACCTGGCTGGGGTTGCCAGGTAGTGCACTTATGCTTTATATATACGTATGTGTATTGTTCTCTCTAGGTATCAGAGCTGGCCCATGTCCGGGCAGTGTCTGAGCTCATGGTGAGTTTTAGACTCTAACCTTCTTATTCTAGCTGAATGTTATCCAATGGAACACTAAGCACAGTTGTAAGTCGCTCTGGATAAGAGCATATGCCTTAAATGTAAATGAGTGTAAGGGTCCGGGCTGTACCGCCTGCAAACTCCAAACCCCAGAATGCCCCAGGCTGATCAGGCCAACAAGCAGCACCTGGGGCGTCAGCAATATAAGCCCTCACCACACAAACACCGTTGCTACACCTTTGTAGAGGGGTAGCCGGTACGGTACTAGAGAGAAACAAGAAAAGAGAGAAACAAGAAAAGAGAAAAAGAGCAAAGTAAAAATAAATAAACAAATAAATAAATATTTAAAAATATTTAAACAACTGCGCAGAGTTGACAGTATGTGTCACTCTGCACACAGTTAACAATTCCCCTTTCGGTTAAACCCTCTACCGTTTATTTCTGTTCTCATACAAGCTTCTCCTTTTGTTTGAATACGCTGCCCTGGCGTTTCCTTTGTTTGCTTTTTCCCGCCGTTTCTCCCTCTCATCCTCATCCTGACTGGCCTCCCATGTGCTGCTGCGTAGCGCAGTGGTAACACGTGGGGTTACCACTACGAAGGTCGGGGGTTTGATCCCCACACGACTTCCGCCACTGCTGGTACACCCATATGACCATCCTGCAAATCCAGCTACTTCCTTTTTTCCTACTATGGTCTTTGGCACACCCGAATGCAGTCACTCCTTTTAGCTAATCATTAACATCTGCTTTGGAGCCATTTCCCACACACTGATGGACTGTTCTCCTAGGAAGCCCAAAGAGTAGAGTGTCACAGTGATCAACACATGAACAAACAAAGACTAAGTACATGAGCAGTCAGCTTTGATGCCCTCCAAGGATGTATGCTCTATCCACTGCTGTTCCCACTGTACATTAATGGGTGCACCTCCACAGACTCCTATGTGTAGCTCGCAGATCATTACAGTCATCCAAATGGTTAGATCAGGGATGGTGTACTTCGGTCTTGGAGGGCTGGAGTCCAGCACAGTCTCTTCATTTTCCTACTGAAACACAGGCTAGGGCTGGGTGTCAGTTGATGTTAGCGATTCTGCTTCCCAGTTTACAACGTCCAACAAGATGGCAAATGTTGAGATTTAAATAGTATCTTTGTTTTTTATCCTTCAACTCTCTAGTTCATGAATCATAGCAGGGTAACAGTGGCAGACACTTTTTAACCACTGTTCCAAATGCCACTGATGTCTTCAGCTGTGCTGCTCCTGTTTGTGCTTAGCAGACCGCTTTTGTTTCCAGCACTTTCAGTCCCATTTATCCTCACGGACACAGTGTGCTGTCATTGTCAGGTAATGATCTTGAGAAATGCTCATTGCTGGTTACAGTGCACTGCAAAGAAGGATGGAGACTTTAAACTCAAAACAAGTCAGTAAAAAGTTATTAAGCAAACAGAAGAAGAGTCTGTGTTTTCATTTGTTAACTTATTATTCCAACTTCACTGAGCTACTTACCCAGCTGTTTGCTTTTCCTAAGCTTTAAAGCTGCAAGGTATTTTAGCATGAGACTGTGCTAACAGAAAGTGTCTTATTCGCTGTGTGCACAAGATGGAGTCTCTTAATTTCCGGTTTATGGTTGGTATGCTGTTTTCGGTTGTAGTAGTTGTGAGGAGAATTGAGCGAATCTGTGGAAAGCAATAGCAATCATTAGTGTTTTTAAGATAAATTAGAAACGACTGATGTATCGACGTCAAGAGAAGAAGACGTCTCTGCATTGCTGTGTGCCTCTGTGAGCTAATTCTTCAAGGTACAACCTCGGAGATTAGCTTTCATAGGTTTCCAGTGGATCCTGAGGTGCGGGCTCGATGGTAGTTGGGAGTAGTAGGGACAACTTCAGCCCCTTTCGAAGTACTTGCGTCTGTAGTAGGCATTTCAACACAGGCGACTTTGTTGTGACGGCCGTGGAAAAGAGAAAACTCAACAAAGGAGCGGTGCCCTGTCTTTTTGCCTGGAACGATTATAGCATGCCCACACCAAGGCTTAATGTTTGGCAACGTCAGCCGAGATGACCTTCCCCGGTGTTGGCAGCGTCTGACACCGACCAAGAGATGGAAGTGCAGATAGCGCCTGATCATGATTACAGCGTTACTCCGACGACCTCAGCAATGGCAGGTGCTTTGGCAAACGAGAACGAAGCACTGAAGAGAAAAAGACAAGAGCTACAACACCAGCTCGAAGCTTCACAACTGCAGTCCCGTTTTGGGCTGCGACGGCTTGCAGGGTCAGACGAAGACATTCGTTTTTACACGAGGTTGGTCCATGCTTTTTTGTGCGTCAGTCTCAGCAATGTACAGTTAACTACAATATTTTAATAAGTCTAAAGTGATTATCATTTCATTCTTAGATTTGCATCATACAAGCATTTTCAAGCCTTTTGGCTTGATGTGCTGAACATCATTGATGGTTACTTTGGGCAAGTCTTGAAGACGTTGCGTGTAAAATGCCATTTTTCGTGCTGACCGGTGGAAAGCGGAAATGCTTACCAAACTTAGAACCAGAAACAGGAAACGTTACGCAACTAGCCAATAGTGGGAAATAGCAGTTTTCCCACTATGTCAGATGGAACAGGTGACCAAGGCAGTTTTAAGACTGGTAAGCTTAGGACTCTAGATGATATACACGTTTAGGAGGTGGGACACATAACCTGACCTTTAACCAAACCAGAAGTGTTAAATGTGCAGTGAATGTGCACAAATAGGTCTAATATAGCTGTAGCTGATGTGTTTCTGCCTTTTTCCATGTGATGGGTGTATGTGTGAATGAGCGCCAAAGGGAATCACATTTACTACTTACCTGGTATATACAAGCTTCCAATACCTATTCTAATATTGATTTTTTTTTCTAGCTATTTCAGTGACTCGACAATTGAAAATTAAAAAATTGTAGCTCTTTTACTACAGATGTCATCCTGCTCTCTGACACTCTGGGATTTTGTCTCTAATTAGTGTCCCCCTTGTATTACCAGTCTACTACTAAGGCTATAGTGGGGTCAACTAGAAAAACACGGCACGTACAGGCTGTGGCAGACAGCTGCATTCTGACAGTATGGTTTATTGTGAAGTATACATGAATGAAAATGCATGTGTAGGAACCGATAAGCTGCATCAAAGGTTTATCTCCTTAATGGCCAGTGGGTTGGAATTTTGGACACGATTCAGAACTGGAACTGGATTTCCACACCCAACCTTACCTGAGTCATTTCTGGAAGGTTCTGGTTATGGAGAAATTTGCTTTTTTGCGATGGTTATCTTACCATACAGCGGCTTTTTAACAGAGACAATATTTATACTGATGGGTCTCTTTGGATGCTTGTGCACCCATGTTGCAGATGATTTACAGGGCATTCTGGGAATTTTCTCATAACACTCCATTTGGAGTGTGCCTCTGAAGAATCTCCAGTTGAAGGGCCATGTAGCCACAACACTTCTCCCTACTCCTTCATCTCAATAACAGTCGGGACAACCCTAAATGGAGGGTAGGGCTAAGTGTTAGGGGGAAGGGGTGAAATTGGATTGGGCCATGGTCTAGACTATACTAAATTTACCACACCCCCACTTGCCTTGCAACTCAAAGTGGGTGAGTACTCACCAGTACACAGTACCAGCATATCTGTCTTTTAGTCTTTAACACTGCCAGTCTTTTTGCCAGGGTGGCATCAAATTTAGCTTCCCCTTTAAACTAACCTTCACAACCAAGTCCTCTGGTGGGCACATTCTAAACAGAAATCAATTGCAAGCAACACCGAATCTACGGCAAGCGATATAGTTCAAGGTTGTACAGCTGTGTGTTTTCACCGTATCAGCGCTGAACAGCACAAAAAGATAAGATAAGATAAAACTTTATTGATCCTCAATGAAAGTGCCATGTCACACTACTATACATACAGCACAAGAGAAAACGTACAGTATTAGGATAAACAGATTAACTCATAAGAGCCCAGACCCATTTCCTGTTAAGGCAAAATAATGAAGGGTCAGTTATAAGATCATAAAAGATCAGTCTTATTGTGACAAAGAGGTCAGATGGCCTCTTCTGTAAGTATTATAGAGTCATAATACTGGTAGCATTATAGAATATGGGTATATGTGATATAGAATATGGGAATGTGTGATATAGAACATGGGTATATGTAATATAGAGTATGGGTATATGTAATATAGAATATGAGTATATGTAATATAGAATATGGGTATGTGTAATATAGAATATGGGTATATGTAATATAGAATATGGGTATGTGTAATATAGAACATGGGTATGTGTAATATAGAATATGGGAATGTGTGATATAGAACATGGGTATATGTAATATAGAATATGGGTATGTGTAATATAGAATATGAGTATATGTAATATAGAATATGGGTATGTGTAATATAGAATATGGGTATATGTAATATAGAATATGGGTATGTGTAATATAGAACATGGGTATGTGTAATATAGAACATGGGTATATGTAATATAGAATATGGGTATGTGTAATATAGAATATGAGTATATGTAATATAGAATATGGGTATGTGTAATATAGAATATGGGTATATGTAATATAGAACATGGGTATGTGTAATATAGAATATGGGTATGTGTAATATAGAACATGGGTATGTGTAATATAGAATATGGGTATGTGTAATATAGAATATGGGTATATGTAGTATAGAATATGGGTATATGTAATATAGAATATGGGTATGTGTAATATAGAATATGGGTATATGTAATATAGAATATGGGTATATGTAATATAGAACATGGGTATATGCTATATTGAATATGGGTATATGTAATATAGAATATGGGTATATGTAATATAGAATATGGGTATATGTAACATAGAATATGGGTATGTGTATTACAGAATATGGGTATATGTAATATAGAATATGGGTATGTGTAATATAGAATATGGGTATATGTAATATAGAATATGGGTATATGTTATTTAGAATAAGGGTATGTGTAATATAGAATATGGGTATATGTAATATAGAATATGGGTATGTGTAATGTAGAATATGGGTATGTGTAATATAGAATATGGGTATATGTAATATAGAATATGGGTATATGTAATATAGAATAAGGGTATGTGTAATATAGAAAATGGATATATGTTATATAGAATATGGGTATGTGTAATATAGAATATGGATATATGTTATATAGAATATGGGTATGTGTAATATAGAATATGGGTATATGTAATATAGAATATGGGTATAGGTTATATAGAATATGGGCATGTGTAATATAGAATATGGGTATAGGTTATATAGAATATGGGCATGTGTAATATAGAATATGGGTCTATGAACGTTAGAGCTCCTAAATGGGTTGAAACCTTATAGATACAAAAACGAGACTTTAAAATGAGCTGGATTTGTCTCTAACTGCACTAACCGAGCACATCACCATTTTCTAAATGAGGTCATATGTTCACCAACTGTGATGTGACTGCATCCAGGATGTTGGGTATAGGTCACTCAGGGACCCCGTGTGTTCAGGTGAAGGATAAAGCTGTATAAAGGACTTTACAGACCTTTAAAAGGCTTGTGACACATACGTCACTGTGGGGTCTAGTGGGTTAAGAGTTACAGAAGGGCTATTAACAACACACAGTGACAGTGAGCAGGGTGAATGTGGGTATATGAGGTCTGTACTGAGAAGTATGCACGTACATTAGTCAGAATAAACATTGGTGGATATTACACTAATAAATATGTTCCTAGATATAAAAAAACATATTTAAAAAATATATACATATGAAAAATATAAATAAATAAATAAATAATCAATGCAAATGAATAAAAAATCATATCATAAAAGCATTTATCAGTACAATTGTTCACTGTTTGCTGAGATCTCTGATTACAGCGTGCTGATCTCTACTTATCACACAAAATACAGCATTATAATAAATAAGCACGATGGCTAATAATGATAATGTTTGTAATAAACATCACTCAACTGAATAATGCAAGACTACATGTCAGATGTGCACTGACTACACATCCGAATACATCTGAGAGCTGCAGACAGTCAAATAAAAGGAGACACACAAACACACACATAACAGTACACATATTAATATACATCATACAGATATTACATTATTAAATTATTATGTCTTAAATAGTTTTGGAAGACCATGTAAATCCATGCTGTGGACGGAGCGTTCTTTTATTCAGTGTGGAAAATCAGAATGTAACAACTGCAAGCCGATACCAGCTGATACACACACCAACACCGTCAGGAAGGAGAGGAGCCGCACGCTTTCCCACTTCAGGCACTTCTGCAACTGAACAGCTCTGATCAGGTCACAGTAGCGCATCTTCAGGTCTAAGGAAAAGGCCACTGGTATGATGAACATAGCTAGCATCATGATTACGTTATGGTGGCATCTTAGGACAGTGCCTCGTTTAAAGGCACTAAAGTCTTCTACTGCCACCTGTTAACAAGCACTGTGACTGAGACAGAGCTGTCCACATATTTTTGACACTACAGTGTTTTAGGAATTACTAAAACAGTCTATAGTGTGATTTTAGGTTTGATAGGTTAACCGTATCATGCTGCAGGTTTAGTGTAGTTGGGCTGAAGTCATTTTTAACTCAACTCTCTCTACAGAGCTGGCGGCTCCGTGCCGGGCCTTATCAGCCTGGCTCTGCTACAGATGGAGAGGCCCATTACAAGGAAGAGCTCAGTAAGTTGGGATGTTCAATGTAGATCTTAGATGGTTAGAACTCCAGCTATAATTATATAAAAGCTGTAATATTATATTATATTATATTATATTTATTATATTTATTATATTATATTATATTATGTTACATTATATTATGTTACATTATATTATGTTACATTATATTATGTTACATTATATTATGTTACATTATATTATATTATATTATATTATATTATATGTAATCAGGTTTTGAAAACAAAGTTTGTGATTATGGTATAAAATACAGTGTAACCAGTGAGACCATATGTGGTCCGGACTCGGGGTCCAGTCCTATGGGCAATGTAATTATTTAGTATTAGTCTTCATTAGAACCAAAGACTTGTAAGAACTATAACTAGCATTGTTTATTGTTTGAGCTAGCAGCAGTGAGAATCTGTAACACATATTACCCTGTGTAAGAATGTTGGCTGCCAGTAATGATGAAGAAATGATGAGTTTTGATAGGATGAGATTTGGTAAACTGGGAGAGGGATTGTGGAGTCAGATGAAGACCTGATGTATTTTCTTTGTTCATCTGTTTACTGTTGGCACAACTTAATATTAAAACTTGTTATGCTTTTAATCTTTAATAAATGAAGCCCTACCCTTTCACTGCCAGCCCTGGACTCTGTAACTTTATTTTTGTTCAGTATAAGCAGGTAATAGCAGGTACGCTATTGGTTTCATTTGTTAAATTGCCATCACACTACCCATCCTGCCTGATACCAAACATGACAAAGCCAAAATAGAGATAAAAAGAAAATTAGATGAAATATTTGGTGGATTTTAATACTGCACTTAAAATGGCACTGAAATGAACAAACCTCCCCCAACCCCCATATACCAGTTTAACTTCTCCTAACAAACTCTACAACACTTCACTCTGACACTTTCACATGCAGAACAAACCCAACACTTCATTCTCTCTTTCAAGAACATTATATGACTCAGGCTTTCGCTCTCTCTCTCTCTTTCCCTCTGTTCATTGTCCACTGTGGATGAGCCGGAGTTTGTGAATAGTCAGGAAAGTTTCGGAATTGTGTAGTGAATTAAGAGTATCTCGTCTCTACTGTTCTATGTTCTCATATATATATACATATCTGAATCTATATAGTCCACTTGAGGACATGGTAGGAGATGTACTTTACATTTGGTGAGAAATATGAATTGTTTAGTCAAAAAAACAAACAAAACAAAACAAACAAACAAAAAACAACCAAACAACCAAACAAAAAGCAGACATATTTACTTACATTTTTCAGTTTTTGACATAACTACCTTCTGAATAGATCAAACAGAATGGCTCAGAATTCTTTGTACACATCTTTCACTCTTTAACATCCGCCTGTTTATTTTTTTGTTGTTTGGAGCAATATTAACAAAGCTAGTAATCAACAAGTAGTCTATTTAATTGCCGGTAGATAGGGATAGACACCTTCAGCAAAAAGAAACAATTAGACCGTTTGGTAACATGTCTTTCAAAAAATAGTCCGTTTTGTGGTATAAAATGACATCAGAACCTTTAAAACTTTAATATGCTGAACAAATATGCTTACCTCCACTCAAGACAATCCACATGTATGGTATCATGTACTCATTGCTTGCTCCCCGTAATGATGAGAACAGTAAAGGTGTACTTATTGGAAGACTTAGTGATCTCTAGTGGTTGTTTTAGCCTAACATACCTCTGCCAATTGGTAGAGATGGCACAATCACTTGTTCAACACCTTCTTAATTATGATATAGTATCTTAATTTTATAGGTTTAAGTCTTTTGTACTGCTGCCGTAGGGTTAACCATGGTCCTCTATGCTTGTCTATGCTTGTATATATATATATATATATATATATATATATATATATATATATATATATATATACACATTATATATATACATACATTATATATATTTATATATATACACACACATATATATCTATATATGTATATATATATATATATATACACATATACATTTTAAATATTACATTTTATTTTTATTTTATCAAGAGATTTGTTCTGCTGCTGCTATACTGAACAAAAGCTTTAGTTTTAGTAATTTGCAACTTCTGGTATTTGGAGCAGTCACAATAAAAAAAAAAAAAAATTCTATAATGTGGACTCTACCAAATGTAATATGTCAGAATTACCCAGGTTAAAATTAAATATATTTTAAGGTACAATTTAATTTACTTATATTATATTATTATTTTTTAAATTTTAATTAAATTATTTACAGATTTATTTCCTGTTTGGTGAAATGTCTTACCTTCTTTCTTTTATTGGTCTTGTTTTAGATTTTTTTACACGCAGAACTGAATAAGGCTGTAAAGTCAGCCACAACAGATCACACACACACATACCCACACACACACACACACACACACACACACACACACACACACACACACACACACACACACACACACACACACACAGAAACTCCTAGAAGAAGAAAAACAGAAAGGTCAAAGGATCAACCGGATTTTACAACCTGTGAGTCTGTAAGTAAATGATAATTAGAAAGGTTTGACTTTTTAACCTCCTGCGGCTGCAGTGTGATCTGGGTCAGGGCCTAATAATTTCTTGATGGATTATCATGTATCGGGCCATATTGCTGACCCTTTGTCAGTGTAGCATGTATGAGTAGTCAATATCAGCTATGGCGTCTGAATCAAGAGATCAAGTAAGAGACAGTTCGAGGTATTGATCTGAACCAGCGATGTTTGACAGTGCGTTATTGTCTGAAAACATTCAATTCAACTTTATTCTTATTATATCAGTACGGGGTTGTACAGTGTAAGGTAATACTATCGGGCGGCTTCTCCAGAGCGGTGATTAAAAGACTGGCAGCAGCATGTGGACCGGCATTGCCCTGTTGGAAGTGCTCACCAGAATGTGCGTTCAGAGAAGGGCTTCCAAAGTCTTTCACCTACTTGAATTACTTTCAAATTCCTCTCTGAGGCAGACTTCACTTGCTACCAACACAATAACTACTGTCAGTCAGAATGGAAAACACACGCAACAGCATGACCTTATATAGTCAGTCAGGTGCAGCGACAAGGCCTGTCTTTGCTTACATGTGCAGCCGAGTGTAAAACTTGGATCACGGGCATGTCTCACAATGTCGAACCAACCCACCAACTTTCATTCCTGTTGGTTGTTCCTTCTGGCTGCAACTATTTTTTTGGAGGATGAGTGTATAGTAGAGGTGTCAATATGGCAAATATATAATATATCAATACATAAACAGTATATGCGGTGTATCAGGATGCATGTATTGTTCCAGACATCTCATATGTTGGAGCCGTTAAGCATGAGCTTCTAGAGTCTTGAAGATAACCAAACACATCCACTGTTGTTTACCTCTGGAGTACTGGGCCATTGGAAGCACCAGGTAGTAAACGCTTATGTTTTCATGTACTGCTTTGTAGAGAAGTTGCGTTTTCCATCAGCTTCCCCAGCCTCCGGCATCTTTCAATGGAGCAATGGCACTGAAGGAGTGATTTCCGATTAGCTTTGCCTGCCACAACCTGCAGAGCGGCACTTCTTGCTGTAATTTCCTTCCATTGATTTAAAGGGTCTGTGCACATCGACTAGAATTAAACAACAGTGAAATTCTAATCCCCCCTCTTCAAGGGATTGCTTATACGGCCCCGGTGTGCTCCGTGCGGAAATTGAAAGAGTACTGAAAATCCTTGCTTAGAGGGGAGTGCACCGATTTTTCAAAACTTGGAAACATTATTCATATGATATGAATTACTAAATCAATGACATGTAAACAGAACCATTCAGAGGGGGTTGATGTAAAATGTTCTGCTCTAGAGGAATAACAATAATAATCTCTTGATGGATTATCATGTATCGGGCCATATTGCTGACCTTCTGTCAGTGTAGTGTGTATGAACAGTCAATGGCAGCTATGGTGTCTGAATCAAGATATCAGGAAAGAGTCAGTTTGAGGTATTGATCTGAACCAGCGATGTTTGACAATGTATTATTGTGCAAAAGCATTCAATTCAACTTTATTGTCGTTATATCCGTATGGGGTTATACAGTGTAATGTACAGTAATGCTACTGGGCTTCTCCAGAGCGGTGATTAAAAGACTGGCAGCAGTATGTGGACCAGCATGGAATAGCCCACTGGAATGTGCGTTCAGAAAAGGTATCTCAAAGTCTTTCAACTACTTGAATTATGGTGGTGACAGGATGTCTGAAGGGCTACTTCCACACAGCTATCAGATGAAGTGATTATGAATATTGTGTGTGATAGCTGATAGCATGTTTAGTATGAATGGTAAAAGGCTTGAAAGGCATCTTTAAAGCACACGAATGGCGGAGAGATATACAGTACGTGCAGGGTGTGGTATGTGTAGTACCTAGAGAAAAACTGAATATCGTCTCCATCCAAAGAAAAACAAAACAATCTCCAAAATGGGAACTTTGGAGGAGAAGGCACAACCTCATTTAATTCTAATTGAAGTCAATGGAGCCAGACTTTTATGGAGCCACAGTGTAAACAGCAGCTGCTTAGTTCAAATGATGCATAAAAGTAACAATCAACAAAAATGGAGATATATGTTTGTCTTTGGACGGCATTATCATATTTATTGTAACAATTCAGAAAAAAATATCATTTCTGTTTCCATCTTTCAAACAGAGCGTCGGTTCACCTTTACATTGTGGGACAATGTTATATGGGACAACATCAAACCTCCAACATTACTAGGAATATAAAATCTCTTTACATAAACTGACATTAAAAGTTCAGAACATTTTTGCCTTTTCTTGTATGGTAGGTGGAGATACATGTTTTTTGGAGTTGACATTAAAAAAAATGTATGAGTAGCTTTATTAGTGGTTTTCCAATCCCCATACCCCTACCAATAAACCAGCCCTGACTCCCAATCCCTATAACCCTACCAATGAACCAGCCCTGTCTCCCAATCCCCATCCCCTACCAATGAACCAGCCCTGTCTCCCCATCCCCATCCCCTACCAATGAACCAGCCCTGTCTCCCCATCCCCATCCCCTACCAATGAACCAGCCCTGTCTCCCAATCCCCATCCCCTGTCAGTGAACCAGCCTTGACTCCCAATCCCCATCCCCTGTCAGTGAACCAGCCCTGTCTCCCCATCCCCCTACCAATGAACCAGCCCTGACTCCCCATCCCCATCCCCTACCAATGAACCAGCCCTGTCTCCCAATCCCCATCCCCTACCAATGAACCAGCCCTGTCTCCCAATCCCCATCCCCTACCAATGAACCAGCCCTGTCTCCCAATCCCCATCCCCTACCAATGGACCAGCCCTGTCTCCCAATCCCCATCCCCTACCAATGGACCAGCCCTGTCTCCCAATCCCCATACCTTTACCAATGAACCAGCCCTGTCTCCCAATCCCCATACCTTTACCAATGAACCAGCCCTGTCTCCCAATTCCCATCCCCTACCAATGAACAAGCCCTGCCTCCCAATCCCCCTACCAATGAACCAGCCCTGTCTCCCAATCCCCATCCCCTACCAATGAACCAGCCCTGTCTCCCAATCCCCATCCCCTACCAATGAACCAGCCCTGCCTCCCAATCCCCATCCCCTACCAATGAACCAGCCCTGTCTCCCAATCCCTATACCTTTACCAATGAACCAGCCCTGTCTCCCAATCCCCATCCCCTACCAATGAACAAGCCCTGTCTCCCAATCCCCATCCCCTACCAATGAACAAGCCCTGTCTCCCAATCCCCATCCCCTACCAATGAACAAGCCCTGTCTCCCAATCCCCATCCCCTACCAATGAACCAGCCCTGTCCCCCAATCCCCATCCCCCTATCAATGAACCAGCCCTGTCTCCCAATCCCCATCCCCTACCAATGGACCAGCCCTGTCTCCCAATCCCCATACCTTTACCAATGAACCAGCCCTGTCTCCCCATCCCCCTACCAATGAACCAGCCCTGACTCCCCATCCCCTATCAATGAACCAGCCCTGACACCCCAGTGCCATCCTCCTACTAATGAACAAGCCCCGTCTTCCCATCCTCCTACCATTAAACCAGCCCTGACTCTCCATCCTCCTACCAATGAACCAGTCCTGACTCTCCATCCTCCCACCATTGAACTAGCCCTGACCCTCATCCTCATACCAATGAACCAGCCCCGACTTCCTATCCTCTTACCACTGAACCAGCCCTGACTTCCTATCCTACTACCAATGAACCAGCCCTGACTCCCCATCCCCATCCTCCTACCAATGAACCAGCCCTGTCTCCCCATCCCCAGACCTCTACCATAAAACCAGGCCTACTCCTGACTGAAGAAGAAAATAGGCAGCTCTGTGTTCAATGACATGTCAGTTGGCATAATCGCAGGGGTCTGTGGGGATTTCTTATTTATATGATTAAGAAAAGATGATTGAATTTCAGTAATAAGAATGCAGTGTGGTGGTGGGGCCCAATTTAACATCTTTTCATTGGGCCCAAAATCCCCGGTGGCACCCATAAAGAGAAGGCTGAAGCTTTTTCTTGTCTTTTCTCGCCACCCGAAGAGCCTCCTTCCCCCCCTGATGTCAGACGGTTTGATTCTATAATAGCTTATTTCTTCCATTGCTGCTGTTATGAATCACACAGCACACCATGATAAACAGCAGCTTGGCGAGTGCTAACATACGTGACGTCAATCGAATAATATCTATAAGGAGAGTAGTGGAAAATATCGGTTCTGCTGCTCCTCTGCCTTGTCCTGTGGGTTTCACTCTTATGAACTCCCGCTCATTGCCCCCTTTAGATTCTGGTGTTAAATGCTCATGCTCATGAGAGCTGCGGAAAAAAATTGGCGATTTGTTGGATTGGTTAGCAGTAATATGAGTGGAAATGAAACCCGATAACCCCCGACTGGACCAAAAGGACATTGCGAAACTGGGCTGCTTCAATTTGGAGTTCAGATTAGCCCCTCGCCTGTCCCTCCCCACCACACAATTTCACACAGGATTACTGCTAATGGGGAATCGGACCACCACACAGCAAATTTTACTCTCGCCGGCTTAACGCCGCTACTGTCAAAGACTTTTTCTCTCTCTTACATCCACAAGTATGTGCAAAGTCACCAGTGACCTATTTTCTGACATTATGATCAATTAAAGACTTAGCCAGCCAAAGGCCTTTAGTCCACACTCCATCCCCTGGAGCACTTTCTTTTCAGAGAAACGAGATAAAACTCTTCCTCACTCTTTCTCCCTTTTTCCCTTCTTGCCTTGACATTTTCTTCAATCCCTCCCTGTGGACGTCAGGCTACAGCCTCGCTCCGGCCACCTCAGTGGTAGAAATTCCATTCTGAGGTACTGGATTGACTTCACTGTATTCACAGGTCACATTTTGGTTGTATTGGGCCCAGATCATGAATTTCTTGACTTAAAAAAAAAAAAAAAAGAGCATGGAGCAATATTAAGACTTTTTACTGACCATATTTTACCAAATATAGAAAGCAGGTTACAGAAAAAGCCCCTTTTAAATTAGTTAAATTAGTGAAATTAGTAAACATTAGTAAAAAAAAATATATATATATATATATATATATATACACACACACACAATAACGTTGATATAATTACTTATTATTTACTTATTACCTATTATTTTTCTTATTGAGCCTAAATACACATAAATACACAAATGTGTATACACAATTAATTTTATGTATATACACATATATATTAATTTGTATATGCATAAGTAAAAACAATAGCAATTCATACACAACAATAATACAAATAATAACACAAATTAATTATGATAAACAATGAATTATATATATATATATATATATATATATATATATATATATATATATATATATATATATATATATATATATATATATATAATAGGATAAAATTTCCCACATATAATATAATTGCAATAATTGTGTAAGAGTTAAACCAGTAAAATATATTTTGTATTACTTGTATTATTAGTAGTAGGAAGAGTAGCAGCAGGTGTAGTAGTAGTAGTAGTAGGTGTAGTAGCATTACTACACAGAGATAATAATAATACTAACAATAATATAATAATTAATAGCTTAGATTTAATAATAAAACATACAACTGAAATTGCTCTTATTATTACTTTATTTATTATAATTTTTATTATGTCATTACTCTCTAAGGAAAATGTCAGCAGTAATGTTAATATTACATGTACAACAAAAAACTTTATAATGACTTTGATTCTCCAGTCTAGTTTATACTGAGCTTTGGAAATGTATTCCACCCGGGGGCAAGGTAATCTTTCATGTTGTAAATAGTGCAGCCATTACATTTAAATAGCAGCGCCATTAAACCTTCATTATACATATAAATATCCGAAAGCCCGACACCGTGACCTCACCTCGGAGAACCCCGCTGTGACATCATTAGTTAAATTATGGTGGAGATGCCTGGGGTGCTTGGACCGCAATGAATAGACACAGAGCAGACAATAGGCCGTTGCCACGGATACTAACCCTAGCTGTGACATCATAAGCCATGGCTTATAGGCAGCGGTGAGAATAAAGCACAGCGAAGAGTAAGGTGTGAACAGGTGGTGACATGGGTCAGTTTGTTGGGTACGCTGACCTGTGATGATGGGGTCAGATAGGAATGTCCCTTTCGCTGTTATTTTGGAACGATGGTGTTCATACAGCGTCCAGCTGAGATGGAAGAAATAAGGGCAGCCTGGCTTCGGCCAGATAAAGCAACATGTCAACACGGAAACTGCCCAGAAGTCAATCGAAGCAGCAGTATGGACAGGTGTCAGACGTCCTGTCCTCTGCAAGTGTCCCAGTAAACATAAGCAGCGCTGTTTTGATGTCATGAGTGCCTTAGTAACTTCTCTACACGTACACATGCTACATGTCTGACATCAGGGGTGCTGATGAGGAGTTGCTGATGATACATGTTTGAACATTTCGACTGCATTCAGTCACAAGCAGAATAGTCCCTAATGGTGCTGGATGGAGTTCCATCACTCTAGACCATGCGGTTCCACCAGCAGCCCAGTGGTGGAAGATATTGGGTAACACTACATTAAGTGTTGACTAACTAACATTAAGTAATGCATTAGTTAACCTGAAGCAATACACTAACAACGGCTACAGTGCTTAACTAATGTCAAGTAAACATGTGACATCTACCATGGTTACTGTTCAGCAGCTACTACTCATCAATTATTACCCACACATTGTACAATCCATAGTACATTACATTTATGGCATTTAGCTGATGCTCTTATCCAGAGCGACTTACAAGGTTAATGATTACAGGGAGGCCAGTGTAGTGTTAGGAGATTTGCCCAAGGACTCTTATTGGTGTAGCTCAGCATAGTCACCCAGACTGGGATACGAACCCCAGTCTCCCACATGTAGAGGTGGCACCCTGAGTAGAGTGGTGTTACCCACTGAGCTACACCAACCAAGTACACCATAGTAGTTACTGAACATTTTAGACTACATACTTAATCATTCATAGTAGCTACAAAATCATTTGTAGTAGTTACTGGATAATTAACACCTGATGTAGCTGATGATCAATTTAATGATTTATAGCAGAGACTGGTTTGGTGTAGCTCTGTGGATAACACCACAACCCGCCAGGGAGCCACCACCACCACATGTGGGAGACGGGTTCGAATCCCGGTCTGGGTGACTTCACTGTGCTACACCAATGAGAGTCCTTGGGCAAGACTCCTAACACTACACTGGCCTTCCTGTAATATGGTTAACCTTGTAAGTAGTGTCAGCTAAATGGTAAAAATGTAAATACTGAATAAATCATACCAGTTTGTGAATCATCTATACTGGTTCCTAATGGTGTCCTATGAAAATGGAATCCTTTACATGTCTCACAATGGCATACCTACCCACCAAGTTTCATTCCTGTTGGTTCTGGTTGCAACTATTTGTCTGCAACAGTTTTTTTTGATGATGTGTGCATATATGTGATATTAAATTCTATTAACTTCAATAATTCATAGCACATACGGAATCATTTATAGAAGTTTCTGAACGAATTATGCCAAACATATTAGTTTGTTGAATCATTTCTAGTAGCCTAAAAATAATGCTAATTAAAAATAACCAGCTGTTCCATATTAGAACAAACTATTAAACGCATTTACATGGGTGTGTATTACGGTGTGGATGTTCCACCCATTCCCTGTGATTATGCCTGGAGATGAGAGTTCCTCCAGCCAAATGAGCTTAGCGGATGTTAATTATAACTCTGGCACGGAAAAGGCTCGGAGGAGCGTCCCCAAAGATGATCAGAAGGTCTGAGGCACTGACGTCCTTCTGAACATCCTCACTGGAGACTCTCCTCTCAAAATCCTGTTTATTGTAGAACCACGGTTTGTCTGTGGTGGGCAAAAATCCTCTTCTAAAGATCCATCCCTGGAGAAAACAGCGCTCCAGTATAGAGTAGAGAGAGACGGGGGGGTTTGGTGATGGCATACTGAGCTAATAACACAGCGCAAGCTACACCTGCTTTTAGACCCCCATGCTGAGGATTTGCAGCGAGATTACAGGCAAGCGTCAAATTAAAGCCGCCACTTCGCCCAAATGTAGTCAATCTGACCAGACATGGTGTGATGGCTGCTGTGAGCTTCTTTTGCTGTAACTAGCTAGCAATTAGCTTTACACCAGCGGATGGAAGGAGGGATACAGGCTTGTGAAATGAAAACAGATGAGATCGCTTACACAGTGTTAGTAATAGAGATGATAACAGAGGTAGAAATGCACCGGAGAGTGAGCGGGCACTGTGACAAGGAATATTAAACAAGGTGCATCATATAATAGCTCATATTGGAATTAGAATTTGATTATCACTTTAAGGGTGTCTACATAACACATTCATAACGTCATTCATAAACACCCCACAACATACTGTGTTGTGTACATGCTTTACATAGCATTAATATGTACTATGCCATTTTACTAAATTACATTTTTCAAAATAAAAGTCCTCATTTATTATTTTAACAAACTAATTTGTTTTCAGTGAAATGTTTCATTTCTGAAGAGGCGAAACAAAAGTCTGCCCTTTAGACAGAAAGTGCTTTGACCTTTGTCTAGACTTTTATGTATTTTGCTGTTTGTTATTTTTTATGCCTTTGTAAATTTTCTATTGTGCCAGAAGCTTCATTCAGCAGGCCCATACACTGTTTGGGAAAACAGTACTCATCCTGAGTTTTAATGTTTTGGGGTTGAATGCGAGGTTGTTTGTTTAGTGATGTTCTATCTCAGTTATTTTATAGGAAAAATAATGGTATAAATAAATGCATGTATAATTGTGCTGACCTAATAAACTCAGAAGCATGTAGACTGTTGAAATACCCCATCCTGTAAAGGGGGAGGTCCAGGTCATTTTTATTGTGCCTGCCTAAAAAAATAGCTTGTCAAAATAATAAATGAGGACTTTTATTTTGAAAAATGTCTCTAGTCTCTAGTAAAATTACATAGTACTTCATATTAATATCATGTAAAACATGTACATTTTATGAACCTTGATTTAAACATTCATGAATGTCTTAAAAAGTGATTAAGTAAGATGTTACGAATGTGTTATGTGGACACCCTTCAGGTGTTACCGTAGTTAGGCTGTTCTTACCTTTACTGTTCTACTGTTTGTACAATTTATACAATAGCTTACCCTGAACTACCCAGGCTATCGCTTGTGCTAATAGGCATCATATCAGCAAGGCGTCATCCAGAGTGTGCTCTCATCTCCATGAAGCGCATTGCAGCTCATTCATTGAATCGTGGCTGTTGGGTCATTCAGGCACGGCGATAAAGCCCATCCTTGCTTGACATGCACGGCAAAGTGTAAAACCTGAATCGTTGGCATGTATCATGATGACAAACCTACCCACCAGGTCTCATTCCTGTCCGTTGATTCCTTCTGGGCGCAGCTGTTTGGACAACTATCCTTTTGATGTTGAGGGTATAAAGCACCTGAGCGTACCTAAGCACTTAAGCAGTCATCTTTAGCGCCGCTCTGGGTCGCAGGGTAGGGGGCTGGGGAGTAGTGCTCATTGAGTGCAACACAGAACACACCCTGGATTGTTTGCTAGTCCATCACAGAGCAGACATATGAACTCACACATATGAACTCACAGGCAATTTTAGCATCACCAACTAGCTGTCTTTGGACTGAGGCAGGAAAGCCATACAGACACAGGGAGAACAAGCAAGCTCCACACTGAAAGGATCCAGGCTTCTGGCAGGGGAATCAAATCCAGACCCTTGTTACTGTGAGTCAATGACGCAGCACACTGTGCCACCATTCCACCCTATTACAGAATATTTCAAACAAAAATATTTTAATTCCAAAACAGATGACGATGTCCAGGGATGATACCTCTGGCCATTCAATGTGGCTATTACACCAGCTTAATGCTAGGAGACTAAACGGACTCAAGATGGAGAAAACTGGCCCAGCAGTGGCACACTTGTCATCCAATACTGATTACAAATCCTGACTACCAATGTGAAGTAGCTGCTATGAGCTATTTGGAGAAGAGTCTTTCTGTGATAGACTACATTGCCCACTACATTCCGCTAGTACCCCGAAAGAACTAAACACCATACACCAGCATGGAGCTGCTTTTGGAACAAAACCACATTGTTAAGTTTTCCCTGTCACGCCTCCGGGTCTCCCTGACACCGCCAATCTCCCGAACTCCATTTCCCAGAGTGAATCTGATGACGTCACACTCACATGTCCCCGGTCAACCAATCATTCACGCTCTAGCTTGCCTGTATATTAATTTGCTTCACCTGACACCTTTTACACACCTGCTTATAAACCCCCTTACACACACACACACGCACACACAGACACATGCACACACACACACACACACACACACACACACATATACACAAACACATACCCCCACACACACACCCACAAACACACACACACACACTTATCCCCTGTAGCATCACTCACGAGAGTTCCATACGGACTGGAAGCAACAGCATCATAATACTGTACACCGGGAGGTTAATCCAATGGGCTTGTATGAACAGCAAGCAATGCCAACCATCAGCGGGAGTGGTATAAAGCACACTGGTACTGAACCCTTGTGCTGTGGCAACCTGCTCTCTGGAGTGATGGGTCGCACTTCTGGCAGTCAGCTCAGATGCCAGGAGAACACTACATGCTGGAATTGGTGGAAGAGTGAACATGGTCCCGTGTTGTGCTTCAGGACTTGTGCCCCTCGGTTCTAGTGAAGAGTGACGCCACAGCATACAAAGACCTTTCAGACGATTATACGCTTTCAACTCTGAAGCCTTAGTTTGGGACTGCGCATGACGGTGTCCCTGTGCACAAAGCAAGGTCCATAAAAGCAAGTTCGACCTCAACCCCACTGAACACTTCTGGGATGAAATGGAGCACTGACTGCAAGCCAGGCTTTCTCATCCAACCTCAGTGCCTGACCCCTCAAACATTCTTTTGACGGAATGGGCAAAATTCCCACAGGCACTCTTCAACATCTAGTGGAAAGCCTTCCAGAAGAATGGGGGCTGGTATAGGCACAACGTGGGACAACTCAGTACTAATCCCCATGGCTTTGGAAGGAATATACAGCGTATGTCCACAAAACATATCTCTTCTGAACGCTACCAAACACTCAGCACACACTCTCAGCCGGAGCTTCCTTCCCTCAAAGCAGGTGCTGGTAATTAGATCAGATTTCTGCCTAATTGTCAGAGATAAATGCCCAGATGCCAAATTCATAAAACACAATACAGACACAAACAACAAAAAGTCTCTATTGCAACACTGTTCCAGACAGAGATCATATTTTATGAAATATTGGTGAGTAATAATAAAAGCGAATTAGATGGGCTTGAAAAGTGTTGGAGTTTTGAAAGTGCATCATAGAACAAAGACCCTGAACCTGAATCATACACACACACACACACACACACACACACGCACAAACACACGCACACACACAAGCACACACACACACACATACACAAGCACACACACACATACACATACATGTACACACACACACACACACACACACACACAAACATACACACACACACACACACACACACACACACACACACACACACACACATACACACACACGCACACACATACACGCACATACACAAGCACACACACACACACACACACACACACACAGACACACGCACATACACACACACACACACACACACACACACACATACACACACACATGCACACACGCACACACACACATACGCACATACACCATACACACATACACAAGCACACACGCACACACACACACACACACACACACACACAGACACACGCACATACACACACACACACACACACACACACACACACACATACACACACACATGCACACACGCACACACACATACGCACATACACCATACACACGCACACACACACACAGACACACACACACACATATATATATATATATATATATTTTGTCCACGTGTGTAACAACAAGCACCAATAACTGGATGACTGGATTTGGCATGGACTGGACTGGATGTAGGCCACATCAATGTTCAGACACTCTCGGATTAAAGAATTGGTCAGTTGGGTCAGATTAGGTGGATGCCATCCCTGGCCCAATTCTGCACAGAATTCCCTGCAGACTGGGATTTTAGCCACTGCTGGTAGACGCGTATGATCGTACGCTTCCATACACCTGCAGATTCAGCTACTTCCTTCACACTATGGCCTTTGGCCACGCCCAAATATAGTCACTCCTTTTAGACAATCATTAACATCTGCTCTGGAGCCATTTCAAACACATGGAACGAGACATTGACTGCACTGTACCCTCTCTTCTCCGTCTATAAATTCCGACCTTCACTCATCATCAGAAAAAATTGTCATTCTGAGTCATTCTGTTAGTGCCATCACCTTTGTCAGATGGCTGCATGATGCAGTACTACATGCACATAGGTCGTTATGACAACTGCTCTTAATGCAATGTCAATATCACCAAAGACTGCAATGGTGTTGTGCCAGGCTGTCATCTTCAGTGACGAGTCCTGCTTTTGTTTTGGTGGAGACGAGCAGCGAATCCGTGTATGGAGGCAGCGTGGTCAGTCAGTCAGTCATGTGTTACACATCCAGAGGGCCTGGTGTGTCCATTTGACATACATGCTTCTGTATGTGTAGCTCAATAAATATCGATCATATCAGTCTACATTTATTATCATTTCTTGGTCCTGGTAACCTTTATCTTCCTTCCCAGCACTGCAATCCCGCACTTCCTTCTGGGTGCGGCTATTTATGATTATCTGTGTGTGTACATACTTTTTCCAGCTTTGCCAACCTAAGGAAAGGTGGAATTTCTGCTAGCACAACCAGCTCGCTCTTCTCTATTATTCCCGGCTGCGCCGCCAGTCTGCTGTTTGACACACGTTCTCTGCGTGTGTACTCTCGGTATTGTGCAAGGCTTTCAGTAATGGTGTTCGGAGAAAGCAACCTTTTGAGACCCATATAATTACGGCAGGATCCGCAGGTTTCGGCTGACATTTAAAAAGAAGGTGCAAATTTAGGCCTAATTGTGACACCTGAAAAGAAAGGCAGGGCTACGTTCACATTACTCACATTGATTACATATACTTACATTGATCATTTTCTTTACAGCAGCTGTGAAAGCGGGTGAGGAGAAATTACTCTTCTTTTGTCTGCTCCCTCTATATCCCAGAATGAGACAGACCTCCTAAATGCTAATGTAGCTTAATAAATAAATATGTCATTCTAATGTGATGACATCTGTAGCTGGTTATTTACTAGAAACATCATATCTGTGTGGAATCATATCTGTGTGGAATATTGCTGCATGAAAAGCATGTATCTCTATTGTTGTGGATTTTTACTTTTGTGCATTATTTGACCATAGCAGCTGCCGTTTACACTGTGTGAGAATTTCATGATGCATGGACCAACAGAAATGGCCTAAAACTGCTTGGAAAGACGCCTGGTTCCATTGACTTGCATTGAAACTGAATCAGGATTTTGCCCTTTCCTATAAAGTTGCAATTTTGGAGAAACTTTTTTTTCTTCAGGCAACAACAATATTAATTTAAAGCTAGGGATCAAATTTGGAGTGGGGATTTCTAGATAAGACTTGTTTGTAGAAGTATATTTTAGATGGTGTTGTTTAGCCAATATGCGTCTAGTAGCAGTTTTACATAGCTATATGTTGAGGAGCCAGACATTGATTATGTGACAGGCTGTGTGAAAGTGTCTTGCGGGTTAGTTCCTTGAGACCCCTGCTTTATGATTATCGGGCCACCAATCTAATTTACCCTCTCAAATCAAGTTTACTCTCCTACCCCAAACATGTTAGATAAGTCAGAACATGTTTGGTGTCTGAGGTTTGCTGTTTTGGGGTTAGCGCTGCAGCTATTTCACTAACACAGCTACTCCACGAACTGCATACCTACTTCATCACACGCTCGCCTGAAACTGTAGTTGCATAGCAAAACCCAGTTGCATGGCAAAAAATCTTAAAGCTTGAATTATATTCTTACTTTTGTCCATTTTTATTGATAGCAGTATGCTATGGTGTAGCTACTTGGTCAATCGCGCTGGGCCCTTAACAAAAACTGGGCCCCTTGCCTATGGGGCGTAGCTTATCCAGTAAGTATTGTTAGGCCTCGGACTAGCTTTGTCCAGTCCCTGGAAGGCTGTGGTTGCTGCATTGACGTTTGGCATGTTGTGATGTGGTGTAGCTCAATAAATATTGATCATATCAGTCTACATGTATCATCATTTATTGATCCTGGTAACTTTATCTTCCTTCCCAACAGCACTGCAACCCCACACTTCCTTCTGGTGCAGCTACGCTTTTGATGATTAGCGTAGTTAGAAAAAGATAGTATGTCCCAAAAAAATAGAAGTCTGGTAGGGACGTTTATGCAGCCTGATGTTCTGCAGAGATGTTAGCTAGCAGTGCTGGCTGTCTAAGGCTGAACCCAGAGAAAGGCTGGGTTAGAACAAACACTGAGACTGAGACACATCTCATTAGTATGACACGAGGGTCCGTTTTTAGTCAGCCAGTGGCGTGGCTGCATTTGTAAAAATTGCTTCGTGTCATCCTTAATACTGATGCCCATTTATTTCCCTCTTATTTATGATGCAACTTCTTATCTATTGCTCCTCCATAATCATAACAGCTATTCATTATTCATAACCCTACGGTCTTAAGTTAACGTAGACATTTAGGTTAATGTTGAATGTGATGTGGGAGAGGTGCTATACCTTCCGAGCTTCAACTTGTTTGAGATATGGAATAGTAAGTAAACAAGCCAAATAGCTTCTCATTATTTATTCATTGGAATGATTTTTATATGGGGGTGGTATTCAGTATTTTGCCCTGTCAGGAACCGCATTAGCAAGTCTGTCTGAGAGTAGGTACAGTGCATTCCAACTGTTGCTCCAAACTGTTTAAACAGTTTACGCATAGTAAAAGGGTTAAGACGTACGCAAAGTCATTTAGAAAGGTCAGATGTCAAACGCTTTATTGCCGAGTAACTCAGCAGGGGTTGCCATCCTATCTATAGCGCATATATTGACATTTTATTACCACCAGTGGAACTGCCTGTACCTTCTATATATAATGTTGATGATGGCAATTTTTTGGGGGGGCTATTTTGCCTTAGTGCACCCTGTCGTGTACCCCTCCACCATGAATGGGACAGGAAGTGTGCATACGTAACAACTTTCTGAAGGAGACCTCTAGAGGCGGTTCCTATCCCCACCTCTGTGATCAATTCTGACTCTCTAGAATGAGACGAACGATGAGTCTGTGTGTGGAGGCACTGTAGTCAGCGCCATGTTACATGTCCAGAAGTCCCCATGTCACTCTATCTCCACCCCTACCGCACAGTCTGCAGGAACTGTGTGAGAACATTCAAGCTGCGTGGGATGGATTATCATAGGACACCATTAGGAACCTCTACAACTCCATGCCGAGACGTCCGCAGGCTTGTCCTGTCTGATCAATTACATTTGAAATACTGGATTCCTGCATTTCATTTCTTTCTGAACTATCGTTTTAATCCTCTCAAGCCCCAAATAATGGCTTGGTCCAATCCAACATAACAGGCTTTGGCTCACATGATGCTGTAAGATGTAAACAAGCTTGACAGTAGCCCGTTGTATGTTTAGCACTGTGCACGTGTGTGCTGACCCATGGAGGACGACTGTGTGATGCTGAACTGTCTGCTGGAACTCCAGTTGAAACACATGGGATCCTGGCAGGGATGTACAACAGATCACCTGACTAGAGGCCGTTTATTATAAAGGAGCACCTAAGACCAAACACTGGAGACCAAGTTTGGCGATGAATGGTGGAAGGAGGCCTTACGTCGAGTTCATAGGTCAGCATCTTACGCACGTTTTAAGCGCTTCCAATTCAAAGTCTTATTCAGAGTCCACTATTGCAAAACTAAACTTGCCAAGATTTACCCTCACATAGATCAGACTTGTAATTGGTGTGGTGGCATACCTGCTAACTTATCTCATATGTTCTGGGCATGTCATAAACTCCAGTCCTACTGGATCTCTATTTTTGAAAATCGTTTTAATCCAAAATCATCAATGTTAACCACCATCTCCGTTTATCAAAATTTTTGGGCCTCCGGATTCCTTGAAACTAACTTCTAGGCAATCTCAGATTGTGGCTTTTGCTTCTCTTGTAGCCAGGCGTATAATACTATTACAATGGAAATCTCACTAGCCCCCTTCTTTTGGCTCCTGGCTTTAGACATGATGTTATTTTTGAAGTTGGAAAAAATTAAGACCCTTTGGAGGTTTAACAGACCCTAAATTCTATTGCTGAAAACCTATTGAATATTTGGAATCTTTGTCAGATCTCCCCATGTATTGATTGTAACAGGAATCACAAATGATTCTGTACACAGGTTTATGAGTACGAAATGACTTTGTTGGACAGTGTGTATGTGTATATATGTGTAAGACACATTTATGCACTATCCACTCACTTTATCATTTATTAAAAAAAAAAGCCAAACTTTACTTCCAGCCGGTCCATAGAAACACCTACATGGGAAGGTTGGGGGGATGTTTGTTTATTGTTTATTGTATATTGTAATCTGTGAAAATTCAATAAATAGAAGTGTAAAAAAAACAATAAAGACACACCTAGCACTTCCACTCACTGACCACTTTATTAGCCAACCCTGAGCTTCCACTCACTAACTTTTATAGAAACACCTACACTTAAGATGTTATTAACCTGGCCTGAATGTCTCAAAATCAAAATTCTAAATTAAAATAAATGTATGCTGTCCATATAAATGCAGGGGAATCTAAGTAGTACGTTAGTTCCCCAGTTAGTCCTTCATATACTAGTGACTGAAGCTATGTCTGGAAAACCTCTGAAAAACTAAGGACTAGGTGAGTAAGCCAGCAGCTAGCCAACACGGGACCCCACTTCCCCACCCCCCGACCCGCCAACTATCAGGAAGTATGTTGCACACTGCCTACCTTGTACTTCCATTCACTGGCCACTTTTTTATTGGAAACACTCAAAGACTACTTTTTATAAACACCTACCTTCAAGATGTAATATACAAGGGGTCCTGGGATGGGGTCTGTGACCCCAAAATTACCTTTTGGACTTAATGTCTCAAAATCAAAATTCTAGCCACTGAAGCCATGCCCAGAATACATCCGAAAAACTATGGTGGGCGTGCCAGTACCCAGCCAATGTGGGGTTCCCAAATAACCAGAAGGGATTTTGCACACTGCCTACCTAGTACTTATACTCGTGGCCACTTTATTAGAAACACCCACCATGTGCATCCACTAACCTCCTATTTATTTAAAATCTCTACCTTGTACTTTCACTACATGACCCCTTTATTGAAAACAACTGCCATGTGCACTCATTCACTGGCCACTTTATTGGAAATGACAACCTTGTGCTTCCTCTCACTCACCACTTTATTAGACACACCTACTTTCAAGGTGTGAAATACAAGGGGTCTTTGGGGGGGCCTGGGAATCTCTAATCAACTTAGGACTGGACTGAATGAAAATTCTGAGGGGTCTCCTGAAAATAAATGTGGGAACATAAGGAGGTATTTTGCACACTGCCTTTCTAGAACTTTCCATTCATAGCCAGTTTATTAGAAACACCCACCTTGTGAATCCACTAATGGGCCATTTTATTGGAAACACCTACCTTGTACTTCCTCTAAATGGCCACTTTATTGGAAACACCAACTCCAGACACATTAACAGACTCCCAAATGAGCTTCAGTCTGTAACCGCACACCAGCGATATGTGTATATTGCCGAGCATTTGATATAAAGAACTTCAATGAGAACTGCAAAGACTCAGCCATTTGTATTCATTCAGAATTCATTACCCTTCATAGCTGCAGTCTCAAACCGTACACAGCTCAGGGATTTTGATATCACTGTGATGTGATGTACAGTATATGATATATCTGTGCTGCATATTTTTCCTGTTTATGATTTTATGGCGTCTGTTTACACGACCCAGCCATGCATTATTTATATCATCATGATTAACAGTAACATTCCGCCCCAAGCGCTTGCAGGGGAGATGTGTGATGAGGACTCATTACCTCCGGAGGTTAGGCGCCGCTGACCCTGCCTGATCAGGACTAGCTTTGGATCACCATGCTGTTGGTCGCTGTGATGTGATGATTTTACCATAATGAGTATTTTACATAAATTCAGCTGAGAAGAAACAGACATCATCATTCATCAACCATTCAGGAAGGCGTCTTGGCACCTGCTGTTTGGGTCAGGGGTCCACCTTGCAAAATATTAATTTTATCACTGAAATGCATTTTATGAACCTAATAAATATTCAGGAGATATTTTAAAGGTAAACTTTTCCTTGCCTTTTTAAGAAAGGTGTGTGGTGTAGTACATAAACAACTACAATTCAAAATGTACCCTTCCCTCCCCTGTGCCTACAGTCTATAAATTAAAACCAGTCTGAGTACATTTTATGTGATGTCACAAAAACCAACCAACAAGCAAGTTGGTTGACGCAAGAAGTAGTTGGCGCTTGATTGAGGACGCTTGCTAGGTAAAAAAAGGGTACTGCATTATACTTAACATAAGTTTACTTAGCATACTTCCCTGAACTCATAGTTAATGTACTGAAAGTGAGCTACATTCATATACCCACCATCTAGTTAGTATGCTACATATTCATTATTAGTGCTATTAAATATATACTTCAATAGAACTAATTATAGTTAACTGTACTATTTTGAAACACCAGTAAGATTCATTAAGAGATACTTAAGTACATATTAAAGTACATTTCTAGTATGTTGAAATATACTTATATACACTTACTTAGTCTACGTCTATTAGGTACACTAAAGTACTACTGAGGTAATATGCACTTGTGATTATTGTACTTGTACTACATACATTTTGCACTTGTATTTAGCACACAAACCAATAAGGTGCTTGAAATGTACTTAAAGTACTTTTCTAGTACCTTTAAAAAAGCTTAATTCTTACCTGGGTGTTCTCCAGGGCTGACAGTGTACTCGCACTTCTGCACTGTAGTACTGCATCTGGCTTTTGACCTATACTGGATCAAAGCTGGTTTAAGGGCAACCTGGCCACGTCATATCAAAGACCTCCGCTAAAAACAATGTTAGCTGAATGGTGTGCCTGACAAATGCTCCTGGCAGACGCCTACAAACTTTAAAATGCAACGTGAGATCAAACAAACATTAAAGAGAGCTTTAATGAGCTTTAATGAGAAAGTTCTGCCATCTAAGCGAGCAGCCATCGCCCACCTTTCCTTCAAGAGCTTCCTGCAGTGCTCCCGCGTGAAATGAAGAGCCAATGGTTGGTCTGGTTCCTCGACAGGCATTCTGAAGTACACCTTGTAGGTCTCGCACATCTTAGCAGATGCTTTAACAGAGTATTGTTGGCTTTGGTCTTGATGAATTGGTCAATGACGTAGCAGAATGCCTCTGCCGGATGCTGCAGCCTCTTGATGCTGCAGTGTAGGTCTGTATCCACTATCCACTTGGAACATCAACTGACATGGCTGTTCTAACACACCTGTATTTACACTGCTATGCGTACCACTGGACCATCCCAGACAGTTCCAGGAAGCTTGTAACTCAACAGTTCTAGACGCCTACAAACTTTAAAATGCAACGTGAGATCAAACAAACAGAGCACATAGCATTACAGAAAATATCAATCAAATAATAAAGCCAGCCAGATGAGCAGGAGGCTGAGACCGCTCCTGTAGTAAAGATACTGGTGCCCATCCGTCTTCATTATCATGTAAATGTACTGTTAAACCCCCCGTAGCTGCAGGCCGACAGATCCTGAGAGGCGAATGGGAAAGGGGCCAGTGTCGCTCGATGATGGCAATGTGATATTCCCTGTCACGAGACGCCGTGGAACCTGTGTCATCTGCGGCTTTGCTTGATGGATATGTTTATGCCCCCTCAGAGATTGCGGGGTCAACCTTGGCAGCAGCGTGCCCTCGCTCAGGCCTTGTGAGGAGGCGAGGTGGGGGGAAAAAAAATCATTATTCCTCAAACAACTTTATCAGCGGCAACCAGAGTCAGGCCTGAAAGGGGGGGAGAGGAAATCAACGTCGCAGCACTTCTAGTGTACTAGATAGAAACGACAATGGACTAATCAGGCCAAGGCAAAATAAATAAGCCCGAGGCGTGACAGCTCCTATTCACGAGCGGCCGTCTGAAGTCTTTTGACGGTTTTCACACCAAATCTGTACCCTCTTTTGTGAGATTTAAGGGCAGCTGGGCCTGTGGCTCTGAAAACCGCTCGAGGACTCAGTTGCGTAACGAGCTTCGCTTCGTGACTCACCATTCCAGGCTATGCGTTCTCTCCGCTAACACACTCAAAGTTAGTGCATTAGCGAGGACAATAATGGCCAGCGTCGTTTCTGAGGAACACCGAGCATTCTTCTTCGGTGCTGAAGTAAAAATGGAGGGTGGACAGTGGTGGAAGTGTGGTTACCCATGGTTACCCTTGCTTAGCTTTGCTTAGTGGTGTCCTCCTCTCTTTGTGATGTAGGAACTATCACCATTTGAAGCCCTATAAAGCTGAGTGTGGATAGTACCACACCAACATGAACCATGCAACATGAAACACGGGACGAGCACTGTGAGACCAAATTCCATTTAGCTAAGCTTCCGCTGATGGTTGGGCCAAGTCAGCGGGGTGTAATGAAGGTGCCACCTGTGTCTGGATGCTGGACAAGCAAACTGTGGGAGCTGCTTGTCAACCAATCAAAGGATCCTTACTACTGGTGGTCCTCCAGAGCCTGATCACCATGTATGCGTGCTCTCACCTTACCAGACCACACCTGTAATCATTAACAGTAGTCGTTAACATAACTGCAGGCTGAGTTTTGCAGTAACCTGATATTTTTACAAAATATACACTCAGAAATCGTGACAGATTCTTAATAGCAGCTTTAATGAGCTTTGATGAGAAAGTTCTGCCATCTAAGCGAGCAGCCATCGCCCATCTTTCCTTCAAGAGCTTCCTGCAGTGCTCCCGCGTGAAATGAGGAGCCAATGGTTTGTCTGGTTCCCCGACAGGCATGCTGAAGTACACCTTGTAGGTCCCGCTCATCTTAGCAGATGCTTTCACAGAGTATTGTTGGCTTTGGTCTTGATGAATTGGTCAATGACGTAGCAGAATGCCTCTGCCGGATGCTGCAGCCTCTTGATGCTGCAGTGTAGCTCCGTATCCACTATCCACTTGGAACATCAACTGACATGGCTGTTCTAACACACCTGTATTTACACTGCTATGCGTACCACTGGACCATCCCAGACAGTTCCAGGAAGCTTGTAACTCAACAGTTCTAGACATTCCAGAAAGTTCTTCAAACTTCTCAATAGTTCTCACAGTTCCAGTAGTGACTTGAAGTCTACCCAGCGCTGAATGTGTCACAAATGCTCTAGAACATAGACCTTTTCAGGACGTCCACAAAAGCCAACTTTATGGGAACCATGAGGAGATTTTCCATGGATTTTAGACCTAAGGAATTCAGAAAACACACTTGGGAACAAGAACTGTAAAAAGAAAAAGTTATGGCGTGGATATTTCACTGTCAGATTTGATATATTCACTATAACTACTTTTTGTTAAATGCGTATTATGCTTTTTCATTTCTACACACGAAACAACTGAACTAGGGGGGCTCGGATTTTGGTCAGTGCCCCCTCTAAATGTTTAGAAACAGCCCACATGCATGAGCCGCTGATCATTAATACTAAAAGAAGGAGCGTATACATTCTGTTCTAAAATCATGCTCTTGTAAATAAACCCCCTCTTCCCACCAGTTTCACTATCATTACAGCATCCTCTCTTATCCGTGTAATTAGAACACACTTGGAGGTTTTCCTGGCACGTTTGGTGCAGAGCGCAGCTGTAGAGGACACTCGGGAACCGCAGCAGATTCGTTCATGTTGACATTAGGTAACACACATCAGGGGAGAGTCTGGGGTCTAGCAATTCAGCATGTTCAGCTGCCTATTAAGGCTACAATTTGCAGAAAGTGCAGTACACTGTGTTCCGGAGGGGGCTAGGAGAGGATGGGACTTCTGGAAAAGGAATAAAAATAAATAAAAGAATCATTGCTTTGGACTAAGTGACTACTCTTACACTTAAGTGCACTGAAAATGAATTTATAGAGGAGATCGTCCATCTGGTTCACAGTATTGGACAAAATAAAACTGAATGTAAATCAGCTCTGATATTTACAGTATAAAGTCCTATTCAGACAGCATTAGCCCTACAGTGCGAGCCCTCTGCAACTCCTCCAACTGGTCACATTGCTTTCAGACTCCTCTCTGAGGCACAGTTCACTTGCAGATGATGTTACTAACACAACAACATGAGTAAGAATGGACAGCACACATAGCCGAACAACCTTTCTCACCTGGTCGCACAACACAACAGACAGCTAAACTGTACAGACTGACCACAGGAACATTACAGACAGCTTAACTGTACAGACTGGCCATCAGAACATTACAGACTGCTTAACTGTACAGACTGGCCATCAGAACATTACAGACTGCTTAACTGTACAGACTGGCCATAGGAACATTATAGACTGCTTAACTGTACAGACTGGCCATAGGACCATTACAGACAGCTTAACTGTACAGAATGACCACAGGACTATTACAGACAGCTTAACTGTACAGAATGGCCATCAGAACATTACAGACTGCTTAACTGTACAGAATGGCCATCAGAACATTACAGACTGCTTAACTGTACAGACTGGCCATACGAACATTGCAGACTGCTTAACTGTACAGACTGGCCATAGGACCATTACAGACAGCTTAACTGTACAGACTGACCACAGGACCATTACAGACAGCTTAACTGTACAGACTGGCCATAAGAACATTACAGACAGCTTAACTGTACAGACTGGCCATAAGAACATTGCAGACAGCTTAACTGCATAGACTGATGACCGGACCATTACAGACTGCTTAACTGCACAAACTGACCACCAGAACACTACAGGCTGCTTAACTGTACAGACTGACCACAGGACCATTACAGACTGCTTAACTGTACAGACTGACCACCAGAACATTACAAACTGTTTAACTGTACAGACTGACCACCAGAACATTACAAACTGTTTAACTGTACAGACTGACCACCAGAACATTACAAACTGCTTAACTGCACAGGCTGACCACCAGAATATTACAGACTGCTTAACTGTACAGACTGACCACCAGAACATTACTGACTGCTTAACTGTACAGACTGACCACAGGAACATTACAGACAGCTTACCTGTACAGACTGGCCATCAGAACATTATAGACTGCTTAACTGTACAGACTGACCACCGGAACATTGCAGACTGCGTAACTGCATTTTGGACTTTTTAAAATATCTGTATCATACTGAATTGCAGAGCTTCATTTTCCTTTGTCACGTCCTGCCTTGTCTTGTCCCCGTTTGTCTCCGTTTTCTCTGGTTTTCTGGTTCTGTCTCTTTTTCTCTTGTCATTTCCATGTGCCTTTTGTTGTCCTGTTCCATGTGCTTCTGTTTGTTTTGGTTATTGCTCCTACTGTAGCTCCGCCCCTTCGCACGTGTTCCTTGTTAGTCCTTGTTCGTTTATACTCCATGTTGTTCTCTTTGTTCTTGCTTGGTGTTTTGTCAGTTGTTTTTGTAACCCTGTCCCCAGTCGTTTCCTAGTTTACTGGTGTCTTTTGTTTCTTTGGTTTTGTTTTAATTTGAGTCCATTAAAAACTTGCATTTGCATCCTGCCTCATCGTCTTGTCCCACGTGACACTTTTGCATTACATCATGTTAAATTGTATTGTGTTGTATGTTTAGTCGACATACAATTCATTAGTCTCAGTGATGGAGATGCATGTATCAAATGAAAACAAACTTAAGACAGCCAAACTAACCAATAACAGATCAAACCATAATCTGTTCTTTGTGGAACTTTGGCACTTGGAAAAGATTTGTAATTATAGAACAAAAAGTTTTGGTTTTAAACCAAGGCTAAGGCACGTTTGAAGCCATTATAAAATACTCAATATACACTTTTTTACTAGACGCAGACATTATATCATCCATTAAGCGTCCAAGGTTCCTCCAAGGTTTCGTAAGAGCAATAAGCCAACCAAGGATGATACAAGGATTCCTCTCTTATTTGCATTGTGTGAAACCACAGTAATGTCTTGTGGTAGCCATGATACGGCTAAAACAGGACATTCACTTATTATCAAAAGAGTGGTTACACAAATTGTGCACATAAGGAATCCATCAGCAGGGAATGAAAGTTGGTGGGTAGGTTTAACACTGTGAGACATTTTCACTCAAAGTTTGACACTAGGTTGTACATATGACGCAAGCAAGGACGAGCTTTACCGCTGTACCTGAGTGACCCAACACCCACAACCGTGGACATTCAGTGAGCAGTGCTGCCCTCCGTGAGTCATCCTGTTAGTGCCAGAACCAACAGTTGCACGATGCAAGACTACATTCAGGCAGACCGTTACGATGACTGTCCTTAACACCTCGTCAATGTCGCTAAGACTTCTATGGTGCCAGACTGTCATAGAGTGACTCCGAATGGCAGAGGGTCATCTTCAGTGACGAGTCCTGCTTTTTTTATGATGGAGGTGACTGAGGAATCTGTGTGAGGAGACACCGTGGTCAGCACCAAGTTAAGCGACATCATGTGCCACACGTCCAGAGGGAACGGTGCCACTCTGCCTCCACCCCTAACACACCATCTGCAGGAACTGTGAGAATGTTTTAGGCTGCATGGGATGGATAATCACAGGACACCATTATGAACCACTACAACTCCATGCTAAGAGCTGGCATGTTGGGTTAGCAAACATGGCGGCTCGACACCATACTGAGAGACACTACTTCTGTATGTGTAGCTAAATAAATATTGGCCATATCAGTCTAAATGTATCATCATTTATTCTTCCTGGTAACCTTTATCTTCCTTCCCAACAGCTTTAGAATCCAACACCTCCCTATCCCTACAGTGGCCTTTAAATTGTGTTACTGTTGTTGGTATCTGTTGGTTCAATGTTAAATATGTTAGTGGGCATGCTTAGCGAACCAGAGCTAACAAAACAACACTAATGTATAATCCCTGCTTTGGTCTGAACCACAGGACTACATTGCAAAGTTTTTGGAGTCCACGGCTGCTATTTTCAGCTCCTCCTTATTTTGGAGGCTTTTTGCCGTCAGTCTTGTGTGTTGCTCAGTGGGGATCAGATCAGGCGGTTGACTCAGACAGGCAACAGTGTTGCATTTTTGCCTCTACAGTAGCTTTAGCTGCATGTTCGGGGTGGTTGTTTTGCTGCAAGGTCAGGAACCATCGTGTGACTTTTGGAACATTGGCTGCTTGAGAGAGAAGAAATTGCCCTGCTGCTTTCGTCAGCAGTCACATCATCAATAAAGACGAGGGAGCCGGTTTCCCAGGCAGTCATACGTGCCCAGGGGGCTATTTTCAGCATTTCCACACGTAATCGGTTGAGGTGCTATAAATAACAGAGGCAGGCTCCTGGGTGTTTCCGAGAGCTTTGTAGCCTGTCAGTGGGAAAATGGACATGGACCCAGCAGGGACGTAACCAACATGCCAGCTACAGTGTATGTGATACACAGTGTAGTTACATGGCATGTACTCAGCAGGATTTGTGTATGCGTACTTGTACATTTAGCTGGAACTACCTTAGCATGTAATTTAATGGGTAATCCAACCCAATCATTCAGGGTGGTTAGATATAAAGTCTTTCAAGACACGAAAGGCAAATATGACATAGAATGATATTTAATCTTCTATAAGGTGTACAATCTAAAGGGCAAAAGTTCTATAGGAATGAAGCGTCTTTCACCTAGGCCCAGTCCTGTGCCTAGGCCTCGAAGCGCTCAGATGGCAAGCGACAGAGCCTACTCCCTGGACAACAGGACTGGGACCAAACTGGGAGAGGGGGAGTGCATCAGCGATTGGCCATAGGAGTGAACAAGTTACATACCTTTGGAGTCTTCCAGGGAGAACTTATGCTAAAGCTTTCTCTTCTACAAAAGCTTATAGTCAGAGTTGTTCACAGGGTTAGTAAGTGGAACCAGACGTCCAAGCTCCTTTACGGAGAGTTATTACGTGAAATGATTCATATTTAATGTTTTAAAAATCCATTCATGAAGTAAGTATACATGCAGAGCTTTGTGCAGCTAAATAGTCTCCAAAGAAACCGTGTTATTACATAACGTAACACGTATTAGGTTATTAATACAAGGTTAGTAATTTTATTATCTTGGCCATAACATTTAACAACCCAGAAGACACGTGTAGGTTCAGTGGTGGTTATGGATAGTAAATAAAATGGCAATATTTAAACTGGACATATTGTGACCTCTATAAGACAGTGTTGTACAGTAATGAATTATAATTGTTTATTGTAGTGTGTCGGTGTACAGTAACTCAGTAAGTGTAATGTGTTAGTGTACTGTAAGTAGTGTGTTGGTGTACAGTAACTCAGTAAGTGTAATGTGTTAGTGTACTGTAAGTAGTGTGTTGGTGTGCAGTAACTCAGTAAGTGTAATGTGTTAGTGTTCTGTAAGTAGTGTGTTGGTGTACAGTAACTCAGTAAGTGTAATGTGTTAGTGTGCTGTAAGTAGTGTGTTGGTGTACAGTAACTCAGTAAGTGTAATGTGTTAGTGTACTGTAAGTAGTGTGTTGGTGTGCAGTAACTCAGTAAGTGTAATGTGTTAGTGTTCTGTAAGTAGTGTGTTGGTGTACAGTAACTCAGTAAGTGTAATGTGTTAGTGTACTGTAAGTAGTGTGTTGGTGTACAGTAACTCAGTAAGTGTAATATGTTAGTGTACTGTAAGTAGTGTGTTGGTGTACAGTAACTCAGTAAGTGTAATGTGTTAGTGTACTGTAAGTAGTGTGTTCGTGTACAGTAACTCAGTAAGTGTAATGTGTTAGTGTACTGTAAGTAGTGTGTTCGTGTACAGTAACTCAGTAAATGTAATGTGTTAGTGTACTGTAAGTAGCGTGTTGGTGTACAGTATCTCAGTAAGTGTAATGTGTTAGTGTACTGTGAGTAGCGTGTTGGTGTACAGTAACTGAGTAAGTGTAATGTGTTAGTGTGCTGTAAGTAGTGTGTTGGTGTAAAGTAACTCAGTAAGTGTAATGCGTTAGTGTACTGTAAGTAGCGTGTTGGTGTACAGTAACTCAGTAAGTGTAATGCGTTAGTGTACTGTAAGTAGCGTGTCGGTGTACAGTAACTCAGTAAGTGTAATGTGTTAGTGTACTGTAAGTAGTGTGTTGGTGTACAGTAACTCAGTAAGTGTAATGCGTTAGTGTGCTGTAATTAGTGTGTTGGTGTACAGTAACTCAGTAAGTGTAATGCGTTAGTGTACTGTAAGAAGTGTGTTGGTGTACAGTAACTCAGTAAGTGTAATGCGTTAGTGTACTGTAAGAAGTGTGTTGGTGTACAGTAACTCAGTAAGTGTAATGCGTTAGTGTGCTGTAATTAGTGTGTTGGTGTACAGTAACTCAGTAAGTGTAATGCGTTAGTGTACTGTAAGTAGCGTGTTGGTGTACAGTAACTCAGTAAGTGTAATGTGTTAGTGTACTGTAAGTAGCGTGTTGGTGTACAGTAACTCAGTAAGTGTAATGTGTTAGTGTACTGTAAGTAGCGTGTCGGTGTACAGTAACTCAGTAAGTGTAATGTGTTAGTGTACTGTAAGTAGTGTGTCGGTGTACAGTAACTCAGTAAGTGTAATGCGTTAGTGTACTGTAAGTAGCGTGTTGGTGTACAGTAACTCAGTAAGTGTAATGTGTTAGTGTACTGTAAGTAGCGTGTCGGTGTACAGTAACTCAGTAAGTGTAATGTGTTAGTGTACTGTAAGTAGTGTGTTGGTGTACAGTAACTCAGTAAGTGTAATGCGTTAGTGTACTGTAAGTAGTGTGTTGGTGTACAGTAACTCAGTAAGTGTAATGCGTTAGTGTACTGTAAGAAGTGTGTTGGTGTACAGTAACTCAGTAAGTGTAATGTATTAGTGTACTGTAAGAAGTGTGTTGGTGTACAGTAACTCAGTAAGTGTAATGCGTTAGTGTGCTGTAATTAGTGTGTTGGTGTACAGTAACTCAGTAAGTGTAATGTGTTAGTGTACTGTAAGTAGTGTGTTGGTGTACAGTAACTCAGTAAGTGTAATGCGTTAGTGTGCTGTAATTAGTGTGTTGGTGTACAGTAACTCAGTAAGTGTAATGCGTTAGTGTACTGTAAGTAGTGTCTTGGTGTACAGTAACTCAGTAAGTGTAATGTGTTAGTGTACTGTAAGTAGTGTGTTGGTGTACAGTAACTCAGTAAGTGTAATGCGTTAGTGTGCTGTAATTAGTGTGTTGGTGTACAGTAACTCAGTAAGTGTAATGTGTTAGTGTGCTGTAATTAGTGTGTTGGTGTACAGTAACTCAGTAAGTGTAATGTGTTAGTGTACTGTAAGTAGTGTCTTGGTGTACAGTAACTCAGTAAGTGTAATGTGTTAGTGTACTGTAAGTAGTGTGTTGGTGTACAGTAACTCAGTAAGTGTAATGCGTTAGTGTGCTGTAATTAGTGTGTTGGTGTACAGTAACTCAGTAAGTGTAATGTGTTAGTGTGCTGTAATTAGTGTCTTGGTGTACAGTAACTCAGTAAGTGTAATGTGTTAGTGTACTGTAAGTAGTGTCTTGGTGTACAGTAACTCAGTAAGTGTAATGTGTTAGTGTACTGTAAGTAGTGTGTTGGTGTACAGTAACTCAGTAAGTGTAATGTGTTAGTGTACTGTAAGTAGTGTCTTGGTGTACAGTAACTCAGTAAGTGTAATGCGTTAGTGTGCTGTAATTAGTGTGTTGGTGTACAGTAACTCAGTAAGTGTAATGTGTTAGTGTACTGTAAGTAGTGTCTTGGTGTACAGTAACTCAGTAAGTGTAATGCGTTAGTGTGCTGTAATTAGTGTGTTGGTGTACAGTAACTCAGTAAGTGTAATGTGTTAGTGTGCTGTAATTAGTGTGTTGGTGTACAGTAACTCAGTAAGTGTAATGTGTTAGTGTACTGTAAGTAGTGTCTTGGTGTACAGTAACTCAGTAAGTGTAATGTGTTAGTGTACTGTAAGTAGTGTGTTGGTGTACAGTAACTCAGTAAGTGTAATGCGTTAGTGTGCTGTAATTAGTGTGTTGGTGTACAGTAACTCAGTAAGTGTAATGTGTTAGTGTGCTGTAATTAGTGTGTTGGTGTACAGTAACTCAGTAAGTGTAATGTGTTAGTGTACTGTAAGTAGTGTCTTGGTGTTATGATAATAGGACATTAGAGCCATAACAAATCATGCTCCTGTTACTCTCCATACTTAAGTACACCTGAAGGTGAATAGTTTAGAATATGCTACCTTGGGGATCTCTACTTAAACTCAACTACATGGTTTGTCCACCACTGTGGTAAAAAAAATGAGACACAATGAATTTCACATCAACCTCTGTTTACATCTCACCCACTGCGTCGCTGGGAAACCTCTGGAACTTCTTAACAGCTTCTTGACAGCTACACATCCTTTCAGACCTCCATAGTGTTGAGTGGTCTTCTCACAGTAGAAGCATGGATAGAAACACTTATGAATGTTTTCAGATCTGAACAATAGTGGAGCTAGATGTTCCCCTCTCTCTTAGACGAAAAGATGAAAGTGTTAAGTTCTGTTTATCTGATGAAGGGACTTTTGGTGTTCTGCCAGGACTGCCAGGGCACAGTGGTTAGAAGTCCCATTTTTGCTGAAGCTTTTAATCATTTATGGACTCCAGTCCCCCCCATACTCCCCACCCCCCCCACTTAATTTCCTTTAAATTTCCTCCTATTTATCTAATCTCTAATCTCTTCAGAATTATCTCCTGAATACTGAATAACCTGTACTTAAAGGTGAATTAAATAAATAAAAGGATGATCTCTGACTGTTGCACAGTAATGTCTGTACACTAAAACTGAAATCATCACCAACATGATGGTGAACAATGGTTAACAATGACAACATGAGTTGCTGAATGCCATCTAGACTAGTCTAACAGCTAGTCACAGTATCCTCATTACCGTGAATCAGGCTACACCGCATCATTATTGGTTCCTGTTCTTCTGGGTGTTTGTGTCTGGAGAGCTTCTAAAGACGGAGAAAAGCTTCTAAGAAGAGCTGAGCGCTGAGCTGCCAAGGCCAGCAGAGCCAGATCAGTGAGTACACAGAGTCTGGCAGCTCCGCTTAGCAACAGGCTGCGTTCAAATCCTTCCACACTGAACCCATAGCAGAACTCACAAACACAGACTGGCTGCGGGCTCCTGATGTGCGATGAGTGCGCACTCATACTCATAATTATTATATGCTCTCTTTATTAAAATGTCTGTATGTGGTTTATAGCCAATGAGACATTAATTAGATAGTGAAAACAACAACAACAACAACAATAATAATAACATTAATCACCATCATCATTATCATGAAATTCAAAGACGTTATTTCATGTTTATTTTATATGTAATAAAGTTAGGAATTCATTCTTGATATTCATTCATGATATATATATATATATATATATATATATATATATATATATATATATATATATATATATATATATATATATATATATATATAATCATATTAAATTGCTGAGATGCATTGTGTATTCATGTTATTAGCATTCTATTATGGAATTAGAATTTTATTTTTGGACATTAAGTTCAGTAGAACTTGATTCTGAATATTAGTTCTTTTAGAATTTCTATTTTATCTGATTAAAATTCTATATGGGCTATGTCACGCCTCTTCCCGACTTCCCCGCTCTTCGGGACTCCACTTCCCAGAGGGCCACGCTCGATGACGTCATGTCTATGCGCCCCCGTCCGGACTCCGTGATACGCTCTAGGTAACCTGAGTTTTAGCCACAGCTGTTAGAAATCACTTACTTCCTGTATTTAAGCCACACACAAACACTCACACTTTGCGAAGCTTTGCCAAACTTAGTGTAGCAATCCCGAGCGGTCCTTTCTCGTGTTGTCGCTTTCTGGTTTCTGACTCCCTTCGTTCCTTTACTACTCTTTCGCTTTATCCCTTTTGCTCGGGCTCTGACTCTACGGTTTGTACCTGTGCTTTCTCACTTTGGTTTTCCCCTTCGGTCTTCCTCTGTAAACCTGTTTGCCCTCGCTGCTTGTTCTACCTGGTTCTGACCTCCGCCTGTCTCTGACTCCGATTTAGCTTCTCCCTTTGTTATGCTGTTTACTGGTGCTTGCTGAGCTTGCCTGTTTATGAATAAACCCTTCCTGGTTTTTTAATTCTGCAAACGTCGGTTTCGAAGTCTTTTGTCTAACAGGATATTATATTATTAGAATTTCAGTAGAAGATATAACATGCATGCAAACTCAAATTTGGATATTGTATTAGAATTCTTCAGATTTATTTTACAAAAAATAATTCTGTATATTAAATTTAATAGAATCTTTTCCTGAATGTTCTTTGTATTAGAACATATTTGGATGTATTCTACTACAGCAGCATTGAAAAAGTAAAACATAATATGCAACATGTCGTATAAAACAGCAATATATTTATATATCTTAGTTTGGCCTCAAAATAAAAATTCTAATTCAGTTCTACCATTTCATTAAAAGCTTCATTCAATTTAAAATGTCTTTCTAGACCCGCATGCTTCACGTCTTTATTCAATAACGAGCTTTACATCACAATTAAAATGTAATCTTTGTATGCAGTATAATTCTCTGGAAATTCATTTGAATTTGGTGCATTATTAAAGCTAGAGTTATCCAAACTAGAATGATCTGAACGACCCGGCGTTTTCATGGAGCTTTAGGAACTTCTACAGCGCTGTTCATCATTTTGGACCCATTCTGATGTTCCTTGATTTTGATTTACAGCTTCACAGTAATTATTTGAAAGCTTCAGCTGGTCACATCCAACACCATCAATTCAAATGTTTTCATCGTATCGCTGAACCGGAAAATAGAAGATGGTTTATTGGGCAGCTAAAGGGAGACCACCTCCCCAGCACACCCATGGATGAGTCAGAGATGGTAGTTTTTCATTATGTCAGTTTCCTGCGCCATGACAACTCAAATGCAGGGTTCTTGTAGCTACAATTAACAAGCAAGCTGACGCCAAGAGCTGTTTAACTGGCTGTTTGTGAAACCATTGATTCTTCTGTTGCCCACTGTTATCATGATCTGTGAAGCTACATTCATTTTCTTATCTCCTGATGCCCCACAATTTCACCCAGAGCTCAGATTCGTTTTGGATCTGAATGATGAAATGATTACAGAAGATGAGATCAAGATGCTCCTCGATGGGTTTGTTGTGGTGGGACAAGATGAGGGAGACATCAAATAGAGTTACAATATACTTAAACATTTGTGCAAAGACTTAGGGAAAAATATTTCTATATTTGTATATACAGTTTAAATATTTATATTTGATTACGTTTAATATTTATAATTTTCCTTTGAAATATACACAATGAACTTTGATTATATATACAATTCCATATATATATATATATATATATATATATATATGGAATTGTATATATCTAGGATCTTTAATCTTAATCTCAATTTAGAATTTGTAATCTGTGTGATATATATATATATAGGTCACACAGATTACAAATTCTAAATAGAGATTATACAATACAATACATACAATACATACAGCTGGAAAAAGCATATCAAGACGAATTTGCTTAATGTAACTGTGAGGTTGCACCGAAGTGATGTTGCAGGCACTTAGTTGCAAGAACTTTAATTTTTATGCTGGACATTTGTAGTTTCTTTATATTTCTAACAGTGTGCTGAGTTGATCTCTGGACCAGATTTCAGGGTTGAAACTTCAACATCCTAAAATGTTTCAGTGAAGCAGATTTAATGTCATAAAGTATCAGACCAGGCCTTTGATGTCAGTAATTTTACTTTTATATTCTATAGAATTTGCATGCTTGCTGTATTTAAAGCCTATACATGGGGTAGTAAGTCTGAGTATCTAAACCCTAAAGGAAATTGCATTTATCACAGTCTGAGTATATACACCTGGATAATTCACAGTCTGAGTATCTAAACCTGGATTAACCACAGTCTGAGTATCTAAACCTGGATAATTCACAGTCTGAGTATCTAAACCTGGATTAACCACAGTCTGAGTATCTAAACCTGGATTAATCACAGTCTGAGTATCTAAACCTGGATAATTCACAGTCTGAGTATCTAAACCTGGATTAATCACAGTCTGAGTATCTACACCTGGAGTTTAATTACAGACTGAGTATCTAAGCCTGGATTAATCGCAGTCTAAGTATCTAAACCTGGAGTTTAATCACAGTCTGAGTATCTAAACCTGGATTAATCACAGTCTGGGTATCTATACCTAGAGTTTAATCACAGTCTGAGTATCTAAGCCTGGATTAATAACAGTCTGAGTATCTAAGCCTAGAGTTTAATCACAGTCTGAGTATCTAAGCCTGGATTAATAACAGTCTGAGTATCTAAACCTGGATAATTCACAGTCTGAGTATCTTAACCTGGATTAATAACAGTCTGAGTATCTAAACCTGGATTAATAACAGTCTGAGTATCTAAACCTGGATAATTCACAGTCTGAGTATCTAAACCTGGATTAATTACAGCCTGAGGATCTAAACCAGGATTAATAACAGTCTGAGTATCTAAACCTGGAGTTTAATCACAGTCTGAGTATCTAAACCTGGATTAATCACAGCCTCAGTATCTAAACCTGGAGTTTAATCACAGTCTGAGTATCTAAACTTGGATTAATCACAGTCTGAGTACCTAAACCTCTGAATATGTAAACCCAGATTAATGACACTGACAGTCTCAGTATCTAAATCTGGATTAACTACAGTCTTAATATCTCAACCTGTTTTAGTCACAGCCTACCTAAACCTGGATTAGTCACAGTCTGAGTATCTAAACCTGGATTAATCACAGTCTGAGTATCTATACCTAGAGTTTAATCACAGTCTGAGTATCTAAGCCTGGATTAATCGCAGTCTGAGTATCTAAACCTGGAGTTTAATCACAGTCTGAGTATCTAAACCTGGATTAATCACAGTCTGAGTATCTAAACCTGGATTAATCACAGTCTGAGTATCTAAACATAGATTAATCACAGTATCTTAAACCTGGAATTTTAATCACAGTCTTAATATCTAAACCCTGGATTAAATCACAGTATCTCTGATAGTCACAGTCTGAGTATCTAAACCTGGATTAACTACAGCCTGAGGATCTAAACCTGGAGTTTAATCACAGTCTGAGTATCTAAACCTCTGAATATGTAAACCCAGATTAATGACACTGTAATCTAAACTTGGATTAATCACAGTCTGAGTATCTAAATCTGGATTACTGACAATCTAGTATCTCAAATCTGGATTAAACTACCGGCTTAATATTTAATATCTCAACCTGTTTTTAGTAACAGTCTGAGCCTAAAACCTGGAGTTTTAAAATCACAGTCTGAGTATCAAACCTGGATTATCGCATCTAAACCTGGATTAGTCACAGTCTGAGTATCTAAACATAGATTAATCACAGTCTGAGCATCTAAACCTGGATTCGTGGGGAGTCGTGGGCTGGAGGTTAGGGAACCAGCCTTGTGACCGGAGGGTCGCCGGTTCGATTCCCTGAGCCTACAGTAACGACTGAGGTGCCTTTGAGCAAGGCACTTAACCCCTAACTGCTCCCCGGGCGCCGTGGATAGGGCTGCCCACCTCTCCAGGTAAGTGTGCTCACTGCCCCCTAGTGTGTTCACTAGTGAGTGTGTATGTGGGTGTTTCACTTCATGAATGGGTTAAATGCGGAGACTAAAATTCCCCACTGTGGGATCAACAAGGGATTTAAATCTTAAATCACAGTCTGAGCATCTAAACCTGGATTAATCACAGTCTGAGCATCTAAACCTGGATTAGTCACAGTCTGAGCATCTAAACCTGGATTAATCACAGTCTGAGCATCTAAACCTAGATTATTCAGTTTACTTTGTTAAAGAGACCTCAAACAAACTAACCAGTCAGTTTTTCCTCAAGCATCCTAGACGGCGTAATGGTACTGTAATAACCCAGAAGTTGTTAGAGGGCCCCCTGGTGGCTGGAGGGTGTAAGCAGCCGCTCATGTTGCTTATCATGTAGAGCCAGCACTGACTTTATATGGAATATTGCTAAACCCAAAGACACAATACAAAGTCCACAAACAAAACAAAACAAAACCAGCCGAACCGAACCAGAACTCAGCAGGAACATTATAATCATGCCCCCCCCACATTCCTTCCTCGAAAACATATTCAAGCCGTTTCCACAAAACCCTTTCATCTTCTTCATTGTGCTGAGACGCATGTTCAGCGGATGCCTGAGAGAGCAGGGACTCATTAATTATGATTCTAATTCTAATCAATCTTTTTATTTACCTAAATACGCAGAGGCTTCGGCCTGCAGAGATAACAATGCCTGCACATGTGTAATGATATCTTTGTCCATGCTCCACTCTTTGTCTCCATCCCTACCTGTCACATCACAGCGCTCTCATTGCCAAGGCTTTTATTGTTTTATTGCAAGGCTTCTGAGACTAACATTAATCTCTGCGCATGAAAAATCAGGCATTAATAACATGGTGTCTCAGTGCTGCTGTAGCATTCATGATGGCATGTACAGAACGTGCCAATTTAAACAAGCCAACACATGGAGTCGAAATGTACCTCACCCTTCAGTGGCCGTTTATTGTTCCTCTGATGAAAGACATTAATAACAAGTGTTTCTATAGCGATGGAAGTGCATATGCCTCAGAAACCATGGCTGTGCATCCAGCAGTAAAGGCAGCACGGAGGTCATTACATACAAGGATGGAAACCCTGAATCCACATGCTGATCCAGTCTACTGTGGCTAATCTGACAGGACCATGCATATTCCCGTTACAAGTATATCTGGATACACCACACATACTGTAGGTTGAAGCCCCCTTGAAATGCCTCAACACCCAATGAACCTTTGAACACCCTCGTTAGCACGACATGTGGACATGGACCCTCACCACCTACCCCAGGGGCAGATCCAAAACAGTTCAAGAGCCAATAATGATCTAACAAGATCACTACTGAGGCCAATCAATTAGGCCACCATAAAAGCCCTACAGCTGCCTATAGAAACCCACTACTACCCCTGGAAACTACATGTACCCTGATAACAAGAGGATAGTGGCTCAGTAATGGCCCACTTAAAGCAAATCTGGACGTCCACTGGGACTTTGCAGAGTGTTTTCTGGGCAGCCTGTCAGGAGCTCAGAAGAGTATATGATAATATGCCACAATTTTTATCATTCATCTTCCAAGAACAGTCCAATTGACCTCCAATTCTTCCTTCATGTCCTACTTTCGTTTAATTTTGTAGATCATTTTTAGTGGCGATGTTTGCAATTAAATCATTTTACACTCATCAAAGAATACTTGCACCCTGAAGGAGGTGTGGGATTGCAGTGAGCTACACATACAGAAGTAGAGTCTCTTAGTAGAGTCTCTTAGTATGGCGCTGGGGCCGCCATGTTTGCTAACGCAACATACAAGACATCTCAGCATTGCAACTCACAGAGTTGTAGAGGTTCCTAATGGTGCCTGTGATAATCCACTCATGCAGCTTCAATATTCTCACACAGTTCCTGTAGATTGTGCGGTAGGGGTGAAGGCGGAGCGTCACCAGGCCATCAGGATACATAAGCTTTCATCATGTGCTAATCATGTGCCTCCACACACGGATTCGTTGGTCTCATTTAAGCTGCTGGGTCAGTCAGGTACAGTGATAAGGCCCTTCCTTGCTTACGTGACATGCGCAGCCGAGCGTGAAATTTGAATCATGTTCATGTCTCACAATGTCAAACCTACTCACCGAGTTTAATCCCTGACGGTTGAGTCCTTCTGGGTGCAGTATTTGTGCTACTGTTGCTTTGATGATGGGTGTATATCAGAATGTGAACTGGAGAGGTGTGTTGACGTGCCGTTTACAGTCTTGGCAAGTATCAGTTTGTAAAAAGATAGCTAAGGTGATGCTAACTATTGGACCTAATGCTAACCTTAATAGCATACAAGCCTTCACTGTGAGCATTCCAGGCATTCAAAACCTTGAATTGTTTTTAAATTATTTGTTTTCCATCCCTTTAGTCAAACCTTCAACTTCCTTCCAACATTATAGCTTGACCTCTAGCCAACGTTAACTAATTATAGAACTAATGCTAACAATATTAGCATGTAGCATTTCCTTTTAATGTCTTCGGTGTGGCCATTCTGGTCCCTTTCAATCAACTCTTCATCTTAAAGTAGACATGGGTGAGAGGAACCAATCTCATTTTGCCCTGTTAGTCAACTTTTAAAACAATCTGATCATACATATTTTTATCATATACCTAATCATATTTCTTTCACTCTCAGATGTATGTATTATTATTATTGTAATTGTCTTAAATTACATGCTTTCTGTTTGTACAAGAGGAAATCTATTAGAGGTCTATTACAGTTATGGCCTTCTATTCAGGAAATGCTCATCTCTTACAGTGTTTTAGTAGTTTCTTAGCACTAGGCTAACTGTGGTTCAAATGACCATTTTGTTACTGTACTTGAGTGTTTGGAACACATATGTTTTTTCTCACATATAAGAAAATAGATGCCTACAGGCCTGGACCTGGATCAGTTTCTCTAGTTTTAAAGTTTCTGGGTTTGTATTTGATATTGTATTAGATCTGTTTATTTAGAAAATCACTAAAGACCTCCAGAAGCCTGTTTTCAGAACCATGCTCGCTGTGCGTTTCACTACAGCCACCGCTCGACAGTCTCTCCGTAGGTCACCTGAGGTCATCTTACGGTGGTTAAGGGACATTGGAATGAGGTGGTGCTCATCACAGTCAGTAGAGAGGTGGTTTGGCCCTCTGCCAGTCTGTAGCTGTGTTGTCCTGTGTGCTCTCTGTATCCTGTAAAGCTAGAACCCAGCCTTCTGTTCCTCACTAAGAACCTGCTGTACATGTGGAGATGCTGATTTAAGAAGAAACTTGAGGGCTCTCTTATTTATTTCTAGAGCTGTATATTTATTTTTGATGGGCTTTGATAGACTTTAATTTCTCTGTCAGTTCCTAATTATGCTGATGGTTGATCTAAAGTGGTAGGCCTCCTCATCAGCTCTTTTAATCCTAACAAAGAGATTGCTTAGCTGTATACAGATAGGCCAATTCTCCACTGGCATTTCAAGAATGTAGTATAACACGGTCAGTACTGTATGGCTGATAGGATTAAAACATAAACAAGATTCCAATAAATAATAATAAATAAAATAAATAAATAAATAAATAAATATATATATATATATAAAACAAAAATAGGATCATTTTTGATTTATTATTATTTAAGCTCACTAGCATTAGCCCAACAAAACAATAAGTAACTTTATGTATCTCCATTTTTTTTTACTTTTATGCCTCATTTGATCACATAAGCTGCTTTTTACACTGTGTGGAAATTTCATGAAGAATGGATCCACAGAAATGGCCCAAACTGCTTGGCGAGACGTCTGGTTCCATTAACTTCCATTCACATTAAGGTTTTTGGCCTCTCCTGTAAAGTTTTCTCCTGTAAAAATTTGGAGATACTTGTTTTTCTTTGGACAGCGATGACATATTAATAGAGGTCAGTGTGATTTTAACATCAAAAAATTTTAACACAAAATCAAAAATCATATATAGGGTCTTCATATTTGGATTCTGTTTTAACGTCTTACTACAGTCCCGCTGCATTAAATAGTGGAGCAGCCATATTGTATGTTGTTTGATTCAGCATAATCTCCCAGAATTCAACAAAGGATTCTCTATAAAACTATAAAATACATATAAAGTGTCTCACTGGCTTTTACACAGTACATTTTTGTAGAGATTACAGGAATTGTTTGCATTGTAGTGTCCAGCTTTCAACTACTACGCTCATCCTCACTGTATGGGGATGTTCACTTTCCTCATATCTCATTTTCATACCACATTTTCAATAAATAATTCATTGAGTGTTTTAGAAATGCACATTTCCATCATGTATCTCAGTTGAGAACTGTATCAGTAGATGTATCAGAATGTTCGATTTCAGAATGTTACTTACTCATTCGCTTGACCAGTCACCACGCATCAAGAGTTAACACGAGCCTCTCTCCTGTCAGCTCTTCATAAAGATTAAAATATTCATCCGGACTGCTCTGCCGCATCAAAACCCATGCCCACTCCAAACCTGTTTTAAAGTTGACTAACAAGGAAACCTAAAATTTGTTCTTTTCATCCATTTGTACCTTGAGATAAAGAGTTGATTGAAAGGATTAAAAAACTAACTCAAATAATTCAAAACCAGTACAAGGAACCTATAGAACCTAAGGTTCTAATTGTACTTCTTTTCACACCAACTTAAGAAGTGACTGGAATGGCCACACTGAAGACATTAAAAGGAAATGCTACATGCTAATATTGTTAGCATTAGGTCCATAACTAGTTAACGTTGGCTTGAGGTCAAGCTACAATGTCGGAAGGATGTTGATGGTTTGACTAAAGGGATAAATATTAACAAATAACTCAGAACCAATTCAAGGAACCAATAGAACCTAAGGTTCTAGTTCTATTTTTTTTCCATCAACCCAAAAGGTGACTGGAATGATGACACTGAAGACATGCATGCTAATAAGGTTAGCATTAGGTCCACTATTTAACATCACCAGGCCATCTTTTTACAAACTGATACTTGCCAAGACTGTGAATAGCACATCATTATACCTCTCCAGTTCACATTCTGCTGCTCCTACTGGTCACGTAAAAGTGCTTGGTGATTTGATGACTCATCTGGAGGAGCCAGAATTTATTATTTTATCTGAGGGCTTCAGCTGCGGACAGACACAGCTCAAGCTCAAGCTGTCATGGCACCTGTTAGAGGTACTTTCATTCTGTCAATTCCAGGACATGAATAACAGAGTGTTTTACCTTTTATTATTTAGTGCAGATGATGGCAGGTGATGACAAAAATAATAATCAATACATTTTAATGTTGCAACAGTGGTGCAACCACGCCTACAAATATTCAAAATATACTACTCACTGTTGAGTCAAGAGTCACTGTAGTGTCACTCTTGGTCCACCAGCTTTTAAATCGAAGGTTTGGACATGATACGTTAGTATGCCCACATAATCCAAAAGGAAGGACAGATACACCAACGCACTACTTACAGTACACTAACATATTACACTTACTGAGTTACTGTACACCAACACACTAATTACAGTACACTGACACATTACACTTACTGAGTTACTGTACACCAACACGCCACTTACAGTACACTAACACATTACACTTACTGAGTTACTGTACACCATCACGCTACTTACAGTACACTAACACATTACACTTACTGAGTTACTGTACACCAACACAGTACTTACAGTACACTAACACATTACACTTACTGAGTTACTGTACACCAACACATTACACTTACTGAGTTACTGTACACCAACACAGTACTTACAGTACACTAACACATTACACTTACTGAGTTACTGTACACCAACACGCTACTTACAGTACACTAACACATTACACTTACTGAGTTACTGTACACCAACACGCTACTTACAGTACACTAACACATTACACTTACTGAGTTACTGTACACCATCGCGCTACTTACAGTACACTAACGCATTACACTTACTGAGTTACTGTACACCAACACACTACTTACAGTACACTAATGCATTACACTTACTGAGTTACTGTACACCATCGCGCTACTTACAGTACACTAACGCATTACACTTACTGAGTTACTGTACACCGACACACTACTTACAGTACCCTAACACATTACACTTACTGAGTTACTGTACACCAACACACTACTTACAGTACACTAACACATTACACTTACTGAGTTACTGTACACCATCGCGCTACTTACAGTACACTAACGCATTACACTTACTGAGTTACTGTACACCAACACACTACTTACAGTACACTAACGCATTACACTTACTGAGTTACTGTACACCATCGCGCTACTTACTGTACACTAACGCATTACACTTACTGAGTTACTGTACACCAACACACTACTTACAGTACACTAACACATTACTCTTACTGAGTTACTGTACACCAACACACTACTTACAGCACACTAACGCATTACACTTACTGAGTTACTGTACACCAACACACTATTTACAGTACACTAACACATTACACTTAGCAGTGCCAGTAAGCGAACAGTTCTGCTAACCTCATTAAAAATCATTAGATCCTGACAGTCCTGAGGAGGCACTAAAAACTGGCCAATGGAAATGGCAGTTCTAAGGTTGTGGTGCCAAATGTGCAAATCTTTAAAATGATTAATAATCTGAGGGGTTGTTGTGGTGGTGGTTGTTGTTTTCAGGATGGCAGCTAAAGCTGGGCATTGAGATTTTCATTTAGACACCACATCTCCCCCTTATCACCCATTATCTGTTTATTGATCATACAAGCCACTTTGTGTAATTATTCAGCAATAGGGTCACAGAATATTATGGCATTACATTATCCATTATGAAGTCTCCAGGTAGCAACATAATTTACTGCCCATTTGCTTAATAAGTTCAAACACACGGCGTCTCCAGGTGAGACATCAATGCATTCCTAGGCCTGATTAGACTGTTGGCACACAGAACACGGTCATTGATGAATACTTTTCCAAAGTCCCAGCAATGCTTTTCTTTAAGCCACTGGCCAGTACTTTTGGATATTTGCCTGAGTAATTATCAATGGCAGATTAAGTTGCAACGATTTTGTTATTTATTCATCCAGCATTGAGCAAAATTGATCTGTAAAGCAGCCTGCTTTGCTTGTTATTGGGATTTTTACACAACATTAGAAACTCTTCCCTTATTCTCTAGCATCCTGGTGTAGGGTTAAAGATTGCAGCTCATCTGTTGATGCACCGTTTGTGTTAATCATCTTCTAGTCCCTCATCAAATGTGTATTACTGACCCCAGAGCTGCTCTTTCCTGGATTTGGTGGTCCACTTGAGCAGTGACTTTAACATGACACTGGCATAAATAAGTTTTGTTTTCTGAATGTAACTTTGTGGATACAGTTTTAGAAGTGTATTTTGGAAGGTAACCACTCTCATGTAAAATTGTGAAAAAACAAAAGGAAAAAGAAAAATGTAAAAAAAAATGTCTGGACTAGATGAGCTGAGAAATAGTGCAGACATCCGTTGATGTTTTACATGCAAACCGATTATTTGCTCCCCCACTGGCGGCGCAAATTATGGGTTATATTTAGGTCCTTGACCACTGCGGCTCGCCCATTCTCTATGTTCATAATTAATCCATTTTGTCTTTTTTCTCACTCACAAAAAGAATGCAGACAATACTGTGAGATCAAAGTCATAGACATAGTCAAAGACATTAATGCAAGGCATTGTGTATAGAACAAGCACAGTATATCCAGTTTTACATCACACTGTGTTTACAACTAATATAATACAGCCCAACATTCATCATACTGTGTTTACAACAAATACAAAACAGCCTAACATTCATCACACTGTGTTTACAACTAATACAATACAGCCTAACATTCATCACACTGTGTTTACAACTAATACAATACAGCCCAACATTCATCACACTGTGTTTGCAACTAATACAATACAGCCCAACATTCATCACACTGTGTTTACAACAAATACAATACAGCCCAACATTCATCACACTGTGTTTACAACTAATACAATACAGCCCAACATTCATCACACTATGTTTACAACTAATACAATACAGCCTAACATTCATCACACTGTTTACAACAAATACAATACAGCCCAACATTCATCACACTGTGTTTGCAACTAATACAATACAGCCCAACATTCATCACACTGTGTTTACAACAAATACAAAACAGCCTAACATTCATCACACTGTGTTTACAACTAATACAATACAGCCTAACATTCATCACACTGTGTTTACAACTAATACAATACAGCCTAACATTCATCACACTGTGTTTACAACAAATACAATACAGCCTAACATTCATCACACTGTGTTTACAACTAATACAATACAGCCCAACATTCATCACACTGTGTTTGCAACTAATACAATACAGCCCAACATTCATCACACTGTGTTTACAACAAATACAATACAGCCCAACATTCATCACACTGTGTTTACAACTAATACAATACAGCCCAACATTCATCACACTATGTTTACAACTAATACAATACAGCCTAACATTCATCACACTGTTTACAATAAATACAATACAGCCCAACATTCATCACACTGTGTTTGCAACTAATACAATACAGCCCAACATTCATCACACTGTGTTTACAACAAATACAATACAGCCCAACATTCATCACACTGTGTTTACAACTAATACAATACAGCCTAACCTTCATCACACTGTGTTTACAACTAATACAATACAGCCTAACATTCATCAGACTGTGTTTACAACTAATACAATACAGCCCAACATTCATCACACTGTGTTTACAACTAATACAATACAGCCTAACATTCATCACACTGTGTTTACAACATATACAATACAGCCTAACATTCATCACACTCTGTTTACAACAAATACAATACAGCCTAACATTCATCACACTGTGTTTACAACTAATGCAATACAGCCTAACATTCATCACACTGTAAATACAGCAAATACAATACAGCCCAACATTCATCACACTGTAAATAGAGCAAATACAATACAGCCCAACATTCATCACACTGTAAATACAGCAAATACAATACAGCCCAACATTCATCACACTGTAAATACAGCAAATACAATACAGCCCAACATTCATCACACTGTAAATAGAGCAAATACAATACAGCCTAACATTCATCACACTGTATCTACAACATATACAATACAGCCCAACATTCATCACACTGTGTTTACAACTAAAATAATACAGCCTAACATTCATCACACTGTGTTTACAACAAATACAATACAGCCTAACATTCATCACACTGTGTTTACAACAAGTACAATGCAGCCTAACATTCATCACACTGTGTCTACAACAAATACAATACAGCCTAACATTCATCACACTGTGTTTACAACAAATACAATACAGCCTAACATTCATCACACTGTGTTTACAACTAATACAATACAGCCTAACATTCATCACACTGTGTTTACAACTAATACAATACAGCCTAACATTCATCACACTCTGTTTACAACAAATACAATACAGCCTAACATTCATCACACTGTGTTTACAACTAATGCAATACAGCCTAACATTCATCACACTGTAAATACAGCAAATACAATACAGCCCAACATTCATCACACTGTAAATAGAGCAAATACAATACAGCCCAACATTCATCACACTGTAAATACAGCAAATACAATACAGCCTTACATTCATCACACTGTAAATAGAGCAAATACAATACAGCCCAACATTCATCACACTGTGTTTACAACTAAAATAATACAGCCTAACATTCATCACACTGTGTTTACAACAAATACAATACAGCCTAACATTCATCACACTGTGTTTACAACAAGTACAATGCAGCCTAACATTCATCACACTGTGTCTACAACTAATACAATACAGCCTAACATTCATCACACTGTGTTTACAACAAATACAATACAGCCCAACATTCATCACACTGTGTTTACAACTAATACAATACAGCCTAACATTCATCACACCGTGTTTACGACAAATACAGTACAGCCTAACATTCATCACACTGTGTTTAAAACAAATACAATACAGCCCAACATTCATCACACTGTGTTTACAACAAATACAATACAGCCCAACATTCATCACACTGTGTTTACAACAAATACAATACAGCCCAACATTCATCACACTGTGTTTACAACAAATACAATACAGCCTAACATTCATCACACCGTGTTTACGACAAATACAGTCTTACATTCATCACACTGTGTTTAAAACAAATAAAATACAGCCCAACATTCATCACACTGTGTTTACAAATAATACAATACATCCTAACATTCATCACACTGTGTTTACAACAAATACAGTACAGCCTAACATTCATCACACTGTGTTTAAAACAAATACAATACAGCCCAACATTCATCACACTGTGTTTACACCAAATACAAAACAGCCTAACGTTCATCACACTGTGTTTACAACTTTTACAATACAGCCCAACATTCATCACACTGTATCTACAACAAATACAATACAGCCTAACATTCGTCACACTGTGTTAACAACAAATATAGCTATAACATTCCATGTGCCTTATATTATAGGGTTACCTTGCAGAGGTTATGTAATGCAAATTCCTCTCACTAAATTAACCTTTGTGTGGAAGTTGTTGAAATCCACCTGCTTACTAAAGTGAATTTGGAATTTGTTGGATTGTGGAAATATAATACTGTACTGTTTGACTATGTTTCAGTACTGTTCTGTTTCTTTTTAATCTGTGGATTTTGATATGCTAATGAGTGCATCTCTCCCCATCAGAGTCAACGTATCAGTAAGAGAAGCAAGAGAGGCAGCTAAACTAACGACTCAAGTCTCTCCCCCCCGGACCGCTGATGCTTGGTCTTTGAAGTGGTGGTGGAAAGTGGCCACACAATGTTTTGATTAGTGTAGTTTGGATGACGCTTTGTTCCTCGCCTCCGCCTGGATGCCATGTTTGGTCCACAAGGCACTTAATACTGCGAGAGCCATGTAAGACATTGATGAATGTCATGCCTCCCTTTGGGTTGGTAGGCACTAATACCACAGATTCGGACTCATTCCGTGACTCCGACTCCCAGAATTATTCAGGTGATCACATGACTTCTACTCCAGCTGAATCCTTCAATCACTCAACTGTTTCCTGGTCACCTGAGTTCTAATGTTTTTCACCTGTTGGTCATTATACTCTCTATGAAGTCTGCTTCAGCTTTGTGCCCAAGATGTGAAGTATTGCCCCAGTGAGGGTACCGAGCTGTTATCTTGTTTCCTGATTCTGTTTTAGGATTCCTCCTTGTCTTGTTTTGTGTTTATTGCATTTCTGGTCTCATGGAACGGAAGACCCAAAAAAAGCCCATACATTATCTCAACTTACTATCTCATAATTATGTCCTACTATCTCATAATAATGATTTACATTCTCATAATTATGACTTATCATCTCACTATTATGGCTTTCTCTTTATTGTGACTAACTATCTCATAACTGTGACTCATCTCATAGTTATAACTTGGCGTCTTATAATTATGATTTAGTGTCTTGTAATTGACTTACTATCCCATAATTATGACTTATTATTTCATAATTATGACTTACTGTCTCATAATTATGGCTTACTATATGGCCTTTTTTTCTATAAGTGGCAGAAATGGGCTTCCATAGGACTGCTGATGCCTGGTCTTTGTAGCGATGGTGGAAAGCGGTCCCAGCATGTATTGATTAGCGTAATTTGGACAAGGCTTTGCTCCCCTGGCCCTGCCTGGATGCCATGTGCTCTCCACAACATGGGCGCTTAACTTGGACAGTCAAATAGTCAGACTGTGTTTCGGCACTTTGGATGCAAAACGGCTTTTGTGGAGCTGCAGTTGGTGTTACACTCATCTCTTGAAAACAATGCCAGGCTTATTGGCATCCAGCTAAAGAGCACTACTGTTTCTGTTTCCCTGTTTGCAAACCAATTGTTTCCCGTTATGGACCAAGTACTGGCTGTGTGTTTCTTTTTTTTTGTGAATGAAATTCGGACCGAGCTGCAAAACTACAAAGAGAAGATGCAGAACTCATATCAAAATCAAGAAAACCTGTAATGCCAGGCTTGGAGTAGGTGGAGTGTAACATATCAGTGCAAAACACTCTGAAGCTCTGCCGGGTTACTCACAAAGTGCAGAATCAGAAAGAGCATAATGAATTAGCAGCGTCTGACTCTGAGGCACTGATAGTATTGATTTAGTAGAAGCACATGTGCTCACAGAGGACTTCGTAATAGCTGCAGTGCAAGCAGAACCTTTAAAATCAAGTGCAGGCTCGACTTTTACCTGAGATCAGCAGTTTGATATTAGTAACTATTGGAAACGTTGTGCAACGTTTGCCAGGTTTGTTAAATACGCAAGCTAAAGTTGGTTACCCGGCTACCTAGGTTTGGTTAATTACATCAAGGCGGTAGTTGTAATGTTACCAAGTCCAAAAGGTTTACCAAGTACATCATGGCAAACTGTTTACTGCTCCGCTGGACCTCGGGCATTATAGTAGAGGAAAAAGTGTGATTAGTAGATACTAATCGATCACACATTGATAATCAGGTGGCCAGTCTAGGTTAAGATATAACTGACAAGCTTACCCAATGACAAAGCTTTAAAAGCAAGGACAATGCATTAAGTATGCATGTGTGAATGCTAAACTAGCCAGAAGTAAAAAAACTCAAAAGGCAAAACTGACGGAAAGCGATATTCTGCTAGTGCCAGCACCATTAGCATACGACTGCACGGTGGAGAACTACATGCACATGGACCTTTACAGTGATTGCCTTTAACACCACCTCAACATCACCAAAGACTGCACTAGTGTCGTACCAGACTCTCATGGCAGCAGGACATCTTCACTGTCGAGTCCCACTCTTGTCTTGGTGGAGTCAACTAATGAATTCATATGTGGAGGCAATAAGTCCATAATGCTTATAGCTCCTCAGTGTACCTTTCCTCAGCTCGATCTTATCTCTGGTCATCAAGGGGTGGTCTAAACTTAAAACAGAAGCCACCCAGAACCTAGGCCCAACTTCTCAGAATTCCCCACCCTCCTACAGTCATACAATCTCTTGTAACACCCTGCTGAAGGCACAGACGGTCCAGTGCCTGTTGCTTTCAAAAGCTTTCTGAAGGTGTGTACGACTGAACCCCCTTTGTTCATGTCTGTGTGATGAAATGAAGACACTGTGTACAGAGCTGCCTTTATTTCATTAGAACATTGTTATTCCATACAGGAGAAGATTGTGATAGAGCTAAGATGCAGAGGATCGATAAAGAGTGTGGGCTGCAAATTCAGAACGCAGTGTATTGAGCCTCAGGCTAAGAGTTTGGCCTGAAGCAGATCAGCATTCACGTTAACCTGTAGACACTTCTGCAGCCCTAGGTTAAACATTCATTCAAGCACTCGGAAGCCCAGGCCAAGAGTTTGTTTTCTTGAAAACTCCAAATTAAGTCTACTTAGATGAAAGCTGATGTTGATGTAGCTCAGCGGATAACACCACTACCTGCCACGGAGTCACCACCACATGTGGGAGACTGGGGTTCGGATCCCAGCCTGGGTGACTATACTGTGCTACACCAATAAGAGGCCTTGGGCAAGACTCCTAACCCCACATTGGCCTCCTTGTAATATGATTAACCTTGTAAGTCGCTCTGGATAAGAGCGTCAGCTAAATGCTGTAAATGTAAATGTAAAGTTTATATACGTGTATAAATCATATCTCCATTCAATAGCATGTACACTCATCATCATTGTAACAAAGTAGTTGAGGCGGGATGCAAGTGCATAGTGGATTTATGAGAATGAGTCCGGGTATCAGGGGTCAAAACACAGGTGGGTATGACTAAAGACATGTCCATAACTTGAAAGCTGAAACAAAACTGAAGACAAAGACAAACAAAAGGGACAACAGCCTAGAACGAACAAAGGTACAACAGCTCAGAACTACCAAGAGACAACAGCTTAGAAATAACAAAGGTACAACAGACCACCACTAACACGGGGAAAAACAGAGACTTCACTAAACCAGACCATGGCAAGAAGAAGGGCTGTGCGAATGACAAGAAGTTGTCCCAGAGGGGTGCGTTGTGAAACGATGAACAGGGGACCGGCAGACAGACAAGATGGTGGAAACCCAGTCATAGAAAAAGAGACACTGCCACCCAGCAAGGAAAGTGTGGAAAAATAAGCATTGGGCTATTGGGAGGGTAAGACAAAGGTTTTAGGCACATGATCAATAAATGGATGATCAGTTTATATCATGATATGAATCAATATTTATTGAGCTACCCAATAACAGAGTAAGGTTATGTCTCTCAATTATGCGCCAGGAGGCCGTCATGTTTGCTAACCATGCCAGGTAACTTCTCAGCATGGCTTGTAGAGCATCCTAATGGCATCCTGCAATAATTCATCCCATGCAGCTTTAATATTCTCACACAGTTCCTGTAGATGGTGCAGTAGGGGTGGAGGTGGAGAGACACCAGGCCTTCTGGATGTGTGATGTGTGACAACAAATCGTTTATGTAGCACTGACCACGGTGCCTCCACATACAGAGTCATTGGTCGTCTCCACCAAGACTAAAGCAGGACTCGTCACTGAAGATGACCCGCTGCCACTCTGAGTCACTCCATGCCAGTCTGGCACCACACCAGTGCAGTCTTTGGTGATGTTGACGTAGCGTTAAGGGCAGTCTGTGTGCATGTAGTCGTGCGTCGTGCAGTCGTCTCCCAATGATGCTGGCACTAACAGGATGACTCTTGGAAGCCTCACTTCTCTCTGAATGTCCACAATCATGGCTCCTGTGTTAGTCAGGTACACCGATAAGGCCCTTGCTTATGTCACATGTGCAGCCAAGCGTGAAGCATGAATCATTCGTATGTCAAATTTACACACCAAGTTTCATTCCTGTTGGTTGATTCCTTCTGGGTGCTAACATCTTTTAATGGTGACTGTATTTTTTTATTCAAAGGTCATCTATGACTTTCTACATCTATCAGAAGCTACTTTTGCAGGGAGAGAAATCATATAAAACATTACAAGCTTATGAACAGAAAGAACGGATTAACTGACGTCTAGGAAGAGGGACACAAGAGGCAGGAAGGTCAGACAATGTTTCCCAGAATGAAACTGAA